>JAJOZX010000064.1:1477500-1842500 GCA_023014485.1 Bathynomus jamesi | reverse complement strand
AGGTAAAGTGCACCTGCTTGCTGTGTAAACACGAAGTCTCTGCTGCAAGCAATGCTACAACGAATCTGTACACTCATCTGAAGGCAAGTTTTTTTAGACATCAAAAAATATCTTGAAATTGACCGAATAATCGTACAAAATGGCTCTGCCTTAAGTGGGCCTGTGTAACTAACTCATTGCAATCAATCCAATTTGCGATGGAAAATTCATTGATGAAAAAGCTTTTAAAATCGTCTGATCTATCGAGTGGTGTATTTATTTCGAAATTCACCGTGTCCCCTAAAGTAGAAATTTATCAAAAATTGATATCAATGATTATTGATTCATTAATTACACTGGTCAACACTCATTTTATTGCCAATCATATTAGAGTGATTTTGGGGTAACTTTGTGGTGCTGATTCCGAATATGACATCGGTTTTGCTAGATTGGCTCTAATTTATGAGATAATTGGTACCCCATTGAAACACGTAAAAATGCAAAAAATTTAATGTTCAGGCGGAGCCTACTTACAAATCGCATTGAAATTGTCTCAAATCATACAAAAGTAAACACATGAAATACATAATGGCATTTTATTCGGTCTCACCATCTAGAATGTTCCGGTAGTTTCCCATATGCACGCGTTATGGTTACGTTTCCTATTAATTGAGGGTATTCATTATCTCAAGAACTAGAGCCAAATCGGAAAAACTACTTTCATTTTGGAATTCTGCAACCCCAAAATACCCTAAATTCGTACGAATTTCCTTGGCAACGAAAAAAAAAGTTTTTTGTTGACCTGTGTTATCGATCATTATTCATTAGGTAATTCATGTTTATTTTTTTCATAGCATGTCCACCCTGGCATGATTCAAACTGTGCAAAAGTTGAGTATAATATGTCACTGGTTGAACATCATAAGTTCTTTTGTTTTTGTTTTGTTCTAAAAAGGGAAATATATAATCGGAAATTAGATTGTACTATTTCTTTATCCTTTATCAAGCATTTTATATTGTTGTTACTCATGAATTAGTGAATGCATATGTTAAAATTTGTATGTATTTAAAATGTATTTACAAATGTATTTAAATACAATTGATGTATTTTGTATTTAGTATCTAAATACAATTGATGTATTTTGTATTTAGTATCTAAATACATTCGTGAAATGTATTTAGTATTTAAATATATTCTCCCATGTATTTAGTATTTAAATACATTCAATGTATTTATTGCTCAGCTCTGCATACACATACATATATATATACACACATTATATATATATATATATAATATATATATATATATATATATATATATGGTGGTTCAAAAGTCCTGCCTCATGGGGGTATTGCTCGAATATATTCTATGTAGTATTAACTTAACTCCAGGTTTTGTTTTGTTTTGTTTACAGTGTCAAGGCCTTAAAATTTACAAATGGCAGAACAACAACATACAACAGTGTACAGTATACACTCCCCAAGAAAAGGTGGAATTAGTTTTCTTACACATTGAGAGTCTCAGTCAGAGGATAGTGGTTACAGAATTTCACAACAGACATTTCTTTCTGTTTTCTATGCTTACCGTTTCTTTTAGTTTTTTAAGGAGATGTCCGACAGTTCGCCGATTAGATTGTAGTTTTTCTGGATGTCTGTTGTGAAATTCTGTAGCTGCCATTGTCTGAGACCCTCAACATGGAGGCGAACTAATTCCACCTTTTCTTGGAGAGTGTACACTGTTGTCTATTGTTGTTCTGCCATTTGAAAAAAATAAATAAATAAAAAAAAAAAAAAATTAAATTAATATTACATAGGTCATAGAATATATTCCAGCAATACCCCCCCCCCTAATGACGCAGGACTTTTGGACCACCCTGTATACTGACCTGCTTCCATCTCTCCTCAGTCGCACCTAATGAAGACTTCAGTATAGGGTAAAATCTTGTACTCTAATGAATCCATTTCCCATTGTAGGTTTACTCTATTAAAACGTTAAAAAAGTAGTAGTTTTACTTCAACACAGAAAACATTCATCACTTACCATTTGCATTCATGCAGTGTTACTTACACTGGTTAGTTCCTAAATAGAATTGCAACTTACTCTTCACAAATAGTCAACAATGCTGAAGAACCAAAGATGATTAAAGGACGAATAAAAATCAGTGTAGCAATGAGGAGACTGAATGTGAATGTTTCATCAAATTGTCTGGAAAAATAGAGAGAAAAATTAAATCTAGAACACCCCCTTTTTTTTTTTCATTTAAAGTTCTTTATCTAATTTCTGTACCGAGTTAATAATACAATTTAGGCTGCATTATAAACTTTGGGAGGTAACAATAATCCAATTACTACAAAAACTACTAAAATCAATATAAAGACTAATTAACCAATTTTAATCCTGATGCCTTCCATCTTTGCTCATTTTTTTAAAAATTTCAATGAAATTGCAGAAAACATTTTTTATTTATAATTTCTTAAAGAAAAAACTGGAAGGGAGGGAAATACTTAAGTTATTTATACTTCAAAATAGTCACTTTAACTCCAGCATGTAAGGTTGTTTCGTATTTCATCATATTTAGCAGAAAGATTAAAATAGACAAAATGAGATATATTGACTTCAAAACATTTTTAAAAAGGATTTTGGTCCTTAAACTACATACATCTGTTCATCCCTGGGAATAAAATACAACTACTATCCCAATCTCCATGAATGATTGGTACTTTCTTTTAGTCCACTGTATTCTAATTAAATTCTTTTCATAAAAAAAAAAAACCCTTTTATAACCATATCTACCAATAACATCAAGGTTTCCAGCCATGAAAATTACACTGGTGCATTCGTGCCCTCCATAAAGTGGCAAGGCCAAAGTTTTGTCATAAAGAAATTATATTTTAAGATATAACCTATTCATTCATACCATTATATTTCTCAAAATGTTCCAATCATTGCAGGATTTTCTTAAGTTTAAGGGCAATTCTTATTGGTAAAAGTTATATTGGCATTTTTTTATACAACTTCAATTACAATGAGAAAAAGCTTTTTAATTATTTTATATATATACTGTATATACAGTAATACCAACTGTATTTATAGCTTAATACTTGATAATAAGGTTAAATCAGGCTATATATAGGCCCATGTAACTTGTAAACGGATGTATTGGGATAAATTGAATGTAAATATATTCTCTCTTGTATATACGGGTTGTGCAAGAATGGAACCCTGGTGTGAAACAAGGGATTACTCTATATATATATATATATATATATATATATATATAATATATATATATATTATATATAATATACACACAGGGTGTTTCAAAAGTCCCTCATTATTTTTAAAATTTTATTAAAATAGCAATTACAAGAGGAACCAAATGACAATTTGGTTGCTGAGTCTACGATTCATGAGAATTTTGGTGGCATCAAACTTGGCTTCATAAGTCTACTGGAAAGTCACTAGTACACCTCAACGTGGGCACCGTCTTTTTCGAAACAAGCGAGCCACCGTTTTACGCATTCTTGG
The DNA here is from genome assembly GCA_023014485.1 of Bathynomus jamesi. Lineage (NCBI taxonomy): Eukaryota > Metazoa > Arthropoda > Malacostraca > Isopoda > Cirolanidae > Bathynomus > Bathynomus jamesi. Next base: position 1,838,990 of record JAJOZX010000064.1, on the reverse strand, counting down.
CCAACATTGGACAACATTTCGGTTGTAACAGAAGCACACGCATTCCTGATCCGTTATTCTAGTGTGGGGAGGACTCGCGGCTTGGTGGTGTACACTTTGCTCTTAATGTAGCCCCACAAAAAGAAGTCGCATGGGGTAAGATCAGGCGAGCGAGCAGCCCATTCGATGGGACCGTCTTGCTGGAAAATGACTTCTTGCATGTCAGCTACAGCTGACAGTTGGGGGATGCAGAACTCCTGAAGCATACGAAGGTAATTGTCTCCGTTGACATTCACGGAATTTCCATCTTGATCCCGGAAGAAGAACGGACCAGCCCAGCTAAGGAGATGGCACACCAGACGACCAATTTCGGCGTGTCCCTTTCATGTTCACGGATCTCCGCAGGATTGTGAGTTCCCCAGATGCGAGTGTTGTGCCGATTGACGCGACAAGAAAGGTGGAAGAGAGCTTCGTCGCTGAACCATATGTGCTCCAGGATCGATGGGTCTCTTTCGTAGTGATGCAGCAGTGTCTCACACATCTCCACCCGGCAATCGTAGTCTTGAGGTTCCAGCTTCTGAACCACCTGGATCTTGTACGGATACAGCTTGAGACCACACCGCAAAATCTGTTGGATAGATGTCGCGCTGATGTTCAGTTCCGCAGCAGCTCGCCGAATGGACTTTCCTTGACTCTGAGTAAATGCCTCACGGACAGTTTCGACATTCTCCTCACCGCCCACTTCGAGGTCTTCCTGATCGTGGTTTGTCCTTTACGGATCCAGTCTCCATATACTTCCGGTGGGTGGCGACGATGGTGTTCCTATCCGGTGCATAATGCTGTCCATAGACTGCCCGGAATCGTCGCTGCACTTCGACCACAGATTGAAAAACCTCCTGCCATGCAGCGATTTTACACCTCTGCTTTAGAGTCAGCATGGTAGCAGAAGAAAATGGAGCAAAACTTCAAATGTAGACTCAAAAAAATTCTCAACTACTGAGTAAGAGTTTACCACAAGATGAACGTCGTTGGTCGATTAGCTGCAAAGAAAATTGAAAATCAAATTAGTGAGGGACTTTTGAAACACCCGGTATGTATATATATATATATATATGTTTTTGTTATTTTTCCGAGTCTCTCTGTGAGGAAAGTTTTGTTTTTTGAAGTGCCCGCAAATATCCCGCAAATATCCCCCCATTATCCCCGGCAGCCACAGTCGAGAGGACCAATCAGTGAGAAGTATACAGCGTGCCACATCCCCTACCCTGGAGTAACGGAAAATTCTTTCCCTCACACAGCTTGAGTCATCCCCCACCCAATACCTCCCATAATACCCCCTTTTTGAGTCACTTCACCAACATGGAAATTAATGCATACCCTACATGCAACTCTGTGGTATCTGTAAAACTGCAACAGCTGAGACAGAGGCGATCAGGTGCGATTTTTGTCAGCTACTTTTTGATTTTAAATGCCTAGAATGGGGAGATGAAAAAATCTCCCTTATAACGAACGCAAAACAGTTTAATGGAATAAAATTTTTCTGCGAGAACTGCTTGACCGAATTAAACTCTTTTACAGTATTTAAAGCAGAAAGAGGAAAGTGGAAACGAAGAACAGTGGAAAATGGAAGAAACGGAGAAAGGCGAAATAGAAAGAATTCAAATACAGTCACAAAATGAGGCCGAAAACACACAGGCGACAAAGAGTGTAAAGACAACACACAGCATAAGGGCAACGAAGGACACAAACACAACTAGCACAAATAGGACAAGACAAGAGGGCAGTCAAGTAAATGAAGTAAAACTGTCCCCCAATAAGGAGCAAAAAACAAAAGCCAAGAGTAAATATGGGGAAGGAATTATATGCAGGTATTATATAAAAGAAAATTGCAGATTTAAAAGAGGACAATGTATATATGAACATCCCCGAATATGCAATTTCTTCTATAATAATGGTCGTTGTAAATTTGGAGACAGATGTAAATTCTACCACCTGGACATTTGCAGAACTTATGCAAAATATGGAACCTGCAAATTCGGGAATAAATGCTACTATCAACATCTCCCGATGGACTCAACGAACAAAGGAAAAAGTTTAAATGACAATAGGAATAAAAATAATAATAGGAACAACAATAGGAACACAATAAGCGAACAAGAAAATTTTTTCAACATCTCAGACACCTTATGAATGCTAAATGTCATCCACATGCAGTTGACACAGCTGGAAACCCCCGAGCCAAATCGCTACCGGGCAAGAAGCTACCAATACAAGTAGGAGGAAACGGATCTCTTTCGGAGGATCATAGAGCAACGAATCAAGCAATATCGAAGGAAAACGAACTTGAAATGCACAAGGGGCAATGAAAAACAGAGAACATAAAAATTGTCCTGGCTAATATTCAAGGAATAAGACCAAACCAATCACTCAATAAGGTTTCGTACCTGAAAGGATTTATGGACAAAACAAGGGCGGACATCGCATGCCTCACAGAAACTCATCTTAAAGATTGCCAAGGAAATTGTGAAAACTGCGAACATTGTATTGATAAGAAAGAGATAAATATAGAGGGCTTCAACTTACTAAGAGCGGATAGAACGACGAGACGGAAAGGTGGCTGTGCTATATATGTACAGGAAGGTCATATGACAGAGACGATAATAAGTAAATCAAACAGCTATGTGGAACTCCTAGCAGTGAAAATAGAAAAACTAAACTTGATAGTAATAGTCATCTATAGACCTCCAAGCACCCCAACCGAAAAATTCTCGGAGGCCATTGATGACATTAGAAAGCTAATAAAGGCCATAAACCCTCCATCCCCCAATATAATGAGAGAGACCAACACACGAAACATAAGTTTCATAATGTGTATATATATATATATATGTAAGGCGTTCATAAAAGATCTGAATGATTTGATTCATTAATATATTAATATTTTTCATACTGAACAAGATATAAAGCATGAAGCATGTGTAAGCGATAGAGCAACTAACAAAGTTTTTTTTTGTACAAGACAAGGTTGTCAACATCCATGAACTACGAATCAGGATCAGGGATGCAATAGCGATGGTCGATGCTGACATGCTTGAATACACATGGCAAGAAATTGAATACTGATTGGATGTTGTACGGGTGACCAATGGCGCACATGTTGAAGTTTATTAAACATGTATGTAAAACTTTTAGCTGTGTGGAGTCACTTGTTTCTTTGTATGTTATTGGGTTATCACATTAATAATGATTGAAATAATTCAGATCTTTTATGAACACCCTGTATATATATACACACACAGTGTTCATATTGATTCAATGTTGTACAGGTGACCAATGGTGCACATGTTGAAGTTTATTAAACATGTGCACTACCAGTCAAAAGTTTAAGTACACCCTGAAATATTCATAAACTTCAAATTTTGTTTAAAGTTTTTTATTTATTAATGAAGTTATCATGACACAAATTCGTTAAGTACAAACATGGGAACTTAAAATAACAACAAATCAGGGCAATTTACCAAAAGCAGTCTAAATTTTAGATTCATCAAAATAGCCTCCTCTAGCAGCAGTTACAGCAGAACAAATTCAAGGCATGCGCTCAACAAGAGAAAGAAGATAGTCTGGTGAAAGCTGCTGCCAGCACTCTTGTAAGAGTTCCCAGAGCTTCTGAGCACTGGATGGCTGCTTGGCTTTCACTTGTTGATCCAGTTCATCCCACACTAGCTCGATGGGGTTCAGATCCAAGGACTATTCCATAACTGTGAGCTGACATTGCCATTCTTTCTGCTTCAGGTAATTTTGACACAGCTTGGAAGTGTGTTTAGGATCATTGTCTTACTGCATTATGAACTGTTGGCAAACTAGTCACAGTTAGGATGCGATGGCATGGTGCTGTAGAATGCTGTGATAGCCATGTTGGTTCAGTATTCCAGTGACTTTGTGGAGATCTCCAACTTGCTCCCCTGCAAAACATCCCTAGACCATCACACTTTCTCCACTGTGCTTCACTGTTGGCACAACACACTGCTGTGTCATTCTTTCACCCACTCTGTGCCGCACAAATACTCTGCATTGGGATTCAAAAACTTTGAACTTTGATTCATTAGTACAAAGGACAAATTTCCACTGCTCAACAGTCCATTTTTGGTGTTTTTTTTAGCCCAGGCTGGCCTTTTCTTTTTGTTCTGGAGTATCAGCATTGGTTTCTTTACTGCAGTTCATCCTTTTAATCCTGCCTCTCTTAGTCTTCTCTGAACATTTGATGTTGAAACTGTTGTACTTCTGGAGTTGTTCAGCTGGGCTTTGATTTCAGGTGCTGTGAGGCATCTGCTGCATAGACTGGTGACTCAGATATACTTGTCCTCCGAGTCTGTTGTGGTTCTTGGTCACCCTGACCTTTTTCTGTCCTTATTTTCACCAGTTTCTTTGTACCATTTAATGGCACAAGCAACCACATTCACAGAAACTTAATTTTTTTGCAATTTGCCTCAATGATTGGCCCTCATTTCACAAAGTTACAATCAACTGTCTTTTTTCTGTTGTTAACCAAGCTTTGGCACCCATTTTTGCTTTTAGAAACAGAAATATACCTTTAACTACACAGTTAGCTCCTCTGCAAGGATTTTATATGTAAAGACCTGCAGCGCATGTTAATAACTGAACACATGTATTAACATACTCCTGAAGAAACACACTACCCCAGTAAAGACTTTTAAACTATTTTTGGACCTTTGTGCAGAGCTAATGGCATTAATTTTAGGTTGCATGCTAGACATAAATTAACACATTTTGAAGGCTATTTTGAAAAAGCTTGTGTGTTACCACACACTGCATAGGGCAGATGCACTGAAGCATACAATATGAAAGCCAGGTAAGCAAATTCATCTCTAGTACCTGTTAAGTTTACATTTGAAGTTTATGTCATGAGTTAAGCAGCAAAACATTGGAAATTAGTAAGTGTACTTAAACTTTTGACTGGTACCGTAGTGTATGTAAAAATTTCAGCTGTGCTGAGTCACTTGTTTTTTTGTATGTTATTGGGTTATCACATTAATAAAGAGTGAAATCATTCAGATCTTTTATGAACACCCTGTATATACATATACACACACACAGGGTGTTCATAAAAGATCTGAATGATTTCAATCTTTATTAATGTGATAACCCAATAACATACAAAGAAACAAGTGACTCCACACAGCTAAAAGTTTTATATACATGTTTAATAAACTTCAGCATGTGCACCATTGGTTGCCCATTAGGGTGCATCAAATTTCCCATGATTTTTCAAAAAGTTTTATTTCAATCTGTCCCTATGATTACTGTGTTCCAATGCCTGAAATAGCACATTTGGTCAAATTTAAAAGATTTATGTCGTCATCTAGGGGGTCCACATCATTGATGCAATATTTAGTATTGGAGTTAAACTGACCAAAAATTAAACATTTTATATCCCAGTTTCCGTGTTTGCAAAAGTATCAGAACCAGTAAAAATGTATTAAATAATCAAAACAGGGATACATTACATTGATTTCTACATTACATTCTGACATCTGACATTACATTCTGGTTTATACATTACATTATTGATACTATACATTATTGGTAATACAAGCAAGTCAAAGTCAAAAGAACACTACTTTAATAAAAATGTTCAAGAACTGTAAATGAACATGAACATGAACAATTAGTTTAGTCTCTAGTTTTCCTCTTTCGAAGATTAGGAAGCTTCTTTCTGTCAGATTCAACAACTTGTAGAACATTTTGGTAATGTTCTGATCTGGCAGCCATGAGGAAATCAGAACTTAGCTTCACCCCACACTCAGTCTGATCATTTATGACATTAACTGCTGAGATGTGTTCTCTGGATGTTTGAAAGGAAGCTAATTCTGGCCAATTTTCGATATTATGAGTCAGGAAAGAACTGTCAAGTTCCAGAACAGAGAAAATGTACCATGAATCTCCGTTGATTAAGTCGCCAAGCTTTGTCGTGCTGGAAATGGAGTTTGGAAATTTGGGTTTCCCAATCCCGTACCAAATTGATGTTGTGGTAAAGATGCTTGATCTTGTGCTGGCTTTACTGCTATAAGTTTCTCAGCCAGATAGCGGCATTCAGCTTCAGGGACTGCATCATTAAAGAGTGTGAGAGGTACCATCTCAGCAGTCAGGTACCATAGGTGATGCTTGAGAGCTTTTATCGCACTAGATGATATGCTGGGCTGAGTTTTTCATATCTGAGGATGTCTTGGTAAAGACAGAGGTCATTCCATGGAGCCTCGACCGCGCTTGAACAGGTGATCCACCACCAGCTGTACAGAAGCAAACAAAGTTGACAAACTCACGCAGTTTGGGTCGTGCTTCCGTGGTAATGGTTCCAGAGGGAAGAGAGCTGATCTGCTCCTCCAGCAGCACCATCTTAATGGAGTAGAGAAGCTTGGCCATCCACCTAGCCTTGTGTACAGCACCAGGATGTTGAAATGAAAACTCTCTACTTGTCCCATCCAAGTATAGCAAATAAGATCAGAAAATTCTTTGTAGTCATCACGTTGATGCTTCACAACAGACTGCACACATGAAATCGCTCTGGCCCTATAGTCATGGATTATGGTTTGTACATCATCTGAATAAGAGGTACCATCCAAAAAATTAAGTGCCTGATTATTGTTGTGCAGAACTGTGTCAAAATGCTTTCGGAACCAACAGAATATGGTAACTTCTGGTGACATTGGTGGTTCTATTTTCAGATCATTGAAGACTTGTGTAAGGATTACCTCGCCAATGTGATGCTGACAAACTGACCACAGTAAAGCTCACCTATGTCCTGTTGCAGACTAACACATGCAGCACTCACATGACCAGTGTTACTAGTTGTTGTGTCAAAAGTCATGTTCACTACTGAGTCAACACAATTCCATTATCATTTGTGCTATCTGAACTGGCCATAATGCACGACAGGTGTAAAGAGAGAACACAAAATTCATTAACATAAACACTTGCACATAAACATTTAACATAAACACACAAAAATCACATTTATCATAAATACTTGCATATCAGATTATACATTGCAGTTCCTTTTAGAATATTCTATAACTTTCCACCACTTCCTAGCACTTTGTAGAGGTTTCTATCACTTTATAGAAGTTTCTATCACTTTTTAGAAGTATATATGACCTTTAGAAATATCACTTACATGTTCTTGGGCTGATTTTTGTAGTGAACAAAATTTTAAACTTCTACTATTTGGATCTCAAATCACAGAATGACTGGGGTTGGTGTGCATATAGGAAGTCTGTGTGGACCCCATAAATGGCATTCAAATCCAAAAATAATTCACATAGTAGGTTTTCTTAACCATTGGAACATTTCTAACTTAGGGACAAAGTGCAACTATGTCATTGGTGATTTTGATGCACCCTATTGCCCATACAACATCCAATTTCTCGCCATGTGCATTCAAGCATGCCAGCATCGACCATTGCTGTTGCATCCTTGATCCTGATTTCGTAGTTCATGGATGTTGACAACCTTGGTCTTGTACAAACAAAAACTTTGTTAGTTGCTCTATCACTTTCACATGCTTCATGCTTTATCTTATTTAGTATGACAAATATTAATGAATCAAATCATTCAGATCTTTTATGAATGCCATATATACTGTATATATATATGCACTAAAATCACAGAATAACACGTGATCTTATTAATAAGCAAACAACCACAGGGAAAAGGAAACACAAAGTCGAGCGCTTTCGTGATATATTCACATTATCAAGGCACAACTCCAAAATTCATGAAACTTGGTGAGGGTTGGTTTTGGTCCAAATTACAAAAATCTGAATTTTTTTGAAAATTGGTTAAGTTGGTCAAATTTTATGGCTTGACCAAATTTTGGCCAAATGAAAAAACCAACAATTTTCAAACATAAATATCTCAGCTGCTAATTGTGGTAGCGTAATAAGTCTTAAATGATAAAATGTAAAATTAACTGTAGTTTCTAAATATGTATCATTTTTTTAGGGTAACAAAAATAAAATTATGAATTTTTGGAATTTTTTTTTTTTTTTTTTTTGCGATTTGGCAGCGAAGATATCATTTTTCGAAAAAAAGACCAAAAATAAAAAATGTTTATTTGATGTATGTACACCATAATAAGTAATAAAAAGTCGGCTTATAGTTTATTATAAGGCTCAAAACTGAGTTTGAAATTAAGTAATAAATTTTTTTTTCAGATGACGAAGATTTATTACAGACTTGGTCCAAAAAAAGACAATTTTCAATTCATATAAAAAATACATGTAGATAAACCAAAGGAGAAAAAATCTTTTAAAATATATGTACAATGTACATACATAACCTCTCTTATATTTAGGGACAGAATATATTGACAATAATAATGTTTAATTTATAAAGTGCTTATCAGAGTATAAAATACTCTTCCTAATACTACACGTACACAAGTCTTTGAGAATGAATTAAGAGAGAGTATTCTCATCCAGTGAATCCAAATTTTAGACACTAATAATATAATAAGAAAAAATAATTTGAAAAGATTTTTATAACTATTGAGTAGATACACAAATCTTAGATAAAAATTTTAGAAATATTATATAGACAATCTTAAATAGTATACATTCGATAGAATTTATTTTATCTTTGAAAAGTTATTTAATTCTTGAAGCGGAAAAATGTATTGTATTCTTGTTCCTCCTCGTAAACTTGTTTCAATACTCACTCCCAAGTATATTTTCTGTTGGAACGTGACAAACATCATCTTGCGCAGGAAAAACGTATGAGGGACATACGCCCGAAGGATGGAGAAATTTTATCAGAAAATCATCATATTCAGAGTCAAAGGACTGGACTAATCCGAGCCATAGTTTATTTTCATACATACAACCCACAAAAGAGCCTGTTTCAATTTCGCGTTGAGAGACAATATTATGTTCTTGAACCAAAGCAGAAACTCTAATGAGCTCTCTTATTTTGACTGACTGTGCACTCTGAGAGAGTGGATAAACCTTCAATGAATTCTTGGAAATTGGGACGAAGCGATGTAATTGTTGAGTACCTTTGATAGAAGTAATAGGTTCACTCAGACGTTTTTGTAAAGAAAGCTCTACATCTACAACTTTGTAGAAGCCTTTATCTGTTTTTGTCCCGGCTTCAATCCAGCTGTAAAACAATTTCATAAATTTAGGTTGCGTGAAATAATCAAATATCAAATATTTTGTATATATATGTATTCAAGTGCTGATGCTAATATTTAAAAACAGAAAACTATGAATTTGGCATTAAGAAACAAATGTCCTGAACGGAGTCTCTATTGTTTTATTACCTGTTTTAATAGGGATTTCATCAAATAAAGGTAAAATATTGTTGCTGAGCAAATCTTTATTGAATTGCCTGTCTTGAATGACAAATTCTTCCAATGGTGGTGGATTCGTGGAATCGCTACTGCTTCACTCCATAGATTCGTTAAGTATGTCTGGCTCAGGTATTGGCACAGGTTCTGGCTCTCTGGATGAACGTTGAACATGTTCTAATACAATTGGCTTCTTTTTAATTGTGACATAGCAATTGCTGCATATTAATTGATTTTCTTCCAAAATTCCATAGCTTGCAGCTGCCATGGCAGAGTTTACTTTTTTGATGTTACAGAAAATTCTTCTTGAGTGTTTTTTCATAGGATCGCAACAAAATTTTGTGTTTTGAGGCATTTTAAGGGTTAGGTAAATTTACATATACTATAAAATTAGGTATACAGTATACTGAAAATCTGGAGGATTTTTTTTTTTAGTAATTTTTTTTTTATAATAATTGTCAATAAGCTGACTTTTTATTACTTATTATGGTGTACATACATCAAATAAACATTTTTTATTCCTGGTTTTTTTCGAAAAATGATATCTTCACTGCCAAATCGCAAAAAAAATTTAAAAAAAATTTAAAAAAAATTTCCAAAAAATCATAATTTTATTTTTGTTACCCTAAAAAAATGATACATATTTAGAAACTACAGTTAATTTTACATATTTTATCGTTTAAGACTTACTCCACTACCACAATTAGGAGCTGAGATATTTACGTTTGAAAATTATTGGTTTTTTCATTTGACCAAAATTTGGTCAAGCCATAAAATTTGACCAACTTGACCAATTTGACCAATTTTCAAAAAAATTCAGAAATTTGTAATTTGGACCTAAACCAACCCTCACACCAAGTTTCATGAATTTTGAAGAGGTGACCGTGTACAGGCGTCCCCCGTTATACGATCGTTCGATTTACGATTTCCCGCGTTAACAATTTTAAAAAAAGTACCCCCATCTTTCGATTTACGATTGCCTTATTTCGCGTTAACGATCTCCAACTTGAAAGCATGTCTCAGAAAAGGCCAAGTGCTGGTGCTTCGGGTATTGCTAAGAAGCCTCACAAGAGTTTGAGCTTGGAGGTTAAGCTTGACATTGTCAAGCATCACAAGAATGGACAAGGGACTAATTCGATAGCGAAGATTCTTGGACTGGCTCAGTCCACTGTGTCGACAGTGATCAAGAATTCCGACAAGATCCTGGCAGCTGGCGAGAATGTGTCGTCGTTATCTGCCAAGAGGATAATGAAGAGCCAGGATTCAACTATCCAAGAGATGGAGAGGCTTCTCAATCTGTGGATAGAGGATCAGAACAGGCGCAGGATGCCTCTCTCCACTGCCCTTATCTTATCCTCCGAAGCGTCATTTAAGGCGAGTTCTGGCTGGTTCGATCGCTTCAAAACACGCGCTGGTCTGCATAACCTGCGCCTGATGGGTGAAGCTGCCAGCGCTGATCACGTTGCCACGGAGGAATTCCTTGACGTCCTCAAGGAGAAGATCAGCGAAGGAGGCTACAGCAGCAAACAAGTGCTGAACTTCGACAAGACTGGCCTCCATCGCTGACTGATGCGGGAGCTGGCCCTCCTCCCCCATCACCACCACCAGGTGGCGATGAGTAGGCATCGTTACCTCGGACTGATGCATCGACGACGACTTGGACCAGATTTGAATACAATTAGGTGTGTTCATGTATAAATTGTCTTTTATTAATCACAATTTCTTACTTTCAGACACTTTTTGAACGTAACAGTAAAATATATAGCAAAATAATATAGTGGAAGAATTTTAGGATAAATATATTCAATCGACCTATCAAATTAGCAGGAAGTCGAAACTTGGTACACTTGTAAACTGAACCCTACTGATGAATATATTAAAAGTCCCAACAAATCCAAGTTGTGCTCCAGCCGCCATCTTGGAAAATGGCGGCCGAATTTCGGTTTTTTGGAAATAACTTCAGACCCGTAAAAGATACGAAAATTTACCAAGAGAGCAAAATCATTCTACATAAAAAGGCAAACATTTTCTGTTCCCAACTTTGTTTTGTACGATGAAAAATAAAAGTGTTACACAAAATAAAATTCCTTTATTCTATGAATCAGTGCAGACATGATGTTCAAACTTGGTTAATGGGTAGAAATTCGAATATTTTGTTGCAATTTATTATTTCAGAACCATGACAGTTTGTTTTTTATGGGTAGTTTGGTAAAAAAGTAAAGCACAACAGAAAGAGCTAGAGAAAAATACTGTAATGTAATTTTTTTGATGATGGGTAGGAGCTAAGTTATCGGTTTGGAGTAACATTATTTAAAACAGTTATTTTATTCCTTCATTAGACATCTAAGTATTGAAAATGGAAATAATTATGAATGCTATTCTCAATACATACATTACTAATATATTTTATGTAAAATATAACATGCATTTTTCCTTATCTTGTATACTGAAGAAAAATGTAACATAGGAAGAATTTTCATGTATTGATGATGACCATGATGTTCAGACAGGTTTTATGGATTGAACATAAAATAACATCTTATTGAATGGTCACAGTAATCCTTAGACACTTGGGAACATCACTATAGCTAACTATAATCGTCTGTTGTTACCTAAAATGAAAATGTAGTAATCTAAGTCTTGGAGTGCAACGCAGTAATACAGTATATAGCTTTAACACTAAGGCACTGTGTGACATCTCTAATGTTGAATAAAGTCATCTAACATGAGCTAGGAAATAAAATGTAATTGTGTCTCCCTGTTTTAAGTATAATTTTCTAATTACTACGCAAAAATAAGCTAGATTGTACATTTATTGCATTGTGTAGTGTCATATTGCAACACACTCAGTTATCAGTTGTCTAGTAGCGTTTCAACATAAGAGTTCTTGCAGGTAGTTCCTTCACATCCTCCACACATCGCTGAGCACAGCAAACCAAACTGTATGCACTTGCATCTCTTGGTGCATCCTAGCTTGCAGTTACATGAAATGAGGTTAAGAAGTTGTGATGGAGCGGCTTCCTTGGTAGTAGGGACAGGCCTCAGTGATTTCCCTGTCATGGACCATCCCCACTCTGTTGGCTCCAGGCAGTTTCCTAACCATTCTTGGACCTGCAAGTACACTCTGTATGAGTGTTGCTCTGCTGCTGCACTGGTCGGAGGTAGGGATGCTAGTTGAAAAGATGTATCTAACTTCTTTTTTGCTACTATGCGATTATACATGAACTATCTTAGCTCATCCAAGGACTTTGATTTTGATCCATACATTTTTAAGAGGAACTTTTCCCTAGCAGCTTTGATATCTTCTTTACTGGCATCCTTTTGGTTAAATATTTTCATTTCTTCTCTCATTTCTGTATGGTTCTGTAGAAGTTGGAGACCTCTAACTTTTCCTTTTTTATACAAAGCTGATGTGGTATCGCATCCAGTCATGGCGTGAGCAGATAGCAAAACTTCACAAGCCTTCCCCATGTTTTTTTTCTCACTTTGGATGCTGAAAATACGGGGTGTGCTGTTTGATTTCCCTGGTTTGAGAATCCAAATTTCAGTCTTCATGGGCTAGAGCAGTTAGAAGCACTAGAAGATCCATATCCTGGCCAACAACTACTGTTTGATTTTTGTGTTTAGCTTGATCTAGAGCAGCCTTAACAATAACAGTATCTGCATCACTCTCCGCCTGAACAACAGAATAACCTTTGATCTTCATACTAGACACAAGAGATGCAATCAGGGCCCATTTGTTGTTTCTGTTAGCAAGAAAATCTGATTGTGGTATAGTGGTTGGTGTATTCTCATTAAATATGATATCTCTAGAAGTTCTTTTTGCTGCTCGGCTGTCTTAGTGGTTTCTCTGTCAGGATAACCATCAAACACCACTGTACAGTTTTTACCGTAATTGCTCTCTACAGAGGTTGTATACAAGTCAAACAGCTGACCAAATGTAGCAGGTTTTGGCCAAACAACGCAATGAAGAAGGTTTCCTCCATCTAAAATGTAGTGAGGATTGGCTGGTAAAGCTAACATCTCATTGTGCGACTGAAAAGCATTGATCAGAGAAGACTTTGTGCCTTTTCTTAACAATGTTGAGTCAAATAATGATGGAGGCACACTTGCCAGCTCATACTGAAAGTACCCTTTAACTTCTGTTTTGCTTATGTCCAAACATATCATTCTGTGGAAGAGTTCTTGTGGGGAATGCAGGATTACAGTTTTTTCTTTCATCTTTATTGTGCCAGATGACAGGTTAGACAAAGGAACTACTTTCTTCTTCCTTTGCAGTCGAATATCAGAGAAGCTATGACTTGAGAGTGCTTTCATTTCTGTACCAATCTCTAGTGCCCTATCACATGTTATTGATGAATCTGCTATCAACCCATTTGAGAGGTTTACCAACTGTCCTGATAATTGACCAAATGGGTTATGTTCTTTTAGCCAGCAAACAAATGTCACAAAGTCGTTTAAATCTCTTGTTTGACGAGATGTTCCAGATTCTATGTTCTGATGACTAATTGTTACACTTATTCCTGCAAACTCTGATAACGTTCCAGTTATTTCACCACAAGCTGGAGCAGACAACACCCATCTCTGTAAAGTTGAATCTGTGAATCCCCAACCATGTGTAAGTCCACCTATTGCTTTAAAACTACGCATTAAAACTTGCTCAATGCACATATCTGTTGACACACCAGACCAGAATCTGTCACTGCGCCTGATTGTGAAGTAACCATCTTTCGTGAATCTTTGGAAGTCCTCAGATGACATTTTGTTGGGCAAATCCTCCATCAAAGTTAGATACAGATGGGCACATTTTGCATAGAAGTAAGGAAGCATATATTTGACAGTTTCAATATGCAAATTCCAGTCTGCTGTTCGTTCTGCTCTTATAAACTGAAGGATAAGCATGACTTGCTGAAAATACTGAAGCCATAACTTAGGTGTTTTGCCTGAATTCTGCATATCTTTTTTGACTTTCTCAAACAGATTTATGTAGTTCTCAATACCAACACACTCAAAAACATCTTCAGAAGTTAGTGCCTTTGCTAAATACTGATTTGATATTTCACACAGTATGTTTTGTGATTCTTCAGCTTTTGAAGCCAATTCATCATGAATGAGAGTAAAGAGTGCTGCAGCTGTTAGAATATGAGCACATACGGCTCTGGCATATGAATGGCCTTTCATCATGTGGGGTACAGTCGCTTTTCCATAAACAGTTTGCCACAACTCCTCAATCCCACTACCACTCATTATATGTCCTACTGCTCCCATGTATGACATCAACAAATGAAAACCTCCTAAGCGAACAACTATTGAAGATACAAGACTAGCAACTGGAGGGTTCCAGCACAGGTGAAGCAAAAAATTTTCATTTTGACACCCAACCATCTCAGATCTTACTTATTTTTGGTGTATAAGGTACGTTGTGCAAGAAAGCCAGCTGTGAAAGTTTCAGCTTTCTACGACCATTACTTCACGAGTTATGAAGGTCAGAAAAATCAAGGTTAAGGTCAAAATAGCTCAAGGTCAGCATCTTTGGATGCACCTCATACATTCACTAATTATCGTAACCATATGAAACTATATGTTTTTGGACTCAGAATGAGCTGTAGAATCCAAAAACGCAACGAAATCAGCAATAGGAGAACAAATAAAAATGTTCACCCTTTTTCAAGGAACGAATTGACCTTTTGACCTTGGAAGTTCACACATTTTGGAGGAACATTTCTTTACACAAAATGAAGTTCCATCATTGCACTTTTAATATAAACAATAAAAATGTATCTTATTCACCAACTATACTGTCTTAAAGAATTTTTCAAATTTCTGGCAAAATCACCATATGTACCGTATATGCATATATGTACTGTTAAAATCTAGATATATTCATTATTTAAACTACTTAAGCAAAAATAAATATTATTAGAAACGTGATACAAAATAACTTAGATATAAGCTAGGTACCATAGGTATAACTATGTTATAGATCTCTATTTTATTGTGGTCTCCACCCCTACAACCAGGGTTGTGGAGTCGGAGTCGGAGTTGTGGAGTCGGAGTCGGAAAATTTTGGACCGACTCCACAACCCTGGTTATAGCCACTAGGTTAAGAAGGGTTATTCAATTTTAAGTAGGACTACTACTGGTTAGACCTTAATTATGTTTAAGAGAATCTTTTTATTTATATATATATATATATATATATATATATATATATATATATATATATATATATATTAGGGTGTCTCTTATTGGGTAGTCAAAAATTGAAATGTTGAATTATTTTATCTGCGCCCCCTAAAATAGTTCCATTTAGCATAAAAACTAAAACTTGAAAGTTTGACACAAATTGGCTCATATTTAGGGGTCGCCCCCGGCTAATAAAAATGGTGACCATGGCATAATAGCTCCTGACATATGATTATGCTCATTATACACATAATTCCTTCCTTCTTTTTTTAGTTTGATTCGTTTTTATAAGTATAGGCCTTCTTATTTATCATTGATCCTTTTCTAACCTATCCTTGATGTTGTTATAATCCATCCTTTGGTCCTCAATCCTTCTTTATCCCAATCCTTTTTCTCCTATCCAAAATCCTTCCTGGCTCTTTTTTTATATACAATCAGCAATGAAGCATTGCTACAAAAAAAACCATTAGTTTATTATATAGAGATAAATTCAAAATGCCAGTGCTATTTACATACTTTAATTACTTTAATTAGCATTATTTCCTTATACAACATTTATTTAATATACAATGATTATACAATATGGTGTATTTTAAGGTGCGACCTCATTGATGGTTATTTTTTGAAGAACAGTTTTTGATGGAACTGGGTGACTCTGGCGGTGTTTTGCAACAATTTGGAGCAGGAACTGGAGCTGCTCTCCCCCACTGTCAATTTCTTATTCAGCTCTTGAACTAAAGCTACTGCACGTTCTGCCCGGTCATTTACAACAGATAGAGCTGCAACAATAGCTCTGGCCCTTAAATATTCACAGTTGGATGTCCAAGTGCTGGGTGCCTTGTTCAGAAATCCTTCTGGCAAATTCAGCTTAGTAAAGAATTCTCTAGTATTTCTTGTAACAAGTTGGTGTAGTCCTTCACCAGAGCAGAAGGTCGATTCAGGAATCCGAGGACGCTTGGGTGGTCTATCAGTGGACTCATCTTCTAATGCCTTTACCATGCGTTTCTTTACATCTGTAGTAATTCGCTCATCAAAGAAAGCAAGACCAACTGCTTCTTCAGACAGGTACCATAAGTGGTTAGAGAGCTTTTTTTTAGTTGCATCAGAAATCTTTTTGTTAGGATAATTAATCAATGACCTCATAAGGAGCCAGTCATTAAATGGGGTTTCAATAGGGAGTGAGGATGTTGTCCAAGCCTTCATATAGATGAGAACAGAAAAAAGGGAAAGATCTCGAATTCCTCGTTCTTCAGTCTTAGTCATCTTGAACTGGTTTCGAAAAAGCCACATCTTGATAGAATAGAGCGCTTTGGACATCCAGCGAGCTCGATGCATGGCACCTGGTGCACGAAACTTGATGCCTTTATTGGGGACACCTCCAAGAAAGATGATGGACAGATCCAAAAGTTCTTGATAGTCATCCCGTAGCATAGGTGCCTGGGATCTAGCAAACTGAATTAGTTCAGTTTTAGACTGGATAATTGCTTCTTTAGTAATCGTGTCTGTCTCACCTGTTTGGAACTGGCTTTGATCAACAGAAGTCCAATTGTCACGAAAACGCTTAAAGATCAATATCTCTGGACCAGTTGATGTAGATCCCAATGTTGCTTCAAATGCAGCTCCCAACAATAAATCTAAAACATGGTGTCTACAAGGCAAGTACAAAACATCATGTCCCAATTTTGCTTCGATGAGAGCACAGGCTCCACTATATTGACCCGTGTTTGAAGCTGTTGTATCGAAACAAATTGCTTTTACTCTCTCTGTAATTCCCATTCATTCAGGCAGTAAAGATGCTTCAGCTTGTGCTTCTCCAGTTGAGTTTGGGATTTTGGGGACAAGCAGCTGTTCAACACCAGGTCCTGACACAAGTACTGGGAGACGATCAATGTGCTTGTGCGAGGTGAGGTCCTCCATCATCTTGCCATCCCAGTGGACTGTCATAGAACATTCTCCATGGAAATGCTCCTTAAGTTCTTTAGCATGACGAGCTCGGTTCTTATTTCGAAGGCGATGGATAGAATGTTGGTTTATGTTGTAATCTGAAGCGTCCAAACCAAAGCTTTTAGCTGCCTCTGCGAGGATAAATGTTACCTTTCTAGAGGAAATTTGTGTACGATCCAGGGCAGCAGACATCTGAATAGTCATGATGTTTTTCATGCCTCATTTTTGCTTAGATTTTGGTAAAGCACAAGCTCCTTTGGGCTCCTCCTCCTCATTCTCACTTTCATCAGTGTTGCTGGAAGATGTGGAAGAAGCCAGTACAACTTGACTAGTAGACACCTCCATCAAAGATTCTGACTTTCTTTTTCTCTCTGCCTCAGCTTCCAACCGTTTGACTGCATTTTTTGTGCAGTGAAGATGTACAGTGTCCACACCACCAATTGAGCCAGGACAACCTTTTTGTCTTTGCAGTTGAAGGAACTCCCAGTCCTCACGATTCTTGATCAGCTTCTCAGCGTCTCCATGGGTGATGTCAAAGAGATCTTCCAATCGCTCTACAAAATCAGCCTCCTTGGTTTTATGGCTCTGGCTTGTTCTGGAAGCATGCTTCTTTAAGCAAGTCCATTCGTTAAAGAAATTCTTTCTTCATGGCACGAGGTTCCTGCTGAGTAGGAATATTGGCCTTATCCCAGATAACTATTGTGGCTCGAATATATTGACGAAGAGCATCGTGGATTGTCATGTTTTTCTCTCTGTGGAGGTGCATAAAATAACCAAAAGCTTGCCTATATGGGGGCAGCTTTGAGCCTTTAATATCATCTACTGTAGATCCGAGCAAATAGAATGGTCTTCTTGTATTCATCTGCAAAATAAGAAAACAAAATATTAATGTAGTGTTATGGTTTTGTAGAGCAGGGCTAAATCACTGTTTTGACTTTTAAATTACAAAAAAAAAAAAAAAATTTGGTAGACAAAGTTAATTTGGTCTATTTTATAAATCTAACGTATTTTTCTCAATTATTATTCCTATTATTTTTTAATCTAAGAAACAAGGAATAAATATTTTTGTAGTAGGAATTTATATTTTGCTATTTTATTGGAAATAGAAACAGTGGCATCACTAGGGTTGGTGTCACCCAGTGCGGTAACTCATGGTGTCACCCACCCACCCATGGACCTCCTCCCGTACCAGACCATACAGAATCCTTAGTAATGTTTTTTGTACTAATGTTACTCGTAAATCGTAATTCCCGTATATCACTGAATGTAATGGCAATAGTAGTGACATAAACAACTAGCAAAATTAAAATTACTCCTTTAAATTACAATATCATACGCACGGCCTAAATGTATTTACATTTACATAGTTTCATGTGGTTAAAGTGAAAATTCGGTAAGAAAACAATAGAATTCGAAGTAAAAACGTTTAAGAACTACATCAAAATTATGTTCATTTTAACGTTAAACTTTACCGTTACACGAGATACATTAATGGATTAGGTTTGCATAATCAATAACGGCCCAAATAATGTAGAAGTTGTAGACAAATGCATATGGAAATATACTCATAAATTTGAGGCTGCAACATCATAAAGACAGAGGCTGCAACAACTGAGCGGAAGCCTTTTTTTATTTTTCTCCTTCTTTTCCTTTAATTACTACTTCATTCTCAAAAAAGTTATTGATATAGGTTCACAAGTACTAATTACCACAATATTGTAGCTAAAACAACAGAAAATTTGACAAAATCAGCGACTATAAAAACACCAGCAGCAACGAAAACAACAGCGCGTGCTTGTAGAGCGTGCAGATGAAACCACGTGATTCGAAGCATCATTGTAATTGGGTAATAATGACAGCTCTGACTGGAGCGCATTAGAAGGTTCAAAAAGTAAATTAGCATAGAGTTTTAACCTTGTAGGTATATTGATACATGTAAGCTGGGCTTACGAAAAATGTTTTTGTTGTTATAACTAACTACAGGGATATTTTTATAAAAAATAATAAATTTCTGCTCAAACACTGCACAAAAACCCCCCGCACCCCTCTAGTGACGCCACTGATAGAAACACAGATCATGAAACACATGTCAGGTAAAATTTCCATTGAACTAAATTAAATTCTTTGTGACAAATAGCAACATTGTTTAAAACTTCATAATATGTGTATAAGAGCATAAATTCTAATTTTTTCATTAAATTCATAAAAAAAATTTCAAACACTAACAACAAAATCAGTATAAATAATTGTGAAAAATATAAATAACATAGTTTATTATCTGATAATAGCAAAAAAGAAGTATAGTGATACACAGTTACACACCTTTTACTTATGACAGCAGAACACTGAATGATGACAAATAAACAATTGCAACATAATCTGCAGCATTCTTGATGAAACATGTTTAAACAGGTTGATCTTGTCTTATCAAGCAATATTTTCAGCTACAAACTTGACAATTATCTCTAATATATTCATTTAATTGAATTCATCATAAATATGATGATTAATTAATTAAAAACATGTTTAGTATACTTGACAACTGCTAATAATTTCAAATATTAATTGCATAAATAATAGCTATATTTTATGAACTTTAATAAGCGGGGTGACCTCTAAAAATTGTTCAATCCAAAAAAATTTTTATGTGATCTTTTTTCAACCAATGGAACTGGTTGAGGGGGCGCAACCTAAAAAAATCAACACTTCGAAAATAAGAGACCCTAATATATATATATATATATATATATATATAGGGTGATTCAAAATGGGGGTAAAAATTTTTTTTTTATATTTTAATGTGTTCAACCCTTTAAATGGTTCATTTCAGCATAAAACAAACTATCCTAAAATATTTTAACAAATTTTTAATTTTTAGGGGTTGCTACCAGCAATTAAAAATTGACAGAACGACTCAAATTGTCAAATTTTTCCACACCACCCAGGGGGTACAGTACAAGGCGCATTGCTTTTTTTTAATGTGGAAAGCTCCCCCGTAGGTCCTACCATAACCACAAGCATGCATAATTAAACTAGCATGATATTTGAGACATTAGCTGTCCTTACTTCATCAATGTTTCTTTCTTTCTATCAGGGTAAACAGACCTGTAGTTTTTCACTACTTGTAGCAAGAATTGTTTTTGATCTTCGTCGTGTTAGTATTTTATTATATTCATCCATTAATTTTACTCCTCTTTCCGCTATATCATTCACGACTTTCCACTGTTTGATAGATTTCTTAGCGGAGTTATACTCTTCATCATTATGCCATTCTTTAGCATCTTTGAGTAATAATTTTGAACTAAATTTTGTTATTGTAAAGAATCTTTGAGTATTTGATGACAAAATCTTCTAATTTCTTCGTTGGAATAAGTGCAGGATCTAGAAAAGCCCATTTTGCAGGAAGAGTTTCTGTTGTATTTTGCAAGGTCTTTACAATTTTGTTTTTCGTTTCAGTAGGCACTTCATCATCATAAAAGGCCAAGGCTACCAGTTCTTCTGATAGGTACCAGAGGTGACCTAACAGTTTTTAATAGCAACAAATGCAATTGTGTCATTTATTTGTTTGTAGACTACAAGATTCTGTAATAATTCCAGAGCAAGACGAGGAGCGCAAGATGGCACTAGAGCTGTAAACCATGCCTTTACATATAACCGAGTAGCAAATAGACAGATGTCTTTTAGTCCTTTTTTGTCTTTTACTGAAATTTTGAACTGAGATTTGAACATAAAATTTTTTAATGAGTATGTAATTTTGGCCATCCACCTAGCCCGATGAAGTCCCGCTGGATGTTTAAATTTGATTCCACCTTTTGGTTCACCTCCCAAAAAAATAATTGTTAACTGCAATAGTTCTAGGTAATCGTCTCTTGGTTGGAATGTATCTAGTTGATTTGTTGCAAATAGAATTGTCATCTTTGATGTCATGAATATTTTCATAGATATCTGGATCTGATAATGCTGTTTTGTAGTCCTCCTTATCAATGCTTGACCATTTTTCTCTGAACTTCTTAAAAAGGACTATATCTGGGCCAGAAGATGGTGATAAAGACTTTGAAACAACAGCTTCCAGCATAATTTCAAATATATGGTGTCAACATGCCAGCAACAATAAATCGTTGTCGAATTTTTGTTCTAGAAGAATAGCTGCACCATTTGTAGGACCAGTATTGGCTGCCGTTGTATTGAAACACGCGCATTTTATTTGTTCGCAGATGTCCCATTCAAGCGATGTCTGATTGTTTGCATTAAAAAGAGACGCATTTCTGTCACTCAATTTTGCAACATCAAGACTTCCTAATAATTTATCATCAAACAATTTTCTACGTTTGCCAACCTTACTTTTCCATGTTGAAGGTTGTGCAGCACAGAAACCAGATTCATCACTTTTACTCTCCTCTGATTCTGATGATGTACTGGTGAGTATGACAGCCTCTTCATTCTTCTTTCTTTTGATCTCTTCTTCTGCTTTCCTCTTTTCATAACGTTGTTGCTTTTCTGCTGCTCTTTGCTCTATTTTAGCAACAGCCTTATCAATGGTACCCATTTTTCCATGATGTCCTTTCTCACGTTGCATTTTCAAGAATTTCTTATCATCTTCTATTTTTATAAGCTGCATAGCATTCTCATGAGCAATGTCAAATAAGTTTTCCAGTTTATTTTTCCATTTTTCTTCTTTATTATTTAAATTTTGTGATCTTTTCAATTTGTTTGCTTTGTTTTTCTTAAGCAGCTGTCATTCCTTCAGTATTCCTTGAATTTTATCTACTACATGTATTCTTTATTTTGCTGGTATTCCTGCTTTTTTCCAAATTGCTAGCATATCATCTGCAGTAGAGCAGCATGATTCTCTAATGTCTTGCTTTTAATATTTCTGTAGTGCATGAAGAGGGCCATCATTTCTTCTCTGATGGTAATACGGATGTTTTTTAGTACTGCAGAGGGCTGCCCAATTAGCCATACTTCAGTTTCTTTTCTTGTAGAACTTCTCCCAACTGAGCAACGAGGTGATGGTGAGTTAGGCCTAGCTTCCATAATCGTTTATTTGTTATCAAAATTACGAGTTCCAAGCAACAATTAAAAGCAAGTTAGTATATAAACCATTAATTAAAAATTCTGAAATATAAACAATTAAACATAAAATCATAAGTTGTAAAAACAAACAAATTGAAAAAGAGGGAAACTTTGACGCCTGGTAGCACATAGTAAATTTTATTTAAAATTCACCAAATTTGGCATACACTACTTTTTTGTCATAGGGAACAAAAATACAGGTTGAACAATTAAAAAAAAAAACTTTGATTTTTTTGAATCACCCTAATATATATATATATATATATATATATATATTATTGGAAAAAATAAAAATCCCTTAATATGATAATATCTACAAGTCAATATCCTTCTTAATATCTGAATGTTCCCTTATCCTAGAAAGTAACCTGACGATTCATGTGGTGGTGATGAAATGTCTTATTATTATGATAATTATAGAGTGAAACACTAGAGGAGTCGGAGTCGTATATTTAAAATGTGAGGAGTCGGAGTCGGATTTTTCGATTTTTTACAATGTGTGGAGTCGGAGTTTGAGTCGGAAAATTTTGGACCAACTCCACAACCCTGCCTACAACCACACCTTTCCACCCTTAGAAATATTTTACTTTTTTTATAATTACTTTTATTAATAACACTAGGCAACAAAGATTTTGTTACAGAAGACCAAATAGGTGCTCCTAGCTAATTTCGGTATGCTGATTTCAAATCTATAATTAGATTTTTTCTATCACGTCTAGATTTTGTGTAAAATGCAAATCACTTTTAGTAAAATTTTCTACCACGTCCAGATTTTGGTTTTAATCGGCTTAATGCCAGTAATATGAAACTTGCTTTTCAAGGTGAAAGCAATTTTTTTTGCCAACTATATACAAATTCGAACAATTTTGATAAATAAAATTTATCCCGAGTCGCTACGTGACAGTCAAGCAGAACGGTTGTTGAAGCTCTCTGCTGATGAGCAAGTGACAGGTTGTGGTGACTTGTGTGTTTTTATAGCATTTGTTTTGTACTACGGTGTGTATTTCTTTTTTATTTTGCACATCGTAATAATTACTTTCTACGTTTTTTCAGATATTGTATGGTAATTCAAAATGGCATCAAATAGACGTGCTTGTGTAAATCACCCAGACAACTTCTGCTTTGTCTGTGGACAATATACACCTAAGCCACAACGTAGAAACATAACAACAAAGATTAAACTTGCCTACAAGTGTTATTTTGACTGTAAGTTAGGAGACCAACAGAGGGACTGGGCACCACATATTTGCTGTGCACAGTGCAATGCAAATAGCTTGGATGAATGGTAAAAGAAAAGCTATGCCGTTCTCAGTCCCCATGGTTTGGCGTGAGCCGAAAAATCACTTCAATGATTGTTATTTTTATTTGACAAAGATTGCTGGTTTCACAAAGAAAAACAAATCAAAGATCACGTACCCAAACTGCGAATCAGCAATGAAACCAGTACCACATGATGAAACAAATCCACCACCAGTTCCACCAGCAACGATAACAGACAGCAGTTCATCTGAAGATTCTGCTAGTGATATAGAAACAGGGAAAGATGGCATATATGTTCCAGATGCAAATATTTCCCCACATTTGTTAAGTCAAGCGGAGTTAAATGACTTAGTGCGCGATTTGGAATTACCAAAAGAAAAGGCAGAGTTGCTTGGTTCAAGACTTCAAGAATTTAATCTTCTCCAACCAAACACCAAAGTTTCCCATTTCCGCCATCGCCATTTGCAGTTTTCATCATTTTACTTACAGGAAGAAAACGTTTGTTTCTGCCACGATATCAGTGGTCTGATGCAAGGGATTGGCTGTCGCTATGATCCAAAAGAATGGAGACTGTTCATTGACTCTAGTAAAGCTAGCCTTAAAGCTGTATTACTGCACAACGGCAATGAAAAACCTTCAATACCTGTAGCACATGCCACTGGCCTTAATGAGACTTATGAATCGATGAAACTGCTGCTAAGACTCATCAAATATAAGGACCACACATGGAATATTTGTGGCGACCTTAAAGTTGTATCATTACTTCTTGGGTTACAGTTGGGCTACACAAAGCATATGTGCTTTTTGTGTCTATGGAACAGCAGAGATGACAAGAACCACTACAAAAAACATGATTGGCCATCTAGAACTGAACATGTTGTTGGTAAATACAATGTGAAACACCCAGCACTTATTGACCCTCAGAAAGTACATCTTCCACCACTTCACATTAAACTTGGCCTTATGAAAAATTTCGTGAAGGGTATGGATCATCAAGGTAGTGGTTTCCAATATTTAAAGGATAAATTCAAAGGAATATTGACAGATGCTAAGCTAGAAGCTGGAGTTTTCACTGGACCACAGATCCGCAGTGTCATCCACGACTCATCGTTTCCATCTAACCTAAATGAGAATGAACTAGGAGCATGGACATCTTTCGTTGAAGTTGTCAAAAATTTTCTTGGAAACCACAAAGCTGAAAACCACCGTAAACTCGTAGAAAACATGCTTAAATCTTATGAAATAATGGGATGCAGAATGTCTTTGAAAATTCATTTTTTACATTCTCATCTTGACTTCTTCCCGGCCAACTTGGGGCTGTAAGTGACGAGCATGGTGAGCGCTTCCACCAACAGATCTCAGTTATGGAAAACAGATACCAAGGTAATTTCAACCCAAATATGATGGGAGATTATTGTTGGTTCCTGCAGAAGGAGAGCTCGTCATCCTACAAGCGACAAAGGAAGAGGACACACCAAAGTTTCACTTAAGAACGGGAATTTGCCTTTCAGTAGTAACAACAAAATACTAACGCGCTTTGGGTGGATGGTTGGGCGCAGGGGTGGTAACTCCGCCAGCGGAATTCCGCTGTCTGTCTTAAGCCAGAATAAAGGAGGAAAGACATCCCTGTTCACTAATTATTTAAGTATGCTTAACATAAAACGTGGCACGGAAAAGTAGCTTAGACGGCTTTCGTAATAGAAGCGGGTGAGAAAAAAAATGAAAAATAGGGGTTTTCGGTTACACAAAATCTGGACGTGATAGAGAAATTTTGATATCAGATCTGAAATCAGCATCAGCGCTTTAGTAGGAATCAGTAGTTCACGTGTCTGTAACAAAAAAAAAGTTGAAATTTGTTGCCTAGTGTAATACATTAATACAAACATATATATATAGGAGTATCATATAAAATAGGAGTAAAAAAGGAGTATCATATTATGTAGACCTGTATTCTATAGATACATATTAAACTAGAGCTCTGTACACTTTTGACTCAAGAACAGGAAACTGTGGCAAACAGGTCTGCATGATTACCCTCAGCTATTAGCATCTCATGATCATCAAAGGCATACTGAATTATTCTTGAACCTGCTGTCAATGATGGAGCAGTCATTGTCTGGATAATATCAGATGATAACATCCAACATGAGTCAGGACAAGAAGGGAAACTATGTTTAGAACGTTTCCATGTGGAGACATAAAATTGACCTTATAATCACTAAATTCTTCTGATACTTCAACCACTAATCCAAACTAAAATTTTATTATCATAGTTACAAGCTACATATACCCCAACTTGTATATCTTCAGTTGAAATGTGCTTTTGCTCATGTAAATTATCTTTAAACGATGGATGCACAACTGTCATAATTTTTGTAGGACCTGAGGAAATCTCACCAACCTCCAAATGGGTATGACTAATAGGCACAAATCTATGAAATCTACGAGTACCTGGGATGGTTACAGAATTTTTATATCTATTTTCCAGGAATTCAGTTGTCTGCTGGACATTTTGTTTCGATAAGAATACAAATTTTGTGCTGGTATCTTTCTCATCCAGAAATTTCATCATGTCAAGTGGTGTCAGAATTTGGTCTTTAAATGTACGTTGAAGACTGGCACGAGCCGTCATTCTTTTTGCTGTGCCTCCGACTCCATCACAAGCACTTTTGCCATGTGAAGTTGCAAAAAAGTGCCATTCAGCATCCAGTCCAAAGTCCTCTTTGTGGTGACACAAATTGGTGAAGTTATATTTATTCTTATACTGCCCTCCGCAACCATCAGTAAAGTAATGAATCTTCCGCAGGCCTGAGCTCTCTTCTTTTATCATGGGGATCAGTTGCTTTAAGAACGCAAAGACAAGGTTTGTACTATGTTTCATGTCATCAGAAATGAAACAATAACTTTTAACTTTAATTTCAACATCATTTTCATTTACTTTATAGTAGAACACAAATGGATGAACTGTTGCCTGACTATTTTCCCAATGGTAACCTTGTGCAGCATCTTGTACAATAAATGAGTAGTTTTCAGAGAAGTCTCCTAGGAGAATACCTTCAGTGACCATCAGATTAGCTTTCAGTTTTTTTAGGAAACTTGCTTGTGCATCAGCCACATAAGTGTGTCTTGTTAGTGCACAAATTCTAGTTGCCAAAGACTTAATGAAGTTTTCAAGGGATTCACCGATGTTAATAAGGGTTGTCCGATCCGTGGAAGTCCACTGCTTGTATGTAATTATGGTGCCGACTGCATCCTGAACAGATTCCAATCCTTCAAGGAATGCAATAACACCTTCTTCTCCTGGACACAATGCACATTTTTGTAGCATACACACTTCCTTTTCACTGTCACAAACTGCATAGAGAATGAGGTCTTTATATGATAGTTGTTTTTCCCCCAAAGCTGATAGCTGAAGTTTAGGATTTTGGTGGTAGGTACAGACACACACAGTGTGTGTTCCTCCAGCTCCTGCCAAGACACACCACTTGGGTCTCAATGCAGCAAATGATGAGAAACCTATTTTTGGATTAGTGTCATTTGCCTTGAAAACAGCGAAAATCTCACGTAAATTACCAAGCACCAATCATTTCTGCTGTAGTTGCTTCTCTCCTTCATGATTCCTAATTGATAGACAATCCTTCTTGCCTGGACATATTCTGCTTATTTCATCTGATTCATAGAAAGTGCACACTGCTTCCTTCTCTTTCTTTGTTATAACCGACCTTTGCTAATATGTGGAACTTCTGGTAATATGCCATGTTCTTTCTTTATTTTGCGGCTGGTTGAAACCATTCTTGTAGATGCATTGAAGAAAGATGCTGTTCTGTGAATGGTGTATGGTGAGTGTGTTAGTATTTGAATCTTCCTCTTGTAGTCAGTCGTCTCACTGAAGGCATTCTTGAGTGCTTGCATCACTCCTGCATGCCTGCGAAAATGATATACATGTTTGAGTAAATTTATATGCAAACATATGATCTATATATAGGCTTAGTATACTTTAATGAAGGTACTACAAATTATTGTCATCCATTTTAGATTGCTTTTCTTCACTTTCTTATGTAAAACTTGTGTCATATGAAGTTTCTAGCTTTCTCTTCAGGGATGTTGATGCCATTTCAAATTTTGTTTCAGCCTTTGAAGATCTCCCTTTTCGTGACAGACCCTCTGAAAAACAAATAAAATAAATTGTTATAACTTTTTTTAATCAACTGTAGGCCTATAGATGTACATGTACATTACATATGAATTTGGTAAATAGTGTATATATAATCATAACTGTATTGATCTTCATTATATAAATTGATATGCATACATCTGAATTTGTCAAATATATAAAGGTTGTAATGTTCATACATGTAGTTATATATATTGATGTTTTGTTGCTATAATATCTACATAAATTAACACTTTAAAAATACTTAAACTTACTTGTCTTCACTGGTGTCACATTCAGCATTGGAAGAATTGTCTAAATCTCCTTGGAAATCTTCAAACATTATTTCAGTAGTACACCCATAGGCAGAGGAATGTTTTTCTGTGGCAGTGGTATCAGTGTCTGAGTTCGAATCTGAGACAATATCAGAGACTTTTTTGTCTTCAGCTTTGATTTTATTGATATCATTAACACAATTTTTACAAATGTAATCTCCATATATTAATCCGTGAATTCCTTGCAGTGTATTACGGACTGGCACAAGTGCTTTTTCAATCTTCTTCTTATGTTTTCTAAGAGGATCAGCACAAACTTTTCTACCCATCTTGTTTATCTGTAAGAAAGGCATAAAATAAGTAATTAATTTATGTTCACAAAATATATTATTTAACAGTACAGTACATATATGCATATACATATGGCGATTTTGCCAGAAATTTGAAAAATTCTTTAAGACAGTATAGATGGTGAATAAGATACATTTTTATTGTTTATATTAAAAGTGCAATGGTGGAACTTCATTTTGTGTAAAGAAATGTTTCCCCAAAATGTGTGAACTTCAAGGTCAAAGGGTCAATTCGTTCCTTGAAAAAGGGTGAACATTTTTATTTGTTCTCCTATTGCTGTTTTCGTTGCATTTTTGGATTCTACAGCTCATTCTGAGTCCAAAAACATATAGTTTCATATGGTTATGATAATTAGTGAATGTGTGAGGTGCATCCAAAGATGCCGACCTTGAGCTATTTTGACCTTAACCTTGATTTTTCTGACCTTCATAACTCGTGAAGTAATGGTCGTAGAAAGCTGAAACTTTCACAGCTGGCTTTCTTGCACAAACTTACCTTATACACCAAAAATAAGCAAGATCTGAGATGGTCGGGTGTTAAGCACTGATTCACCTGTGCTGGAACCCCTCAACTGGTTCTGACTCAACAATATCTACAGACTTCAAGAACAAGAGTTGGTCAAAAGTAACTACACATGCCTGATTATGACTTTGGCTTTCTTTTGCGGCAAACATCAAAGCTGAGTAAAGGGTTGTCAGATTTCCTGGTTCTAGATTTATGAAAGGCACTGTATTGGTATAAATATTTAGAAAACCAGGTACTGTCACAATTTATATTTCTACTAGCTCGTTCCTATGAAATATTTTTTCATAAAATCACCCATACAAAGTAAGAGAGGTTTCTGAAAATAGGCAGTCATAACAAAACATTCGCTTTTTTTACCTACAAACCCAGTTTGAACGTCGTGTCCGCATTGATTCATAGAATGAAAAATCTTCAGTTTTGCATAACTTTTTTATTTTTCATCGTACAAAACAAAGTTGGGAACAGAAAATGTTTGTCTTTTTATGTAGAATGATATTGCTCTCTTGGTAAATTTTCGTATCTTTTACGGTTCTAAAGTTATTTCCAAAAAACCGAAATTCGGCCGCCATTTTCCAAGATGGTGGCTGGAGCACAACTTGGATTTGTTGGGACTTTTAATATATTCATCAGTAGGGTTCAGTTTACAAGTGTACCAAGTTTCGACTTCCTGCTAATTTGTTAGGTCGATTTTCCTAAAATTCCTCTACTAATAGTGGAATCTGCAAATTTTGGGGGTCTTCCAGAATGTTTGGGAATGTATCCCTATTTTTCCCATAAGGCCTTCAGTTCGATATACGATGGGGTTTTTAGGGACGCATCCCAATCGTATAATGGGGGACGCCTGTACTTCATTTGTCTATTTCTCATAGAATTACCCATATTATATATATATATATATATATATATATATATATATATATATATATATATATATATATATATATATATATTATATACTGTATATATATATGTTAAACACAGACCATTCATGGAACAAGGAACTCTTCTGAGAAATTACATCCACTATAGTTTGAATAAGTAATGATAAATGACAAATACTATAGTTTCTCTTTTTCATGATGGAAAGCCCAATGTGGGCACCGGGTTACTCGCAAAGAGGCCCCAAAATATAGCTTCCCTCACCAGCTATCTGCAAAGCAGATAGGATCCTGTCCTAAAGCTGGATCCTATCTATAGCTGGATCCTATCTGCTTTGCAGATAGCTGGTGAGGGAAGCTATATTTTGGGGCCTCTTTGCGAGTAACCCAGTGCCCACATTGTGCTTTCCATCATGAAAAAGAAAAACTATAGTGTTTGTCATTTATCATTACTCATTCAAACTATAGTGGATGTAATTTCCAAAAAGAATTCCTTGTTCCATGCATGGTCTGTGTTTAACATATAAGTTTCTCAGGGGACCATTCTGAGTATGTATATATATATATATATAAAACTGAAAAACTTTTATACTTCAGTTATCCTTTCTTCGCAGATCCAAAATAAATTACTTCAGTTGATAAACCACCAGTAAATTCATATTAAAAGCAAGCTTTTATTCATTTGCAGCTCATTTTCTTTTGAAACAAATATATTTGAGTAATTTTTATTTAAAAAAAAAGAAAGATAATTTCTTCAGTAAAATCTAGGATTACCCCTCTGCCATCTACTGTATGATGCCATTCCCCTCTAAATAGGGAAGGACAAATCCCAATCGTATGTAATTTTCATGGCTGAAAAGAAACGAATACTCAGAAAAACACCATCTCCTTTGAACTCCACCTAGTCATGTCCTAGAAATTGATCTGCTACTTTTATGACAATTTTTCCAATAGAATTAGGCCTTCTCTTCCATTAATTTTCATTTAATGACCAATACATTTATAGATTTCAATCAACAACTTGTCAAGCACATGCTCTCTCAAGTTTCCTGGCATATTTTTCTTCACCATTAACTTCTTACCTCCATATTTTATTATTTTAGTACATATCCATCAAGTCAAGCTGAGGGACAGTTTTCAAATTTACAAACTGATCTTTTAATCTCACTTAAAGTTAATATTCTTCATATCTGTTTAAATTCTTCATCTTTTGGATTATTAAGATTATTCTTGTATCTACCAAACCAACCTTTACATTTCTTCAATTCCTTCCAACATTTTTTATTTATTATACAGTTTGCTTAACTTCATATGGAAATTGAAATAAATAAATAGTCTTAACTAAATATTTCTGAGGTAGCCTTGATATGCAGTTTAATTAAGCATTTTAAAATACCATATTTATAACCTTAGTTTTGCTTCTACCCAAATTATTCATTTTGATGAAGGTCAAGCTTGTCACTCCACCTTAGACCTATGTACAGTTTAACATGAAATCCAAACTATGGACCCACCATGGGCAATCAGAAATTACAAAGTCCTCACCCAAACTCAATCTCTCAATCAGCAGCCCCATGTTTTAACCACTAGGATACCCAGGGTACCAATTTATCTACCAATGAATATTTTTTTTTATTGTGTGGAAGGATGAACAGCTGGGTTTTGCTGTATCACCTGCCTGAATTTTTTTTTTTTTGTGTGGAAGGATGAACACCTGGGTTTTGCTGTGTGCCACCTGCCATCACCAAGTCTCAATCCCAGGGCCAATGCTAACCACTACAACACTGAGGCACATTTGTGTGTGTGTGTGGTTTTTTATCTTAAGATCACAACAATATGCAGTGATGTTAACTGCAACTAATTTTAAAATACTGTTGTTAACTAATTGAGGAAATATGAGCTGGAGACATTAAAATTTTTTCTATGAAACTGTAATATAAAATGGGATAATAACACTAAGGCATGGTTCTGATTAATCAGTTAATCATTGTTTCAAATTTAATAATTAATTACTCAAAAAATATTTTTAGAAAATGATGGGAAATGAGTAACTTCCCTCATAATTTCAGCAGCATTTTACCTTAAATTTTGTAATTGTATATTATTTGAATTTGGCACCTTTTTGCGTGTATAAACTGTCTAATCCACCCATGCCTGATTTCTTAAACTAAAGCAAACTAAATGTTTGAACAAAATGTTTTCTTCAGTCTCATCTCACGCAACAGAAATAATAAAGCTCTTTCTTACCCTTTTCAGAAGTATTTAATTTTTAATCATTTTAATCAATCATTAATTAGAAAATTTCATCATTCATCACTTTTTCCTAAAAATGATTAATTAACCATGCCCTAGATCAGGGTGGGCAAACCTTGCCCTTGCACGTGTGCCAAACATGGCATGCCAACGACTTTTTCCAGCACACGATTCCCCGGGACTCACCTTAAAAAAAAATTAAAAATAAATAAAATATCCAAATTCTTCACCGAGTTTTATATTTTAACTTAATGTTTTCTGCTAAAAATGGTAAAGATTAACTTTTGCATCAAAGATTGACGATTTGGCACTCTCACTTAAAAAGGTTGCCCACCCCTGCCATAGATAATACACAATTATCTGCTCTTTTCCACTTTGTTTCAAGTGCAAGTTACTTAACTAATTTATATAAACTTAGCAAGAGAGAAGAGAGGGATCAAATGACAAAAATTATTAAACATTTGTGACAGTTTTATATTCATACATTTCTTGACCATTACCATTGTGGTAATTTCCTCTCCTGTATGCTAATACGGTATGGTATGTTTATGTAGTGTTTAATGGCTCTAGTATAATATGATGTACCAAGTTCAGTGATAATGCACAAATTGGTCAAAAATTTCTACTAGAAAAACTACTGCCATACCTATAACAGTTGATCAGTTCAAGATTATAAAGGCTTTCATGAACACAAGTTTTCTTCAAACTGTTATGGATTCGTGACAGGATATCAACAGAGAATTAAGTTGCATTGGCTAATTAAATTCTTCATTCATTCTTTGGTCAACAACATATACTGACATAAAACCATGATACTAAGTGACTAATGCAACTGTAAATAAAATTTGAAACTTACTGTACCATATATCCTCCAAAGAGAATGACTATAATGTGGATCACAAATACACACACAACACTTTGAAAAAAAATACTATTGCAGAAAATATCTGGAAAAAGAAAGAAAAATTAATGGTTAACAATACCATTTTATATCAACATTGTAGGTTATGGTATTATATTAAAATACACTAGAATACAGGTACCCAATATACCCAAACATTCTAATAGCAGTCAACAATGTTCTCAGCTTTTGGCAGTGTGCTTCAAATACTTTAAAGTATATATATTAGGGTGGTTCTTCAAAATGAAAGTTAGAAAAGTCATGCTCCTAACCTTAAATTTTTTGTATGTATGAAACACACCTTGTGGTGAAATTTAGTCATTTGGACTAAATTTAGGGGTTGCACACTGAGTTTGTAATTTCACATATGTGGCTCGTATAAATGTTTGGAGTTGATATATTTATTCTCCACTGCGATACTTGTGATTTTGACCATTTCAGTTGACCTTGCTGTGTACTGCACATTTTGAAGTTGTTTTTAAGTTAATTGTGTACAGTACAGCTGTACTCTGTGTATGCAGACCAGTGGGAGACTGAGTCATACACAAACTGTTCTCTGCCACATAAAGCACCAACAATCAGTTGAACTCTGACCATATTAACAGTGGGAAAAGAAATCAATTATACTCCAGCTCTTACATTGATTGATTAATCTATTTATTTAATTAGCATTATTATTTAGTTATTATTTACTGTAATTTTTTTTATTAAATTCTAATTAATTTCATGTATTTTTTTCAGAATAATTGATACCTATCAGTGATTGATCATGACAACTTGTTCTAAGGATTACCTTTGCAAACCAGATGATGGGCTTGAAGGAACAAAACTTCCTTCTAAAGGACAAGTTCTTTCATTCTTTCTGCACCTTCACATTGAGGGGAAGACAATTAGGGAAAGTGCCACAACAGTGATCATGTGTGTAACAGAATTCTGGGAGAAAGCAAGAATTCTAGTGATCCGCAAAGATAAGGCAATTACTAAAGTAGAGAAGCTGTACACAGTTTATCAGAGTTTGAAGAAAGGGAAAAAACAAGATCAGCCTCACAGATACAGAAGGAGAATGACTTTGAGGCAGAAATGTCCAACTTGTTTGACATAGCCACCTCTGATGCCCTCACAATAATAACAAATCAAGAAGGCCGAGAATTCCTAATTGCTCAACAGGAACCAGGCAGTAGAGGAACAATGGGACCAATTGATGCCAAGCAAGCTGCAAAAGAGAACCGATCTCTGAAGAGGAAGATAATGGAAGAAGAACAGAGAAGTGAATGGGAGAAGGAAGACGCAGCATCCTCAAACACAGTACAATTGGAGTCATCTTCTACCAGCAGCACAGATGAATCTGGAAATGAAGAGGAAGGTTCTGCTGTTGCTGTTGAAGGAGCCAGCCTTTCAAAACGTCTCAGAGCCAAAAAGAACATAATATCTCCATCAATGTCTATGGCTCTTGACAGGGCTGCTACTTATGTTCTAACAGAAACAGTACGCTCAATTGGTCAAAATCCTGAAGAATTCAACATCAATCACTCCTCCATCCAATGCCTGCGTCAGAATCACCGGAAATTGCTCACAGAAACCCTGAAGGCTGAGTTTCACGCTGATGTGCCTTTGATTGTCCACTGAGATGGAAAACTTCTCAGGGACTTGACACCAAAGAACATATTGACTGCCTACCAATTATTGTTACTGGCAAGGGGGTCTCCCAGCTGCTGGAAGTTGCCAAGTTAGCAAATGGGACAGGATCAGAACAAGCCAAGGCTGTAATAGCAGCTCTTAATGAATGGGGTTTGAAGGAGAAGGTTATAGTATTGTCATTTGACACTACAGCTGCTAACACTGGGCAAAAGTTAGGTGCGTGTGTTCTCATAGAACAGGAGCTGCAGAAGGATCTTTTGTATCTGGCATGCCACCACCATATCTTGGAGCTTCTTGCTGAGACAGCTTTTACCACACTCATGAGTACTACCAAAGGACCAGATGTTTTGATTTTTAAGAGGTTTCAAGATCAGTGGGAGTTTATTGACAAATTCATATGCAACTGCAGCTGATGACAAGGAGATAGCTGATCTCATCAATGACCCAGAGCTAGTGGCTTGGGCTGAAAAGTCACTGAGAGAGCAAAAGGACCTTCGTGATGACTACCAGGAATTCATAGAGCTCTCATTGATCTTCATGGGAGTCACTCCTCCACGGGGCATCCACTTTATGGCACCTGGTCCCATGCACCGTGCTAGGTGGATGTCCAACATAAATACTTACTCAAGATCTGGCTTTTTCATTATCAGTTTAAACTGACAGACAGGGAGAAGAATGGTCTTCAGCAGATGTGTGTCTTTGCAGTTAAGATCTACCTCAAGGCATGGATTGAAGCTCCTCTGTCTGCATCAGCACCAATGACCCAAATCTTCTGAAGGCTCTCCCTGCCTATGCCACTGTCAACACTGCTGTATCAAAAGCTGTACTAGCCAAGTTCTCATCACACCTCTGGGACCTGTCAGAGGAGCTGGTGGCCCTTGCCTTTTTTGATTCATCTGTGTCCTCTTCTACAAAGAAGCTTATGGCAAAGGCAACAAGGGAATGTGAAGGAACAGAAGATGCTCCTAAGCGACAGACAGTCAATTCAGCAGCTATTGAGCAGCTTCAGCTCTCTGATCTTGTGACTAGAGGGTCTCTATCCTTCTTTGAAAAGCTTCATCTGCCACTGACTTCCTAGACCAGGATCCAGACACTTGGCCAGCTAGAGAGGATTATAGGGAGGCTCTCAAAGTTGTCAACAGCCTCATTGTCACAAATGATCATGCAGAGGGTGGAGTTGCTCTCATTGAAGAGTACA
The DNA here is from genome assembly GCA_023014485.1 of Bathynomus jamesi. Taxonomy (NCBI): domain Eukaryota; kingdom Metazoa; phylum Arthropoda; class Malacostraca; order Isopoda; family Cirolanidae; genus Bathynomus; species Bathynomus jamesi. The sequence goes on along the minus strand of JAJOZX010000064.1, from coordinate 1,803,012 downwards.
ATCATCTCCCGACACAGGATGAACAGCAAACCCAGTATCTGCTTCAAGTTGTGACAGAACATCAAAGGAGGTTTCCCGATTCCAGGAAATCAACACTTATTGGGCAACAATGAGTGGCAATGAGCGGCTAATACTCCCTTTTTAGAGAGGGGGACACGAGTGCTTGCATTTTTAGGCCACCAGAAGTTCTCCTGTTTATTATTATGAAAGTATCCTGAATCGCGATGTATTCAAAAAATACTTCACATGCAGAAGTTTTACCACAATATCAAAAAAATGAAAGGTTAGGAATAAAACAATTCAAAATTTTTTTTGTCCTCATGTAGCTCAGAACCACCCTAATATCTATATATATATATACAGTGCCCGCGAAAAGTATCCGATCACTCAAGAAAATACAATATTTTCCCTTGATATTCAGAGACACGTAATTCACTTTCTATTTGTTCTAGCGACATCTGGTAACTTTGAGGTTGCTCGCTGATATGAGAGCTATCCAACGCATTCTCAAATTAGTGTTCTGGTAGCCTTCGTTGCGGGTGGCTGTGTCTCAAATTTGTCAGATTTCACTGTTTGTGTAAATTTCTTGATATTTTTTTTTTTTTTTACAGAAAGTGGTGTAAATAAAATTTATATATAATGTGTGCAAAAACAACTTAAGAGTGATTGTCGAGGTGCTATTTTTGCTTTGCATGCATGTGGGAAATCACAGAGACAGATAGCTAAGGAATTAAACATATCCCAAAGTACCGTTAATTTATGGGTTTCACGGGCTAAGAACAATGGTGGCCTAACCACGCCAGTCCCTAAAAAACGATCTGGCAGACCGAGAAAAACAAATTCGCGAACAGACAAACTTATGAAACGTTTAGTATTGAAAAACCCAACAATAACTGCGAAAGAAATAAAATTTAATATGAATAATTTGTTATCTGGTGTTTCTGAACGAACTATCCAGGAGCGGCTCCAAAAAGAACTCGGATTACCATCTCGCCATGCTGCTAAGAAACCGTTCATTAATGAAAAATGCGTAAAAAAACGTGTCGCATTTTGTAAAAAATACATTCATTGGACTGTTGATGACTGGAAGAAGGTTTTATTTAGCGATGAGTCGACATTTTTGACATTCAGAAGTTGTCCAAAAAAGGTTAGCCGGCCTATTGGCTCAAATAGGATGGACCCTAAATACACCCTAAAGACAATGAAACACCCTCCAAGTGTGATGGTTTGGGGTTGTTTCGGTTACTATGGGCGTGGAAACTTATATTTCTTCCGAAGAACACAACTATGAATGGTGCACGGTATTTAGCAATGCTACAGGATAAACTTCCAATGGCAATGGCAATCCAAAGGAAAAAACATACATGCATGATGGTGCACCATGTCACAGGGCCAAAATAGTGACAAAATGGATTACTGACAATAAATTTGATATTTTGGATTGGCCTGGTAATAGTCTAGATCTCAATCCGATAGAAAATCTGTGGCTAATAATAAAAATAAGGTTGAATGCCACGACACTGGCTCAGTCGAAAAATTACAAGAGGCCATAAAAAAGGTATGGTGCAAGGAAATATCAGTGGAAGTTTGTCAAAACTTGATTAAATCCATGCCAAAACGTCTAGAACAAGTCATCCAAACCAAAGGACAGATGACAAAATACTAATATAAGGTTAGTATACATTTAAACATTGTTTTTTATGTAAAAAATACAAATTTCCAGGGTGATCGGATACTTTTCGCGGGCACTGTATATATATATATATATATATATATGTATCTATATATATATATATATTATAAAAGAAGACATTAGACAGCTAGAAGGGATTCAGAGAAACTTCACAGCCAAGATCAAGGGGTGCAAAGAACTAAATTACTGGGAAAGGTTACGCGAACTAAACCTCTATTCACTGGAAAGGAGAAGAGGGAGATACACCATTATTTACACTTAGAAAATAATGGAGAAACTAGTCCCTAATCTTACTCTAACCCTGTAACTCCCAAAACAATGGTGGAAAGTAGAAAAAGAAGACTGTCATGTTCCCAAATTAAAGGCGAGACAGGGAACATCCTTAACCCTGAAAGAAAATAGTTTTATGGTGAGAGAACCAAAACTGTTTAATCAGTTGCCCAAAGACCAAAGGAACACGAATGGTGTTGCAGTGGAAATCTTTAAAAGAAGATTAGATGCCTGGCTCAGAACAATCCCCGATGAGCAGGGCATACCTGGTTATGTGAGATGGAGAGTACAAGAAACCAACTCACTACTTCACCAGGCCAACTCGAGAGGAGGGGTGACAAACTTGACCTTCATGAAATGAAGGATCATCACATAGAACCTTTGAAAGGTTGAAAGGTATAGGTATATAAATAAAGGAAAAGTAATTTCCATAAAACAGTTAGGACAGTAGCAATAAAAATTTTAAAAAATTACCGGGGGTATGACAAAAAAAAATAAACAAGTAATGAAAATACCAATCTTCATGCTAAGTGAATGTACAGAACAACATTTTCATTATATAACCTTGGTTAACATTAGTTTTGCTTCTGCCTGAATTGTTCATTCTGATGAAGGTTAAGCTTGTTGCTCTACCTTGACCTACAGCTTAACACGAAATCTGAACCACAAGCCACAACAGGTGGTCAGAAATTACAAATTCTCACCCAGACTCAATCTCATGACCCCCCCAATCAGCAACCCAGCATTTTAACCACTAGGCTACCCACCAGTACCCATTTATCTACCAACCAATTTTATTGTATGGAAGGATGAACTGCTAGGTTTGGTGTGTGCCAACTGCCATCACTGGGTATTGAACCCAGGGCCAGTGGATTTGTAGTCAGTGATGCTAACCACTGCACCACCTATCCTAGGCACACCAAAAAAAAAAAAAAAAAAAAAAAAAGACAGGATTTTCAAGTAATAGATCATAATTCTTTGGCTGTAATAGTAATAGAAGGCAAAGTAAGAGATAATAGTCTATTACTTTTCTATTACAGTTGCAATGGACATACTGTGTGAATGAAGAACTGAAAAATGAACTAAATCTACTCTAAACTAAAATAAACATGTATGTGAACTAATATTGTGGCAAATTTTTCCTTCAATAAAGTAAAATTTATCAAGACCTACAGTCTCTGAAATTGTAATGATTTAGTTGAAACAAGTATTTGTTATTTGGCTGCAGCTCAGCCTCATCCTGGATCCATGAGTGCAGAGCCCTCTGCCTCTCAGTCTTATCCTGGATCCCTGAATCCAGACAATGCTACATTGCCAGCTCAATACTATCTCACACAGGTACACGCAAGGGGCCTTGGTGAATTGGGATGCTGACTGACCTTTGGTTACTGAGATACAAGGTCACAAAGTTGTGACATTTTGACCTTTTTTGCGTTAAATGACTATTTTCAAAATGGTGTAACTAAAACACTATTAAAGCTAGAGCATTGATTTTGGTCTCATTTTAAAGCTCTTTAGTAGCCCCTTGTTTATTGTCTCTTGTTAAATATCTCTACTGTGAAAAATAAAAGAATCCCTTCAAAAGTTGACCTTTGACCTTGAATAAAAAAAAAATACCTTCTCCTAAAAAATTCAATTTTTTTAAATTAATACCTTGAGTCATGTATAACAAAATCCCAAGAAGCTGTAAGTGGCTGATAACTAGTTCAATGTATAAAAAATAAATGAAGTTGGCATCATTCTTCAATTTTAGATTTTTTTTGTCAGTTCATTTATTTAAAAGTTCTGTTCTGATATAGTGTCAGTGAAGACTTAGTTCAACTTAACATTATTAGTTCAAAAACCTTTTTGTGACCTGTGCCAAAAGAAGTCTTTTAAAAGACAACCAGGGTTAAACCCCTCGACAGCCCCAAATCTACTGGAGTAGCGCTGATCCAAAGGCCCAACTAGTATATAAGTACTGTCAACTTTACAGAGTTGACTCCTGACTTCAAGTTAAAGTTAATTTATTTTTACTAAATACATGTATAAAAATTTATTTAATAATTCATTAATTGTTCATTGTTTTCTTTTCAGGATTTTCTTTGTGCATTTCAGAGTACAAACATGGAACATTTAAAACTGAAACAGAAGTGTGCTGATCCTTTGCTGCGTCACAAAGGTCAGTGTCGAAAGAAGAGTTTGAGAATTGTACCACAGGAACTTGTAAATAAGTTTCCCGATCTGCACTTAACACTACATCACAGACTTTGTAAGCAGTGTAGAGAACATCTTGAGTCCTTGCCTGAGAAAGGAATAGGCACTTTGAATTCAGACATAAATGATGATTCTTCTTGTAGTAGTGAACCACCTGAAGATCTTGAGAAAATTGAAAATGTTGACAATAGTGATGCATCAACTTCAGAGCAAAACCATGAGATGTGTACTTTGAATGCTTCTTTTGTTTCAATTGGTGAATCACCCATAAAAAAGAGAAAGCTTGTAGAGCAAAAGTCATATGGAGCTAAAAAACTAAGCAAGGTGACAGAGACAGTTAAGAAGAGAATGGAAACAGTTGCAGGAAAAGAGATTTCTGACTCACAATTTAAGGAGCCATCTGGAGATGTAGACTGTTTAGAAATAATAAATCAACTCAAGGAAAAATTCAAAAATGAAAATACTAAAAGAAGTGATAAAATAAAAATCCTCACTGTATTGCCCAAAAGTTGGAGCATTAGGAAAATTGCTTCAGAATTTAACACAACAAGGCATACAGCATCTATTGCTAAAAAAATAGTTGAAGAAAAAGGTGTCCTTTCAGACCCAAATCCAAAGGGTGGGAAAAGAATTAAACAGGATACTGTTGACGCTATTAAAGCATTTTATCTTTCAGAAGACATCAGTAGAACAATGCCAGGAAAGAAAGACTATTGTAGTATCATTGACAATGAAAGAGGAAGGATACATTTGCAAAAGCATCTTTTACTTTGCAATTTAAAAGAAGCCTATCATATTTTCAAAGAAAGAAATCCTTTGGTTAAGGTGGGATTCAGTAAATTTGCAGAATTGCGTCCAAAGCAGTGTGTTATTGCTGGAGCAACAGGAACTCACTCAGTATGTGTCTGTACAATTCATCAGAATGCCAAACTTATGTTTGTAGGAGCTGAATTAGAAAAACTAACTGCAAATGATGACACACCTATTAAGAATGTACGTCATTGTGTTGCCTTTATGGAATGCAATCCTGCCTCAGACAATGTGAACAATGTGGAGATCCATCAGATTTAAAAAACAGACTACTGGACATATTTACAAACAACTTCATTGATATCATAAATTTTAAAAAGTGGACCAATACAGATCGGTCAAATCTTGAATCAGTAGAACTGAATACAGATGAATATATTGACCAATTCTGTAACCAACTGAAAGAATACCAGATACATGACTTCAAGACAAAGATGCAAGCAACTTATTACCGTGAAACAAAAATGTCTTTGAAAGATGGTGAGGTCCTTGCTGTGTGTGATTTTGCTGAAAATTATTCCTTTATTCTTCAAGATGAGGTTCAGAGCTTTCACTGGAACAATGAGATGGCTACTCTACATCCATTTGTTATTTACTATAAAAAGGAAGATGAGATTGCTCACCTTAGCTTTGTTATTATTTCAGAGTGTAACATCCATAACACAGTTGCTGTACATTTGTTTCAAAAGCATCTGATAAAATTCCTAAAAGATAATATCTCATCCATCGGTTCCATCCACAAAATAATTTACTTTTCAGATGGGTGTGCAGGACAGTATAAGAACTGCAAAAACTTTTTGAATCTTTGCCATCACAGAGATGATTTTGGAATTGAGGCAGAATGGAATTTTTTTGCAACAAGTCATGGAAAGGGACCCTGTGATGGTGTTGGAGGCACAGTTAAGAGATTAGCTGCAAAAGCTAGTCTACAACGACCTTATGATGAACAGATCCTTACTGCAGAACAGTTATATACATTTGCAAGTGAAAATATTGTAAATATAAAATGTCATTTTTCAACCAATAAAGAGCATGAAGAGGAAAGCCAACTTCTCCAAGAAAGACACTCAACTGCAAGGACTATTGCTGGTACACAGAAATTACACCATTTACAGCCAGTTTCATTGACTTCTCTTAAGGTTAAACATTATTCATTATCAGATTATTCAAATATTGAGAAAGTTACTGAAAAGGAAGAAGTTGTGACTGAGGAGAAAATACATGGTTTTGTTACTGCTGCATATGATGGCCATTGGTGGGTGGCATATGCTGGAAAAGATACCAGAGAATAGAGAAGTAAAAGTCACATTCCTTCATCCTCATGGCCCAAACCCATCATTTGTGTATCCTGGTCGACCAGATGAATTAATCTTACCATATTCAGATATTCTAACACAAGTTGAGGCATCTACTACTAATGGACGAACATACAGGATTTGCAAAGAAGTTACTTTGAAGGCATCCAAAGCTTTGGCAGATCTACAGCACAGAAAGGTAAGAATTCAAAATTAAAATGGTCATGTAACTATATATACACTGCATACATTTTAAGTTGTGATAAATGGAAATCAATGAGCACTATACCTATACATATTGTATGTACATTTTAATATGTTACTTGTATTTGTTAATTAGGTAGCTATCTAGGTATACATTAAAAATTGTTTTCTCTTCTAGAAATCACAATAAATTGGGTGGCCCACAAGAATCTTGTCAACTACTGAAAACCATCACATACATGCACAACATACAGGTGAGGTGGGTAAAGAACAAATATTTAAAAATAAGCATTTGCTTGTTTGTAGAAGGCTGCAGATAGTATGTAGATATGGGTTGTATTTGTAAGAGATTGAGCTGACCTTAGACAAAAATGGTTACTGACATACAAGGTCACAAAGTCATGACTTTTTGACAATTTTTGTATAAAATGACTTTTTTCAAAATGTTGCTTGAATTCATTATTTTTTATACATTGAACTAGTTATCAGCCACTTACAGCTTCTTGGGATTTTGTTGTACATGACTCAAGGTATTAATGTAAAAAAATTGAATTTTTTAGAAGGTATTTTTTTTTTATTCAAGGTCAAAGGTCAACTTTTGAAGGGATTTTTTTATTTTTCACAGTAGAGATATTTAACAAGAGACAATAAACAAGGGGCTACTAAAGAGCTTTAAAATGAGACCAAAATCAATGCTCTAGCTTTAATAGTTTTTTAGTTACACCATTTTGAAAATAGTCATTTAACGCAAAAAAGGTCAAAATGTCACAACTTTGTGACCTTGTATCTCAGTAACCAAAGGTCAATCAGCTCTAATAATTTGGGAATTTAAGTTTGGCATGTATATCTGCTATTGTGCCAAGTATGAGCAAAATTGAAAGGGGTGAGTGTTTTAGGTGGCTGACTTGACATGGAATGACCCACCAGACAATGATTGTAAGATGGGGTGGGGTTAATTCAGAGCCATTCTCTGAGACCAATGGTGTCAGACAGGGAGGGGGATACTATCCCCCTACTTATTCAATGTTTATATGGATAATCTATCTGTTGTGCTGAACACCTGTAAAATAGGCTGCTATATTGATACAATAATTGTTAATCATCTGATGTATGCAGATGATCTAGTTCTTATTTCTCCATCTGTAAAAGGGCTCACCATATTTTTGAAGGTGTGTAAAAGGTATGGGAAGGATAACAACAAAATATAATCCTGATAAAAGTCATGTTATGATTATGAGGACCAAGGCCTACAAGTATATAAAATTTCCTGAATTTCAATTGAATGGTATGGTACTGTCAGAAGTAACCCAGACTAAGTATCTTGGCTACATACTAATAGATAGAATATCACAGTCATCTGAAAGACTAAGACAATGTAGACAATTATATGTTCAGTGAAATACTTTGGTTAGAAAATTTCATGTGTGTACATTAGATGTAAAGTTGATTTTGTTCAAAACTTTTTGTACTCCAATGTATACAGCTCATTTGTGGTGGAACTACAGTTTGTGTAATTTGAGGAAATTATATGTTGCAAATAATAATATGTTTAGGAGTTTATTAAGGACTCCAAGATTTGTAAATGGTGATCCTTCTAGTGTCAGTATGCTGTTTGTAGTCAATAAGGTGCAGGTCATTCCATGACATTCCATGACAAATCATGCAGTGATCAAAACCACACCCTCATAGATTTTGCTTAAATTTGGTGTATAGAATGGTCTATGCTAGTAAGTACTAGTGATGGGACGATACCAAAATTTTTAACGATTCCGATTCCGATACCACTAAGAAGTCTCGATTCCGATTCTCTATATTTTTAAATATAATTCTATACTTGTTTTTCTGGAAATTGTCATATTTTACTCTGGTAAGATTAACTATTTACATTATGAGTATGGTAATACAAATTATAAATTATAATAGATTGGTTTAAAAATAAAAATCAACTGTAAGTTGTAACAATTCATTTTAATCTTCTTGATTACACATCATGGATATACAGTGCCCGCGAAAAGTATCCGATCACCCTTGAAATTTGTATTTTTTACATAAAAAACAATGTTTAAATGTATACTAACCTTATATTAGTATTTTGTCATCTGTCCTTTGGTTTGGATGACTTGTTCTAGACGTTTTGGCATGGATTTAATCAAGTTTTGACAAACTTCCACTGATATTTCCTTGCACCATACCTTTTTGATGGCCTCTTGTAATTTTTTGACTGAGCCAGTGTCGTGGCATTCAACCTTATTTTTTATTATTAGCCACAGATTTTCTATCGGATTGAGATCTGGACTATTACCAGGCCAATCCAAAATATCAAATTTATTGTCAGTAATCCATTTTGTCACTATTTTGGCCCTGTGACATGGTGCACCATCATGCATGTATGTTTTTGTCCTTTGGATTGCCATTGCCATTGGAAGTTTATCCTGTAGCATTGCTAAATACCGTGCACCATTCATAGTTGTGTTCTTCGGAAGAAAATATAAGTTTCCACGCCCATAGTAACCGAAACAACCCCAAACCATCACACTTGGAGGGTGTTTCATTGTCTTTAGGGTCCATCCTATTTGAGCCAATAGGCTGGCGAACCTTTTTTGGACAACTTCTGAATGTCAAAAATGTCGACTCATCGCTAAATAAAACCTTCTTCCAGTCATCAACAGTCCAATGAATGTATTTTTTACAAAATGTGACACGTTTTTTACGCATTTTTTCATTAATGAACAGTTTCTTAGCAGCATGGCGAGATGGTAATCCGAGTTCTTTTGGAGCCGCTCCTGGATAGTTCGTTCAGAAACACAGATAACAAATTATTCATATTAAATTTTATTTCTTTCGCAGTTATTGTTGGGTTTTTCAATACTAAACGTTTCATAAGTTTGTCTGTTCGCGAATTTGTTTTTCTCGGTCTGCCAGATCGTTTTTTAGGGACTGGCGTGGTTAGGCCACCATTGTTCTTAGCCCGTGAAACCCATAAATTAACGGTACTTTGGGATATGTTTAATTCCTTAGCTATCTGTCTCTGTGATTTCCCACATGCATGCAAAGCAACAATAGCACCTCGACAATCACTCTTAAGTTGTTTTTTAGCACACATTATATATAAATTTTATTTACACCACTTTCTGTAAAAAAAAAAAAATATCAAGAAATTTACACAACAGTGAAATCTGACAAATTTGAGACACAGCCACCCGCAACAAGGCTACCAGAACACTAATTTGAGAATGCGTTGGATAGCTCTCATATCAGCGAGCAACCTCAAAGTTACCAGATGTCGCTAGAACAAATAGAAAGTGAATTACGTGTCTCTGAATATCAAGGGAAAATATTGTATTTTCTTGAGTGATCGGATACTTTTCGCGGGCACTGTACATGTTTTAATGTATAGCTACAATACAATAAAAATAAAATTTGTTATCCTCTTTCATTTAAATTTTAAAGTTTACATTGCAAAACTGGTTCAATTAAAAGTTTAAAAAAATCCTTTTACTCAAAAAGGAATCAAAAGCAAGTTAAAGAATCTTTTAAGAATCGGAAATCATGGTACAATTCTCTCGATTCCATTCCGATTCCTGAAAAATGCTTGATTCTTCCAATTTTCGATTCCAATTCCGATTAATCGTCCCATCACTAGTAAGTACCAAATTTCAAATATCAGCTCAATCAGAGTTATGGTTCAAAAGTTACGCTCCCCCTTTTTGGGGAGGGAGGAGGGGGCTGAAAACTAAATATTCAAACCACCATAACTCAGTCCCTAATTGACATAGAACAGTCATTTAAAGTGTTTATGAAAGGTAATTGCACACACAACAAATTAGCATAAGTAGAAAAGATGGCTAAAATTAACAGAAAAAAGTTACGACACTTTATTCTATTTGAAGGGGTCCTGCACCCCCTAAATTACAGATTTTTTAAAATTTTCATATACACAAAAAATTAGTTTCAACCTTATTCTATCAATATATATAAAAAGAAATGTGTATTTGCATATAAAGTGGCGGATCTAGCTAGGTGCAGGCAGTGCAGTACACCAGGGCCCGGACCTTTGGGGGGCCCAAGTTGGTTGATATTTGATAATACCTTGGCAAAGAAAAATAATAATTTTCAAGTATTTCATATAAAAATTAGATCTAAATGTGAATGAAAATATAAGAGTCCTTTAAACTTGTTTAATGTATTTAAATGCATTTATAAACATGGTTATTCTTTTGACTATGGGCCCCTTTCTAGTAAAACTGTATACTATATATGTTAAATACATAAGTGGTCATCTGAAATGATGTCTGCAATAGATAAAAATCAAAATTAGAATTCAAAATGCTGAAACCACATTATTCTACTATCTGGTATACTAGTATATTACTGTATATACTATACTATACACTGTGACACCACTTATTTCTGATCACATGTTGACACACAAAACGAAACATTTCAAAATGTTTAGAAATATTATTCTTTGTTTGGGATCTGTCAACTTGACACGCAGTGAAGCGTCAGTTTCAATGGCTGAGACGCTGAGTGGATGAGTGTGTGAATAAAAATTACATTAATTGATTTTCCGCAGTGTATTATTGAATACTAGTGACTATAGTGAATCACTGTGTACTACTTTTTAAATTTTATGAAAAGTTAGTTATTTGTTACTCAGTTATTGCTAAAATCAATAAATTTTAAGTTTTCAACCTCGAGACATGTCAGTGTACAAGCATAAAAGTGGCTTTCAAAAGAGGAAACTAAAAAAAAGGAAGAGGAGGAAAGGGCTGCAAAATTACCTAAACTTGATGCATTTCTTATTAAAAAAGGAAGTAATAATAATAATGAGCAAATTGAAAGTGTAGAAAACCAAAAAGCAGAGTCTAGTGGTGTTGAGAATGCAATTCCAAGTATTGAAAATGTAACTAAAAGGTGAATTAGAATAAATAGAAAACACAAATTGATTGGAACCAGTTTTAAGGGCCACCTTGAGTGGATCAAAAGGTTTTTGTGGTTCATTTGTATAAACTAAACTAAAATCTAAATTTTGTGGGGCCCATAAATAATTTTCACACCAGGGCCAGTGACACACTTGCTCCGCCACTGCATATAAAATAGGTATTTACAGATTTCAAAATGGCTACTTTTACTTAAAAGACTAATTTTTACAAATTCATGTAAGCTGTTAGGTAATTAATACATTGCAATTTACACATGGTGCAATAATTCTTAATGCTAATAATCTATACCTACCTAAGCTTATATATAGTTAATTTTCAACAGATTTTTATCCTAGTTTTGGTTCCAAACTCCCACTAAGTTCTTGAACTTGCTTTGGATTGAAGGAGTAAATAATCTTAACACCAGGCTTGATATTTGGTGTTATCATGATAGAAATCATATCACTTTGTTTTATCCAGCAAACATCCTCTTTCATCGGAAAATAATACTGAGTGGTAGATCCTGATGAGGTGAGGAAACTGATTTTATAATCACCATATTCTTCTGAAGTGTCTAAAATAATTCCAAACCAAACTATCATCATATTTACAGGCAACATACTGACCAATTTGATACTCATCTTTTTCAACTAGTTCACTGTATCTGGTTCAGCCCCAGTACTTATTTTAAACAATTTACAATTATCAGAATCAGATGTCTGATAAGCTTGTATTAGGTTTTCTGACTCTGGTACAAACCTGTGGAAACCCTGTGTACCTTTAACAGGTAAAGCTTCATTAAACCTACTAGAAAGATCGAATTTATCCACATGAACCTCCTCCTTTGCAACATACAAACAAATAATTGAATTAAAGTGTTCAGGGCAAAAATCATAGAAAGCTCTTGGTGTTAGAATATGACCAGTATCAGTACGTTGCAAACTAGCCTTTGCTACAACTCTTAATAGTTCCTCCAATACCATCACAAGCATTTTTCCCATGACTTGTGGCAAAGAAATTCCACTCAGCCTTCACACCAAAATTCTGTTCATGATAGCATAGATTGCTGAAATTATATTTGTTTTTGTATTGGCCTCCACACCCATCAGAGAAATAAATTACTTTTTGTACATTGGGGAATTTCTGTTTAATATCCTTCATTTAAATATTGCTGAAAAGTGTGAACTGCTGATGTTGAGTGCTCAAGACAATTGCTAATAATACAGTAACTAGTATGAATTAATTCCTCATCCTTCATGCGATACACCACAAATGGATGGTGGGTCACCTGGTCATTTGTCCAGTGAAAACTTTGTGGTTCATCTTGAGTGATGAATGAATAGTTTTCTGCAAAATCCCCTAGCACAAGTATTTCATCACAGTGAAGATTCTGTTTCATAGTCTTCAAATACTGATTGGCTTTTTGCAATGTAGTGGGGCCTAGTAAGAGAAAAAGTGTTTTCTGAAAAGTCTTCAATAAATTCATCTGGAGAAACTACACGAGTTTCCAATGTTGATCTATCTGTATTAGTCCACTGAACATATTCAACAGAATCTCTGCTTGTCAAGGAAGGTATAGTATTTAAGAAATTAAATATGCCTATGCTACCAGAACATTCTTGACATCCATGTAGAAGAATTTATATCACAAACACTTTTTTCCATAAGTGTGTAATAGGTTAAGTTTTTCTCTGCAATTGCTGGTACCATGAGTTTAGGATTCTGGTGGTGGGTGCAAACACAAATTGAGTGGGTTGCTTTGCCTCCAGCAATTACACACCATTTAGGCCTTAGATTGGCAAAGGCAGAAAACCCTATGCTATTATCATTGTTTTCTTTATATTTTGAATATAATTCTTATAAATTTCCTAGTAATAGACGTTTTTACTTGTACTCTTTTTCACCATCTTTATTTCTTATGCTAACACAATCAGATTTCCCTGCACACAAATGAATGACTTCATCATCTTCATAGAATTCCTTTATTTCAGAGAGTATATCTTCAGTTAGTTTTCTTCCTTTACTGTAGATAGGAATCTGGCATAATACCAAATGTATGTTTCAAATGTCTGGCTTTGTCAACCATGTATCTGGTTGCACCAAACAAATCCATTGTCCTAGAAATAGGAAATGGTGAGTGTGTAAGTATCTGAAGCCTCCTTTTGTATGATGATGTGGATTTGAAGTCTTGTACAAGATCACTCATGAGGTTTTTGTACCTATAAAAAAAACAACCCCAAATTACTATACAATATTAAGGATGTAAGTACATGATTTATATTATTCAAGAATTAAGGAAGTACTGTACTTCATGAATTTGAACATATACCAGTATATGGGATGATGTCATATTTTAGGAAATATAGCTAATGTCTACATATATATCCAAACATGACAACCTGTAATACTGTACCTATATACAGGTATTTACATACATACATTAATAATTCAAAGTCATCTCATTAATTATGAGATTAATTAAATCTGCTTCTTTGAGATGCTGTTTACTCAGTGGCTCACCAACATCTTTAACTTCAGTGGCAAATGCAGTTTCCAACTTCTTCTTGAGGGAGGTTGAAGCTTTTTTGTATTTTTGTGAAACTGCCTTTGATCTGCTTCCACTGCTCAGGGCATCTGAAAAATATTTGAAATACAATTAATAAATGTAAGTATGACATCTAGTGGCAACAATCTGAATTTCTGAACTGAAGTATATTTTTTAGATAATTTCATATGTATGTATTAGGTATAAGAACTATATCTGAATTAAATTTCAGCTGACAGTATAAAAATGCATTATCTGTACACACATTAGTAGCTAGTTACTTACATAATTCCACTGCCCAGGTAACATGAAGTTGCTCCAAAGTTGCATTAAGATCTTCTTGTTGAATATCTTTATCCATTTCAGTACATTTTCTTGGAATTTTTTTCTGGGGATATGTCAGGTGAAGTAGTCGTACTTTCAGTACTACTAGTTATTGCTTCTGGCAGTCTGAATAATTCTTCAGGTTTTGCGTATTTATTAATTAATTTCAGACAATTTACACAAACTTCTGATTCATCACTGAAATTATATTTCGGGTCACTATTTTCAACAACAAGCTTTGGAAGTGGCCTCAAGTTTTGCAGAATAGGTTTTTTGTGCGGTTGGTTCAAAAGGGTTGCAACAGTGCTTGTTATAGCTTTTATGTGTAGACATTTTCATCAAACACTTTTACTTATTTAAAACACTGCGTATATGTACATAAATCTGTTCAAAATGAAAAAAATATACACATCAATGAGAACCCAGTGAATGCTTTGCACATCACAGAAAAAATAAAGATCTCTAGTTAGGCAATAGTTATCCTAGTTATCCTGGGTTGGATTGCCACTTTTTTAATGTCCACATGGGATTTTTTGTTCAACCAATTTACCCAACAATCGAATGGGGGAAGATATTTTATCGTAGGTACTAGTGTTTTATGTTTAGTTCTTAGAATACTAGTTTAACACACATGTATTTACATTTTTAACAAGTACACCAATCTATATACCAGAAGTCAATGAGAATGTTGAACAGTGTTAGAAATTATTGTCTCTAAGTGAAAGTAATCATTTTCAAGTTTGTAAATACCTATTTTATATGCAAATACACATATAGCTATTTCTTTTCATATATTGATAGAACAAGGTTGAAACATTTTTTGTATATATGAAAATTTTTAAAAATCTGTAATTTAAGGGGGGCAGGACTGCTTCAAATGGAATAAAGTGTCATAACTTTTTTTCTGTTAATTTTAGCCATTTTTTCTGCTTAAGCATATTTGTTGTGTGTGCAATTACCTTTCATACACACTTTAAATCACTGTTCTATGTCAATTAGGGACTGAGTTATGGTGGTTTGAAAATGTCCAGTTTTTGTCCACCCCCAAAAAAGGGGGAGCATAACTTTTGAACCATAACTCCGATTGAGCTGATATTTGAAATTTGGTACTTACTAGCATAGACCATTCTATAAACCAAATTTAAGCAAAATCTATCAGGGTATGGTGCACTTTCTTTTTTTTTGGCATGATAGAATAGAATAACCTTTATTAATAATAATAAAATAAATAAATTTTTTCAATTTACAATAACATGAATAATTGTGAAGCTCAACTATTTATTTAATTTAATTTGGCCCTAAAGCTTTAGGCTTTACTGGGCTCTTATTAAAAATAAGCAGCTAGTTGTTATAAATTAATAATAAATAAATAAGTTAGTAAATAAGTATTATTAATAGTTAAAACATGTATTACAATATAAAACAATATTAATGTACAATATTAAACAATATTAGTGGACATTAATCCTAGATTTTTGTTAGTATGCCATTATTAATCAGGATTTCAACTTGGTTTTAAACAATTTTACATTCACAATATTTTTTATATCAGCATGCAAGTCATTCTACAGTTTCAATCCAATGAAAATGGGTAGTTTTTGAGATGAAGACAATCTAAATTGAGGTATAACAAGCTTTGATCTATTTCTGGTCTGATACAAGTAGATTTCTTGATGAGTTACAAAATATCTATTTACCCATTGCAAATTAATGATTTTGTTCTTACACTCGTAAATAAAAATAAAATGTGCCAGTTTGGTTATATCTTTGAGCTTTAGTAGGTTTAGCTCTTTAAATAATGCACTAGAGCAGTGGTTCTTAACCTGGGGGGCGCGATCCCTTGGGGAAAAACACTAATTGTATTTGTTATTCTCTTAACGAGAGCATGGGCTAATATTGAGAAGTTTATGAAAAAATGCAAAAGTATCCCCCTCCAAGGGGGGCGTGGAGGGAAGGACCAATTCCTAGAGGGGGCATGGTAGTAAAAAGGTTAAGAACCACTGCACTAGAGTGATCAAGGAAATCAGCATCAGATAATAAACCTTATTGCTCATTTTTGGATGACAAAGATAACATTTAATGCGTTGTTAGCAGAGTTTCCCCAAACAAGGGTGCAGTATGTTATGTAAGGAAGAACAAGAGTATGATGAAGAGTCAACAAAACTTGTTTAGGGACTACATTTCTAAGTTTAAACATTATAGTTTAACAAACTAAATGCAGTTTTGTTACAGTTATGGCTTAATTTTTAAAAATACTTTCTATAGTTAATTATTAATAGTCTTTTTCTTTAATTTTCTTTTATAATGTTGAGAGGTATTTCATATTGTGATGATTTTCATTGAATAAAAGTTATATAAATATATGAATTTCCATTTCCCAACTTAATAAAGAATATGTGGATATATCTGTCAGAGGCCGTCATCATCATCTCGGTATTATACTGGGACCATGACGGAAATTTCCACATGGCTATTACATCATGCACAGTATTTTATTTTTGATTATAATAAGGATTTGTCAAAGCAAAATAGAGAAAAAAATTATATTTTAAAAATTATGGCACAACAGCCATTCGCTCTAGGCCACGAATGTGTTAACTCTATTTTAAAAGAAAATTCTTTTTGACCTTATTTGCAATCTTATCTAACAACCACTGATCACAATTTCAAACCTGATCAGATTTTGAATGACCATTTTCAAAGTTGTAGAATAAGTTTTGTATTATGCAGCAAGAATTTTGATTACGTCATTTGTTTTAATTACGTCAAAGGAGAGAGATCCCATCTTTCTAAAAAGAATTAAAAGAACCATTTTTTATATCTATTTTCACTAAATGACTTCTTTCCTATATACAGTATTCATTAAATAGCTTATTTTTTACATTTTAATCCTACTATAATTTCCTTCTCAATACCTCGTAGGGTTTCCCCCGCTTTATCATTATTGAATTTGATTAGAGAGAAATACAATTTCATATATTATATATGATTTAAGAAATTAACACAGTATATGTTAAATAGATTATCATTCAAAATTAATTTTGGGAGGCAAAAATCCCAAATCCCATGAACCCCTCAACCCCACTGCCTTCTTTATTAAATGTTGATCAAAATTTGTTTTATTGCTATCTATAAATAAAAAACTCTGCGTGGTTTGTCATGGAATGAGCTGTGCCTAACTGTGTCAGTGTCATTCGCAATTTTGTATTTAGATTTATCACTAGGTTTGGTGAGTCAGTCAATAAGATAATAGAAGCCATGGCTAGTGGACTGGTCTCCGATATATTTTATAAATCTCAAATCTGGAAGCACTGGTGTAGGAAGTTGTATGTTCATTATACACAGTGATTCACTGGCCTACTTAGTCATTGCTCCAGACAACTATCTCTTAATCTTCTATGGACCTCTTGTATAATGTTTGTACCTGTTGAGTTTGAAATAAAGTGCGTTTGTTTGTTTAACACACTGCTTCTAATTGCATTTAAATAGACAAAGATCCTTTTCAAATGAGTGAAGTACCCCACATACAAAAGTAATAGTAATAGAAACCCAGTAATTGACCCCATGTCATATATACAGGGTGGGCCGTAAGTTTCCATACATAGGAAAAATAAACATTTTTTTATGGACAACCATTTTTATTTATATAATATGCTCTACATGGTTGCCATTGTTTTGAAAACACATTTCAATACGTGTTCCCCACTGTTGATGAACACGCATTAGCACAGTTGACGTTATGCTTGTAATGGCGTTGGTGATACGTTCCTTTAGATGATTTATGTCTCATCTTTTCCTGATACACCATGGCCTTCAAGTGCCCCCAAAGATAGAAATCAAGGGGGGTGAGATCTGGGGATCTGGGAGGCCACTCCACAGGACCACACCGACCAATCCAAGCATCCGGAAACTGCTGATCCAAATACCGACGCACGTGAAGACCATAATTTAAATTTTCCTATGTATGGAAACTTACGGCCCACCCTGTATATATATCCTAACCTTTACAAAATGTTTACAGGTTACAGACATTATGTGAAATGCCTGAAACTTTTAGGCATTACACAAAATAGCTTGTTTCATACATTGAGTAGCATATACAGAGGATTGACAAATATAGACACCTTTAGTTTTTCTATCATTTTTATTTGATGATAAAATTCACTAAATAATAACAGTTACTGAATCAATATATTTAAATAGTATTGCTTTCCATTTTGCATTATGTAGAGTTGACAAGCATTCTGGCATTCTATTGCTGAGCTTTCCCATTTGTTCTTGGGGGCAATCATCATGGTGTCTATTTACTTTTGTCAACCCTCTGTACGTATCAAACTATCCAGAAAAAGGAAACAATTTTATAGGTTAATATTACAATTTGAAAACTAACAATGTACTTCAGAGTTTTGTGCATTTCCATATATTTAATTAATTAATAATAATACTTATATACTAAATTACAAAATACACTACTTGTATATATAGCTACATGGGTAACAGTAAAAATGAATTTATAATTTTATATGAACAGTAATTGTTGCAAAATTGCAGAAGTTATGTACCACCATCATAGGCAACAACCTCCTTATCATTCAGAATCTTTGGATTCTACATCAATCAATAAAGTTTTTAAACTGTAATAAACAAATGATAGTTCTGAAAATCATTTTTCAAATGAAGATCTGCATCTAGATATGTTTATATACATGTACATATAAAATGGTAGGTATGGTAGCTACTCCACTGAAGTTCTAAAATTAAGTGAGAAAGTTTCATTAATATGAAATATAAGAGTAGCAATTAGAAATAAGGGTTCTGATGATGATAAAAGTTCTCTTCTAGATCTTCCTAATAATTAATAATTGATATTAGGTTCAATTCAAATTTCATATTATAAAATACAGCTAAACCTATTTACAAGTTCCTTTCTAACATTGGTAGCTAAATTAATTTTGCTTCTTCAACCTTAAACTTCATGGCAATTTCATTATAGTACTATATCTAGCAAACATGATACTGGTAGATAGCATAACAAACCAGTACATCATTCAATGTAAATATTACTGTATATTATGTCCATGCAAAGAGAGAGGAGGCCTAGCCTTTACATTAAAAACCTAAATACTGTAATACAGTCAGAGCTGGGCAGTATTTAAATACATTTGTATTTAAATACGTATTTAAATACATTTGTGTATTTAGAACTGTATTTATAAATACATTGTTTTTCATGTATTTAAATATAGTATTTAAATACTTTAATGAGTATTTAAATACAATGTATTTAAATACTCAAAATATAAAAATGTAAATACTTTTACTGGTTTAATACACGTTCTGTACTAGCACAGTACGACGCGTCGACAGTGTAGTACAGCATGGTTCATGTTTCAACGTGTCAGTTCAATCAGTTATGTCCACTCTTAGTCGAAAGCGGTTGATTTCTTTATCGTGTGCGTGTCATGGCTTCAACAAGCAAATTTGTATGTATTTAAAATGTATTTACAAATGTATTTAAATACAATTGATGTATTTTGTATTTAGTATCTAAATACATTCGTAAAATGTATTTAGTATTTAGTATTTAAATACATTTCTCCCATGTATTTAGTATTTAGTATTTAAATACATTCAATGTATTTATTGCCCAGCTCTGAATACAGTCATGATTAACCGAGTGGTTATTTTTCAGATTTAAATTACACCATTTCATAGAATTCCTCTTCCCTCACCCCCCTACATAGGAATCTCTATCAAACCTATTAACTATTTTTTGCAGAAACTCCAAGATTTGCTTTGACACTAGCCTCTCTATTTAAATAATAAGTCTGAATTCCATAAACTATAATTACAAACTGTTTTCTTTTATAAAATTTGGTAAACTGAGTGAATGGAATAAATTGCTAAGACACCATTTCCTTTGCTCATTCTGCTTTTTCTGGAAAAAATATCAACTTAAAATAGACAATTTCCTTTCAGAGTTAAAGGTCAGCAAATATAGGCCCACATATTGTCTACTTTTTCAAATTTAGTTTTCTCTGACCATTTAAACTAATTATTCAAAGAGCTTCATAGAAATTTTAGTTCTACTATTAGTTATTTATTCAATGTAAGAAGTGTAATGATGAAATAAGTTATTTATTTTCTTCAATAATGAACATTTTTAGCTCTGGTTTTAGCTGGTACTTTATGTGATGCGTTTCCCAATTTATAATCATTTCCACTTTTGAGTTTCTTATTCATTCTCAACTGTTCTTGTTCATCAACCATTTATTTCATTATGAAACTCATCTACTGTCAAAATGTTTCTTGTATTTACTTTTTTTCCTAAGTACGCTTATTTATCCTAGTTGTACTACTTTAGTATATAATGAATCAAAGTTTTTTGAAAGCGGATAGATTTGCCACTCAAGATGCTGCACCTGGAATTCAGGGGGGATTTTTATAGCTGATGCGGATATGGATGGCACTCCATCTACAACTCCATCCAATGACAAATTGGCTGTTGATGTTGAGGGTTCTGGTTTTGTTGGTGAAGACAAAGTTCAAGGAAATGAAGGCCATTTCAGCATTCTTTGAGAAATCCAGTAATTCTTTATGTTGCTTGTAGAGTGTTAGTTCATGATGGCAAAGCTTTTCTGCAAGGTGCTTTCCACTGTTTAAGGGATATATTCCTGTCCTCTCAAATTCCTGCGTGTTATGTGATGTCAGAGCTAATGGTCAACAATTGGCCACACTTCTGCAACCAGATCTGTGAACTGAGTTTTATTGGTATGTTTTGCTCTATTAAATCTTTAAAATTCAGGTAACTATCAGTTTATCCCATTGCACTTTCAAAGGTCAAACATGTCAAAGATTGCACAGGTCTGATGTGTGGAGAGGGAGGAGTCCTATGACAAATATTTTTTCTTAGCTTTTAGAATCACCTCATATGAGAGGGGGATTGAATGACCATCATATATATATATATATATATATTTTTTTTTTTTTTTTTTAAGTTCAGGAAGAACCGATTCGCCTCTATTTAAAAGGGCATATCTCAGCGGAAAAACAAAGAAAAAGTGAGAGGAAAGACAGAGGAAAAAGAAAGGGTGGAGGGGACAGTCGAAGTGGAAAAAGACCAAGGATGACAAGGACTGCAGGGTAGAGCCCCATCATCCTTGGGTGCTAGGGCCGGGAGGGCGCACGTGAAACCTCCAGGAACAAGCACGTACAAATGAGTACAAAGAGCACTCAAGAGAACGAGCTTAGAACCCCCTTGCGGGGATATATATATATATATATATATATATTTATATATATATATATATATATATACACACAGGGTGTCCCATAAGTCCAGCATCATAGGAAAAATAATAAAAAAAGGCAAAACAAAAGCTTTTATTTACAGAATGTGCTCAATATATGTCCACCATTGTTTTCAATACACAAATTCAGACGTGATACCCAGTGAGCAAGCACATGGTGAATGATGTCAGGAGTAATGGTGTTACATGCCCCAATAATGCACTGCCGCAAATGTTCAATATTCCTAATTTTTTCTGCGTATACCAGCGCTTTCAAGTGGCCCCAGAGATAAAAACCTAGTGGCGTGAGATCCGGGCTTCTAGCTGGCCATTCCACAGGCCCTCGATGTCCTATCCAATGACCAGGGAATAGTTGGTACAGGTATTCCCTTACTTGGGTGCTGTAATGTGCAGGAACGCCATCTTGCTGGAACCATGTTGGGAAATTTCCTTCTTCGTTCAAGACACTGGGAAATGCTTCTTCCTTGAGCATACGTAGGTAGGTGCCTCCAGTGACATGTTCATCGAAAAAAAGGGGGCCTATGATGCAATCCTTCCAAATGCCACACCATACCATCACCCGAGATGCACCTTCTTCCTTTGAAGAGGTATACCAGTGAGGGTTGTTTTGAGACCAGTAGCGGGTGTTCTGTCGATTTACCTTACCATTTCCATAAAAAACAGCCTCGTCACTGAACAGAATGGTGGATGGGAAATTGGCATCCCGAGCACAAGAAAAATATGAATTATGGTTTGTAGAAATAGAAAAATATGAATTTCTCCTATGATGCCAGACTTATGGGACACCCTGTATATATATATATATATATATATGTATATATATATATATATATATATATATTATATATATATATAATATATATATATATATATATATATATATTATATATATATAGAGAGAGAGTAATAGTCTTTCTTTTACTCTTATACCAGTGTGCAAACCATTGAATGAAAATGCTAGCAATCATCCATCCTGTTTCAGATACAATAGATTGCCAGAATACTCTTTTCCAGTAGTGCTTTCATGTTTGTCTAGCACTGCTTTCCTTTATAAACTAGGCTATTAAAGGGAGAAATCTCTTTCCATCAGCATATACAGCAGCCATTACTAGCTGTAGTGTTTTGTCTTCCAGATGCTGAAGTCACTCTAGATGCTTTTTCTCCCACATAATAAAACATTTGTAGATGAAGGATCAGACAGTAAATTAATTTCACTTGCATTCCAAATATAATGTGGTTTGTTATCAAGATGTATATAATTTATCCATTTCATTTTGAAAGTCATCATAAAACCACATGTACTGAGTCAAAATCTTCAGCAGCTAGTTTTCTGGCTTTTTCTAGTGTTGTAGGATTTTTACTGGTTAAATATTTTTGAGAGAGAATCCAGTCTTTAAATTTGCAATATTCTTTCAAGTAACTTCCAAGTTCAGTCTTGGCTTTAATGTAGTAATCAACGTACAGTAAAATTTGAAGAGTACTCTAATTTCACATTTTGATACAGCAAATCCTTGTTTAGTCACTCCTTTTAAACTGTGAGCTAAATCTACTTCAGTAGAAAATTGGGGAGAATTAAATGTATCAACACTGTAATTAGTTAACTGACTGTTCTCAGAGTGGCTCAACTAACTTTAAATTCTCTGGTACTTTAACTTGTGATAATTTATACTGTTAATCATTGTTAACACATTTTCTGGATGAACAGTCTCTGTTCTTGGGATTTTAATTTTATGAAAATGTAACAGATAAGAGAATATTTATTCAAACTGTCAAAATTAGCCAAAGGAAAATAGGGGCAGTTTTGAAACTTGGGGTAAAGTGAAAAGCTACTCTGAATGAAAACTAATGGAATTATGGTCAAAACAGTATATTTAAGTTTACTAGAACCTAAGGAAGCTAAGTTCAGAGTTGCAAATGTTTCATTCACTTTTATATTTAATATGAATACATTTGAACACTAACTAACCTTTTAAGATTGTCCAGAAATTTGAAATGGCTTGATTTTTAGTTAGTTTCTGTCAAAACACTGCCAATTTTTAAATTTTCAAGGAACTTTAAGCATTTCTTATGAGTGATAATTACAAGTATCGTTCTTCAATTTAGTTCAATATATTAATATAACCTTCATTTGTAAAGAAAAACAAGTTAGAAGAATGTGCCCACATTACCCTAAATGGAGAATCTGCTCAAATTACCCTTATGGATGCTACCAAATGTACCAAATAAAAATCATTACTTGGTACACCATATAGGAAATACAAAACTGGGGCATAGATCTAATTACACTGGTCAACAAAGATTTTTCATCAGAGTAAATTTGGTGTTGGCTGGATAGCATTTTTCATGCCAATTCCAAAACTGCATTCAGATTTTTTCTAGCACGTATAGTTTTCAAGATGAAGGCATATATATAACTACACAGATTTAACCATTTTAAATAGGCAAAATACTAATATTTCAACATTTGATTGTTTTTTTAGTTTATTCATCTTATTTAGTTCAATTATCTTAATTATACATCTTATGTATTTCAGGTGTGAGCTTTTACGTCTAGCAGCATTGTGAGTCAGGCAACCACACCGTGCTTTGTATGTCAAAAGATCAGTCCAGTCCAAGAACTTGTTGTGTCAAATTGGTGTACATTTTTTTTTAATTTATAGTTTGCTCAGGTCAGTCAACATGCCTCGAAAATGTAAGAATGACCCCGACAAGTTCTGTTTCGTATGCGGCCAGTTCACAACTAAAACACAGCGACGAAGTATTACAACCAACATTAAGAAAATATACAAGCTATACTTTGGTTGCCATCTAGGTGACCAAGATAAACCATGGGCGCCACATCAAATCTGTTCTGGCTGTTCAAATGGATTACGTGATTGGCTTAACAAAAAGAAAGCTTCAATGCCATTTGCCATACCCATGATATGGAGGGAGCCGAGATCATCATGAAGACTGTTATTTTTGTAGTGTGAACTTAATGGGGTTTTCTGCCAAGAACAAACACCAGATTGTATATCCAAACTTGGATTCAGCACGTAGACCAGTAAAACATGATGAAACATTGCCCATTCCAATTCCCCCAAGTGATAGGCTAGATTCTATCATAGATGACATGGAAAGTGATGAAGGTGCAACTGGCGTTTCCGGACCATCTACAGAACCAGAGTACACTTTTGAAGGTAGACATTTAGAGCCTAAAAAGTTAACCCAAGGACAGTTGAATGATCTTGTTAGAGACTTATCGCTGTCTAAAGAGAAATCAGAGCTTCTCGCCTCAAGACTAAAGGAGAACAATTTACTTGAGAACAATGTTCGTATTAGTTACTACCGAAAGCGGAATTTTGAATTAACAGCATTCTTTTCAGTAGACGGTCCTCTCTGTTATTGCCATGACATCAATGGACTATTTACAGCCATATCTCAGACGTATGTGGCATCTGAGTGGCGCCTCTTTATTGATTCATCGCAGAGAAGCCTGAAAGCAGTTCTTTTGCATAATGGTTATATAATGCCATCCATCCCCATTGCCCATTCCGTCCATCTAAAAGAGACATATGACAATATGGATATACTACTCAAGGCAATCAAATACAACAGTCATCAATGGAATGTTTGTGGAGATCTAAAAGTTATAGGAATGCTTATGGGTATGCAGTCAGGATTCACAAATGGATATGTGAAAACTTTCTTGGAAGCAACAAGTCACCTGCGTATAAGGATGGAGTCAAGAACCTCCTTGATGCCTTCAAAGAAATGGAGTGTCGAATGTCGTTAAATATTCACTTCCTGCATTCCCACTTAGAGTTCTTTCCTGAAAACCTTGGTGCAGTGAGTGACGAGCAAGGAGAGCGCTTCCATCAAGATATTCAGATGATGGAGAAGTGCTACCAAGGATATTGGAATGAAAGCATGATGGCAGACCATTGTTGGATGCTGTATCGTAACAATCCAGGCCAAATTTACAAAAGGAAATCACACTCACAGCACTTTTAATAAAATAATGTATATATTCTTTATTTATAAGTACATTGAATAAAGTATATGATGTATTTGTTGTTTAGCATTCCTAAGTGTGATCTATACATCCATAAATTTTCTTATAGCAATATCAAAAACTTAAAAATATCAAAACCAGTGTATCTATATAACTCTACATGCTAGAAAAAAAATAAAACCAGATTCGGAATCAGCGCGAAACATGCATTAAGAAAAGTGTGATCATGTTTGTGATGAGAAAAAAAAGTTTCATTTTGTTGGCCAGTGAATTATTATAATTAAGGGAAAGAAAAAGTAGCCATAAAATCAGACATGGACAGCTAGTTCTCAAAAAAGATGGGACAAAGTTACTAATACCCTCTATCACTCAAATTTTTGGTCCTAATTATTTCTAAGGAATAGTCAACCTTCTTAATCTTAAAATTACCTTAGTTTTGCATTTACTTCTTGATTTGGAGTTGGAAGAGAATTCGGTTAATGAATGATTTTCACAGCAAGAACCTAATTTTCTTTTAATTTCTTGGTGATCTGCTCCAATACCAATAGTGGTGGATACAAGTGATGAGTTATGGCTTGGTACATAATTTTGCAGATTTTGGCTTAATTTAATAATTATTTCCAGCAAAATATAAATACTACTGAGAAACTTCAATACATAAATACTCTCTTTGCAATCAAAGTTGAAGTAAAGAATATAAAACAATACATAACTAACTAATAAAATATATAAACCATACTTCAGTTTAAGCGTTTCCCTGGTACAAATCATTTGCCAATAAGAAAACTGCAACAAAAATGTTTGAAAAATGCTTGATCAAGTTCTGAGATGAATAACAAAAATTTTCAGGAGCCTTTAATGTTCCAAATAGTTAATCTAGTGTCAGTGACCCTAGTGTTGTGATACCAAACAGATCATCCTCACTCACTCACTACAGTTAATATGAAGTAATATTTTCTAGGCCTTCTAGGGCCTATATCTAGTATATAACAGGTATCTTCATTTGAATTTGTTCATCTATGGTACCGTACCATTCCTGATTTCTAAAAATATGATGAATAAATTGTGTTCTATTTAGACCAATTCATTCTGAACATCAAATGATTCACTTTGGCTTAACAGAGGTTCAGTTAAATGAGCTAGGCTCCTGTATGAACATTTTTATAAAAATAAAAGTAAAAATGTAGGTATCACTTCTATTACAACAAATGAGTTATATGGCACATTAGATGCCAAGCCATTATAAAAGATCAATACTTACCTTATAATAATACAGTAATCTTTTAACATAGATGAGTAACACCACATTTTTATTCACAAAGTTATATGATCCAGTACTTTGTATATTATCTTTTAAGCAAATTCAAAACTTTATTCAGAAAAGAATAAAATCGTGTGTTTTACAATTTTCAGAGATTTGCTATGACAATATATTCGCAGTACTCTCCAGTGGCATAGCAATAGAGTGGCATTGGTGGCAAAATATCATGGGCCCACATACTAGTTTATATTCTTCAAAATTTAGAAAAAACAAAAAAATATTTTCTGATATTTTTTGTTTCTTTCTATTTCCAGCAACTTCATGAAAGAAATGAGAATTTTACAGAGGTGAAATCAAGGAAGAAAGATTTTTAAAGATATTTCTTTATATTATAGTATATTCATAAATTTCATGTAAACCTGTCTCAAACTCTTCTATGCTTATTTTTGTTAATACTGATTTCATATCAGGGCTGTGGAGTCGGAGAGTCGGAGAGTCGGAGAGTCGGAGAGTCGAGAGTCGGAGTCGGAGAGTCGGAGAGTCGGAGAGTCAGTCAATTTTGAGTGGAGTCGGAAGTGCATAGTTGGATGGAGTCGGAGTCGGTGCAAATCCTTCAACTATAACCATAGCAGCCTAGGCCTAGACCTAGCTCAATTTTATGAATAAAATAGATTTAACCTAATGTTTTAATATATAATATATAAATAATATAATATATAAATATATAAATAATATATAAATATAGTTACTTATAATTAATAAGGATTATAATTAATTAATTAACATAATTAATAATAAGGAAATTTAAAAATTTTGTACTAGCAACCCTAAACCTTTTTCAGATTTTTAGATTTCAATTTGATAAGTAATGATAACAGCGTAATGTCACATCAAAAGTATAAATCTGCTGTTTTTGAATATTTTTCACTCACTGCTGATGGAAAATATTACGTATGTCAGTGCCAAAAGGGCACTGATGATCAGGAAAAAATATGTGATGCCAAAATTAGTGCCTTCTCAGGTGAAGGATCCAATGCTCCAACAAGAGCAGGAAATCTAAAACGCCACCTTCAACGGCATCATCCAAAGGATTACAAAATTGTGAATGAAAAGGATGATGAAAGAAAGAAGAAGGCTGATGACAATTCAAGCACAAGTTCTCGTCAAACTACTGTCACAAAATATTTTATGAGTGAAAAAGTCACAGTGACCATGACAGCAGACAGATTTAAAGCATGCATAATTGAAATGGTTGTAAAGAATTATCTCCCTCTAACATTTTTTTCAAACCCAGCCTTTGCTAATCTGAATGGGGAAATGGCAAATATACTTGGCATTTCATTAGAATGTGGCAACATTCGTAATATGATAATGGAAGAATTGCAAAAGCAGAAGCATGCACTAAAAGAATGTCTTCGAGGACGAATCCTGTTCTTAAAGATGGATTCCTGTACTCGCCATAGAGTAAACTATTTTGCAATTAATATTCGCTTTATCGATTATAAAAAAGTAGTAGTCACGCGGACATTAGCAGTAAGAGATACTAAAGCACAGCATACCAGTGATTATCTTGAAAAACTACTAATGGATGTATTAAATGATTTTAACATCAGAAAGGACCAGGTATTGTCAATTGTAATGGACAATGCTTCCAACATGGTGAAAACACTTGAAAAATTTAACAAAAAAGAAGTTGTGGAAGATTCAGAAGACAGTGATGATTATGTTGATTATTCTGAAGATAATGAACAAGTAATGGTGGTTGATGATCATGATAGTCACGATACATTAGATTCACTTGTGGATACTGCAGCAAGAATATCCAAAATCCATCATATGCTTATGCGCTGCAGTGTCCACACACTGCAGTTGGCAATACGCGATGGCTTGAAAGGACAACATGCAGCTAATCTCATTGGAAGAATATGAAAAGTTGCTGTGGCAGCTAGAACACCAAAACTAGACTCTATTTTGAAGCGACGAGCTGGCAAAGGAGCAATTTTGGACCAAGCGACTCAGTGGGGCAGCACATACATGATGATTCAACGGACTCTTGAAATAAAACCTTTCCTTAGCGACATGGCCTCCCAGGATGTCATCATGACTGAGGCTCAGTGCGATCAGGTAAAACAACTCGAGGGCTTACTTCGCCATCCTTATAACGGGACAAAAAAATTGCAATCAGATGATTTGACTCCTGGCTTATTCTATAAGGAGTGGAAGACGCTTATTTTCCATCTTTCTCAAACTGGTGGCATACTAGCCGATGATATAAGGAATTCGATGATACAGAGAGAAAAGCTTCTGCTAGACAATATTCTTTTGGCTGCTATATATGTTGATGCCATGTACAGAGTGACATTAACATAAGCGCAGCAAATCAGAGCCAAAGCTGCCTTATGTGATGTAGCCATACATATTGAAGGTCTATGAGATCATGGTCATGATGAATCCGAGGCAGTAGTTGGGCCACTTCATGGCAGTCATACGATTTCATCATCATCAAATTCAGGCTCTGATGAAGAATTAGATTTTGAAAAACATCTGGACAGACAAGAATGATCAAAGCGAAGGCAATTGGAACAGGAGGAACACCGCCAGAGTGCATTGGATAAATTCAAAATCAATTTCTATAAATCATTGGAGGAGGTGGAAAAGATTGATCATTCATCAAAGTTGACTGTGAAAGAAGCAATTGCTAAATACCCCAAAATTGTCCAAGATGCTTCTATGACTGTTACGGCCTTGCCACCTACTCAAATTAGTGTAGAACGCTTATTTTCAGCCCTTAAAATCATCCGCTCTGACTAAAGAGCATCACTGAAAGAAGATTTAATGGAAGCGATCCTTTTTTTTAAGAACAAATTCAGTTTAGGTTAGTACATTTTGTTATGGTTTTTTAAATAATACAAAAACATCTTATTAATTTGCTAAACTAATAATAATCTTATTTTGTTTAAGCTTCAATCAGTTTGTATTTTGGGATTTATTGTAATTTTTGAATAAGGAGAAAAAAAGCCATTCAGGCATAGTTACAGCCACTAAGTAACCTGATGAGTCATGTGGTGGTGACGAAATGCCTTGTTTATGAATCTCCATTGGCCTAATAAAGCTAATCGTAATCAATTTGGCCTTAACATTCCATCAGAGTCGGAGTCGTAATTATACAAGTCAGATTTCTGGAGTTGGAGTCAGAATGTTAAAATTTTTGGAGTCGGAGTTGGAGTCGGCAAATTTTATCACTGACTCCACAGCCCTGTTTCATATGTTTGAAAGATATAGTACTCCATCCAGCTGAATTTTTCTCTTCACACTAAAAAAATCTAATGCTTCTTGTTCATTCATTACATTTGATTAATTAGACAGAGAAACATAATAGACTTTATATATTTTGGTTCCAAATTAACAGTAAATGTTGTTGGTTTGGGGGAGGTGCCCCCTCCCCCAAACCAACATATATAACCTTTCAAATTTCACTGATGGGGCCCACGTGAAATTTTGCCACAGGCCCTTCTGTTCCTAGTTACACCATGGTGAATATGCCCTTGGAAGCATGGAGGCTTTTTAGGTGAAATTAATAGCATTTAAATTCTTTATTACATAAATAAATGTAAAATTCATATAGCCAAATTTCAGAGCTATCAATGATTGTCTGCACTTTGACATGAAACCAGTGGCATAGCAGTCTTTTTTGGGGTGGGGGGGGGGGGGGGGGGGGGGGGGGGGGGGGGGGGAGAATACATTACTTCCGATTTAGCTAATATAGTGTCAGGTGGGGAGTTGACACACACAATTGAAAACTTTTGATATCATAATATTAATAAAGCTAAGCTATATACAGTGATCCCCCAACCTGCATGAGGGTTCTGTTCCTGAAAAAGCTCATGCAGGGCAAAATTGTGAAGGTCAGAACTATCTCCCCATAATATAAATGGGGTTAAGGGGATAAAAGTTTTAAAAAATCATGTATAAAGTAATTTTTACCTGACAAAGTTTTTAAATCATTGGACAATAAATGTATATAAATAATTAATAATAATGCATGTAATGCATCCTCCTCCTTACTGTCACACTTTTTTCTCCATTCAACTCTTCTCACCACAATCTTATATCTATCCCCTGTCCTATCACTCCAATTCAGCTTTTGGATTCTCCAAAGGGGTGCCTTTGGCACCACTGACTGGGAGACCCTTAGGCAGTACTTCTCTGATTTCCCATGGAATGATTACTGCTTCCGTTGCCAGGGCTTTTCTGAGTGTATCACAGAGGTGATTCTCTCAGGCATGGAGGCATACATTCCATATTCTATTCCTACTACCGATGCAAAAAAAACAACAACTTGGTTTAACTTCACTTGTTCTAATGCTATCTGCAACAGAGAGGAGGCTTTCAGAAGGTACCATCACCATCCAACTCCTGACTCTCACTCAGTTTATATTTCTGCCCAGAATCATGCAAAATCTGTTCTTTGACTTGCCAAAAATTCCTTCATCAGACAAAAATGTGAAAACCTATCTAATTCAAATTCTTTTCACTCTTTTTGGTATCTAACTAAGTACCTCTTCAACAACTTCACTTCCTCTTTTCTATTCCAACAGCTCAGTTGCTGTCTCTTCTCCTGACAAAGCTGAACTCTTCACTCTAACTTTTGCTTCCCACTCAATCATGGATGATTCTGGTGCTGTTCTTTCATCTCCTCCCTCTGACTTTATTATGTCAGAAATTAGAATCTCTCCCAAAGATGTTCTTTTTGTCCTATCTCAGCTCAACTCTAGGAAGGTGTACAATCCTGATGGTGTTCCTTCTGCTGTTCTTAAGAACTGTGCTGACACCCTGCCAAGGCAAACTCTTTCATCTTGATCTCTCATCTAGTACTTTTCCTTCCTGCTGGAAGTTTGCTTTCATTCAACTTGTCCCAAAGAAGGGTGACTGCTCTCAACTATTCAACTACCTTCCAATTGCTTTGATTTCTAGTTTTTTAATTTATCCTTAATAGGAAGATTCTTAAACACCTCTCTTCTCACAATCTTCTTTCAGATTATCAGTATGGGTTCCACAAGAGATGCTCTACTGGCAATCTTCTTCCGTATCTTTCTGGCTCTTGGTCCTCTTCTTTTTAGTATTTTCATGAAACTTTTGCTATTGCACTGGACATATCAAAAGCTTTTAATAGTCTGGCAGAAATCTTTAATTTCCAAACTGCCCCCTCTCAGTTTCTATCTGTACCTTTATCTCTAATTTCCTTTCTGGCTAATCTATAGCTGTGGTTGTAGATGGCTAGGTGCTGGTTAGGTTAATTGGTAGGGCAGTAGTAGAGTTCTGTTAAAATGCAAGGTAAATCTTACTTTTAAGGCCCCATAGTAACCATGTATCCAACATTAAGAACATATAGGCAAGCAGCCAACCCTGATAACATGCCATATTTTTTTAGTTTAATTCCCCCCTCATACAGAAATGTATATTAGGGTGTGTCACTTTTGGATATTTTTTTAAAAAGTTATGGTGCTTACCTCTTACATTGTGACAAATTGACCAAAAACCATGAATAAACCAAAAAAAAGACATTCAGGTAATATTTAGGGTCTCCAGTCTCCACCCCTCATTTGAAAAATAAGCCCCCTATTCACACAAAAAATGGTGATTTTTGGGAGATATTTTTGGTCATAGTTTCCTTACTAATCATCGTATTTCAAAAATTTTACTACCAAAATGTAGAGAATAACAGTATCCTCTTATTGTGAACATTTTAAAACTATTTTAGTTGTATACAGTGCTGATATTTGAGTGGACCTTATGAAATTTTTCCCCCCATTTTCACATTTATTTACAGTATTTTCAGGTTTTATCTAAAAAAAGTATGCAAATATAACCAAATGTATGATAAATTTGCTTTTCTTTCAGAATTCTATTATAGATTTGCTTAATTTCATAGTTTATTAGAATTAGTCAGTAGTCATGGCTAACAGTAAGCCAATATTAAGAAAAGACCTAAGAAAATATGATTCTTTATTGGGAAAGTTAGTGGAAGATATATGTGCAAGAGAAGGAAGCATGCTTCCAATGAATAGTGAAGTTCTCAGTCACTTTTTCTTCTTGAGAAGGGATCAAATGAAAAGCGACTGTGTCAAAGGAAGAAAATATTTTGAGAGTATTAGATAAGGCAGAAAAGGTATGGATCATGGCTGGCATACCATCAAAATCCATTAGAAAGCAGAAAGGACCCAAACAAATGTTGTGGGATTTGATAAAAGAGCATGAGAAGTTGGGTAAAAATATAAAGAAGAAATGTTATGAAACCCAAAAACCATCTTTTCTGTCTTTTAGATAACTTATTTGATATAGCAACTGAAAATGTATGTAATGAGATCCAAAATGCTACATTGAGAACTATACAACAGAAGAATGAGGATCTTCACTTTTTGGAATATCAGCGAAGTGCTAGAATATATTCTCTGGGTCCGATCAATAAAGCTTACCGTATGTAGCCAAACTGATCAAAAAGACTGCTAGAATAGAAGAAGAAGAAGAAAATTGAAAGAAAAAGAGCGAAAGGCATTAGAAGAAGAGAGACAAACTTGAATCATCTGAAAGCGAGTTAGTGTACTCAAGTAATGGTGAAGATGATTTTACTCCGAGCCCAGGCCCATCAAAATGTCCTAAGTTACTACAGTCAACATTAATATCTTTTACAGCTGATCATTTAGGACCATCATTCAGACAACGCTCGACATTTGCATCTGTGGTAGCAGCTGAATGTGGGCTAGATTTAAAAGAGATGTCATTATTGAAATGTACTTCTGCGCAAGATGCGAAGAAGTCGTGGAAAGCTACTGCTGACACTATTAATGAGTCATTCAACCCACCTCAATATTGTGTCGTCCACTGGGACAGCAAAATGATACTGAATGTTTCAGGAGGAAAGCAGGATTGATTGGCAATACTTATATCAGGAGACAATGTTGAGAAACTTCTCTTGATACCCGATATCAGTGTCTCAACTGGATCAACACAAGCTTGTACCATTTTTAGCACAATCCAAGAATGGAAATTACAGGATAAGGTTTATGGAATGGTATTCGATACTACTACATCCAATACTGGCTGGAAAAAAGGGGCTTGTAAAGTACTGGAAGACCTCTTTGGAAAAAAATTATTATGGCTCGCTTGTCACCACCATATGGCACAATGAGTTTTGTCAGCAGTGTATCTAAAGGTATTTGGAAAATCTACTTCACCCGAAAACGAATCTTTCAAGACCTTCAGAGATGTTGTATGGGAGAAGCTAGATACTAAGCAACCCTTCAAATAGCTATCTATCAATGACAGACATCTCAAGGACCTGAAAAAATACATCATAGATTTTATGACAGATTTGCTCAAAGATAACCAGAGCCTTCCCAGGGATGATTACAAAGAGGTAGCTGAAACAACTATGCTCATTTTAGGAGAAATTCCTGCCAGAGGAATACACTGGATCAAGCCAGGAGCTCTCCATCACACTAGATGGATGGCTGTCATATTGTATACGAATAAGATATTAGCATTTTCAGACCAAGCTGGATATGATAATGTTACAATAAAAAAGTTGGAAAGAGTATGCTTGTTTACATTGCTGATCTACTCCAAGTACTGGCTGTCAGTCACCAACCCACTTGAGGCTCCAGAAAATGACCTCCTCCTATACAACGAATTAGTTCAGTACAGAAAGATTGACATGGAAGTAGCAGAAGCTTCCCTCAACACTAAAAGGTCATTACTGGTACCTATCTGAAGAACTTGTAACCCTTTCTCTCTTTGGAGATTTACCTCATAGTGAAAAGGACAAGGTGGCCAAAAAACTTTCCTCTTTCAATCAACCACCAGAATTCAAACAAGGTAAGCTGATATTTCCCATCCTAAAAGAACGAATTAAAATTCAGCAATTAGTTGGTCCAAACTCATGGTTTGTATTCAAAGTCCTTGGTTCAACAGGAGATTGGATAAGGACTCCAGCTGTAACATGGGATAGCAACAATGATTTTCAATGGATGAAGAGAATACTCTCTTCAACTAAGGTTGTTAATGACACTGCAGAAAGGGGTATCAAACTTTTGCAGGATTTTCATGGCTCATGTAGGGATGAAGGTGAATTTCAGGCATTGCTTCAAGTTGTAGAGGAAAACAGGCGTGTTTTCCCAAAGTTTTCCAAACAAGGTCTCTTGAATTTGTAATTTCTTTCCATTTATAATTTCATTTCATTTACAATTTTTCATTATAATTTCAAGAATAGCACTTTGTTTCTATTTGATTAAAATTGTTTTGTGTTTGTATTTATTTCATAAAAAATAAAAAAAAATGATGGGGCTTTACATATTTTTTTAGATTAATAAAAATTTAAGTCTACAGTTGTCAAAAAAAAAAAAAAAAAAAAAAATTTGTAATCTACTAAACATGTGCAAAGTTGTTCCCACTTTGAATCTCTAAACCAAAAAAGTGTTGCTCATTTAAGCCCATCGCTGCAGAGCTGCATCGGGATGATGCTCTGTGGATGGTGGTGACATCCAAAGTATATAAGATAATATTTTATTGCAGTTCAGATCTTCCAGATATAAAACCAGCAGCATTTTTCTCTTAGAAAATGCATCAAAATGACCAGAGATATATAAAAAATTTAATAAATTTAACTCAAAGGTTAATAAAAACTATTCAGATTGAAGCTCATTATTATTCTCTACATTTTGGTAGCAAAATGTTTGAAATGATGATGATTAGCAAGGAAACTATGACCAAAAATATCTCCAAAAATCACTTTTTTTTTTTTTTTTTTGTGTGTGAAGAAGGGGCTTATTTTTCAAATGGGGGGCAGGGACCCTAAATATTATCCGATTGTCTTTTTTTGGTTTATTCATGGTTTTTGGTCAATTTGTCACAATATAAGAGGTAAGCACCGTAACTTTTCAAAAAAGCCCAAAAGTGACACCCTAATGTACATTATGTCCTAAAATGATCTGCACCATCTGGACATATAAGTTTGGCATGTTATCCTCCATTCTGAGTGTGCTGAGATAATAAAATCAGCCATTAACTTCAGCTATGTACAGGTATTCATGTATTCAATTCACACATTACAACTGAAATCTTTGAAGACACAATGAACAGAGAAGACAAGGTTTATTTCTATGAAGTTATACATTTCTGAAAGCTCTAGTGCTACACTACATCAATTTATCTATAAAAATATTTTTTTTTACACAATATATTTTATTTTTTGCCTAAAAACGTTGTTAGACCAAAAAAATATCACTTAAAATAAAGGTGTTTCACAAAACTGATTAATATGGGTTACACAAAACTAATTTTGTAGGGATGTACTGATATTTCAAAAGTACGATTGTTTTCAAAATTATGAAAAGGTGCTGGGTGGTTCAACAAAATAGATACTTGGGGACTATGGCCTACGCAGCCACTGCAGCAATGGCATACAAGCAGAATATTTAAAATGTTGTAGCCCTTGTATGATACCTATGCTTACAATGTGTTTCACAAGCTGTATATGGGTAATTCTACGAGAAATAGACAAATGAAGTACACGGTAACCTCTTCAAAATTCATGAAACTTGGTGTGAGGGTTGGTTTAGGTCCAAATTACAAATTTCTGAATTTTTTTGAAAATTGGTCAAGTTGGTCAAATTTTATGGCTTGACCAAATTTTGGTCAAATTAAAAAACCAATAATTTTCAAACGTAAATATCTCAGCTCCTAATTGTGGTACTGTAGTAAGTCTTAAATGATAAAATATGTAAAATTAACTGTAGTTTCTAAATATGTATCATTTTTTAGGGTAACAAAAATAAAACTGATTTTTTGAAATTTTTTTTTTTTTTTTTTTTTTTGCGTGATTTGGCAGCGAAGATATCATTTTTCGAAAAAAAGACCAAGAATAAAAATGTTTATTTGATGTATGTACACCATAATAAGTAATAAAAAGTCAGCTTATCGATGATTATTATGAAAAAAAAATGAAAAAAAAAAATCCTCCAAATTTTAACAATTTTTTGCTTTCTTTCCAGATTTTCAGTATATACCTAATTTTCTAGTATACGTAAATTTACCTAACCCTTAAAATACCTCAAAACACAAAATTTTGTTGCGATCCTATGAAAAAACACGAAGAATTTTCTGTAACATCAAAAAAGTAAGCTCTGCCATGGCAGCTGCAAGCTATGGAATTTTGGAAGAAAATCAATTACTATGCAGCAATTGCTATGTCACAATTAAAAAGAAGCCAATTGTATTAGAACATGTTCAACGTTCATCCAGAGAGCCGAACCTGCACCAATACCTGAGCCAGACATACTTAACGAATGTATGGAGTGAAGCAGTAGCGATTCCACGAATCCACCACCATTGGAAGAATTTGTCACTCAAGACAGGCAATTCAATAAAGATTTGCTCAGCGACAATATTTTACCTTTATTTGATGAAAGCCCTATTAAAACAGGTAATAAAACAATAGACTCCGTTCAGGACATTTGTTTCCTAATGCCAAATTCGTAGTTTTCTGTTTTTAAATATTAGCATCAGCACTTGAACACACATATACAAAATATTTGATATTTGATTATTTCATGCAACCTAAATTTATGAATTTGTTTTACAGCTGGATTGAAGCCAGGACAAAAACAGATAAAGGCTTCTACGAAATTCAGATCGACAATGGAAAAGGTTAAACAAAGTTTTGAAGCTGCTTATGGGGCTCCTATTGACTATTCTGAAGCTGGTCCATCCAAAAAAAGTTGTTTGGAAGATGATTTAGAGGGGCAAGACTACTTTTCAGACATAGTTATTGAAATTTGACATTTTTAATTAAATTTAATAGTCATTGAAGTATATACTAAATTAAGTTTTATCTGTTTACATTTTTATAATCGGACAATATAATACATATACATATATTTTATGAAAAGTTTAATTAAAAATATACTAATTAAACTTAATGTCAAATACGCTTTATTTCAGGTATCAAAAGGTTATGGAAGAATTAAAGGAGAAATTTCAAGCAAGTAACGATCGCAATCTTAGGTTACAAATACTATCATTGTATCCCTATCCCATTCAAAAAACTGCTGACTTCTTTGGAGCAACAAAGTGTATGGTGCGTAAGAGCCGCAATCTTCAAAAACAGTTTGGGATTCTTCCTAACATGACGAAAGGGAAGGTCATCACAGCTGAAATGAAAAAAATCATTCAGGAGTTTTATGAAAATGACGAATATAGTAGGATGTGCCCGGGAATCAAAGATTATAAGTTTGCGGGACAAAGTGGAACTCACAGTATCTGCATATGTACGCATCACCAAAATCCAAAACTACAAATATCAGCGTTAGGCATTAAAGATTTAGACTACAAAAAATTAAGGTCTTTATCCATCTGCAGCATGGACAATGAAGATTGTATGATGCACCGATGCAAAAGATGCCCACGAGAGGTCGGAATCAGAAATTATTTGGAAAGTTTGGACTTCATGGTGATGGAAGAGAGAAAATATAAACAATGGGTGTCTGTCGATCACTATGTTAAAAGATATCACCGAAACTCCAGAGGAATATGTGGAATCACTCACCAAAAAAATTGCACAACTGACAAGACACCACTTCACGAATAAATGTCAGTCGAGTTACTTCAAAAATCTAAAAGAAACTCTGCCCGAAAATGAAGGTGTTTTGGTGGGCGATTTCGCAGAAAACTTCATTCATCATACAAGATTGTGCCCAGGGGTTTCATTGGGAGAACTCGCAATGTACAGTGCACCCATTTGTTTATTATTCCAAAAACAATGCAGGAAAACTAATTTGCAAAAGTTACTGCTTCGTTTCAAACCATCGCAGGCATGATACAATTCTGGTTCATAGTTTTCTCAAAAAATTAATCCTGTGCATCCAACAACAAAATTCAAACCTAACTAAAATTCATTATTTCACAGATGGATGCGTGGCTCAGTATAAGAATAAAACAAATTTTCTAAATTTATGCCATCATTTTGAAGACTTCAAAATTCATGCCGAGTGGAATTTTTTCGCAACATCCCACGGGAAGAAAGCCTGCGATGGTATTGGCAGAACGGTAAAAAGAGCAGTCGCCAGAGAAAGCTTACGACGGCCTCTCGACCATCAAATCTTAACAGCTGAGGACTTCAACAATTTCTGCTCTCAAGAATTCCTAACCACTATTGACTTTTTTTACGTCTCTGAGGCAGAAGTTGTAGATGTAGAGCTTTTTTTGCAAAAACGTCTGAGTGAACCTATTACTTCTATCAAAGGTACTCAACAATTACATCACTTCGTCCCAATTTCCAAGAATTTGTTGAAGGTTTATCCACTCTCTCAGAGTGCACAGTCAGTCGAAATAAGAGCTCATTAGAGTTTCTGCTTTGGATCAAGAACATAATACTGTCTCTCAACGCGAAATTGAAACAGGCTCTTTTGTGGGTTGTATGTATGAAAATAAACTATGGCTCAGATTAGTCCAGTCCTTTGACTGTGAATATGATGATTTTCTGATAAAATTTCTCCATCCTTCGGGCGTATGTCCCTCATACATTTTTCCTGCGCAAGATGTTTGTCACGTTCCAAGAGAAAATATATTTGGGAGTATTGAAGCAAGTTTACGAGGAGGAACAAGAATACAATACATTTTTCCACTTCAAGAATTAAATAACTTTTCAAAGATAAAATAAATTCTATCGAATGTATACTATTTAAGATTGTCTATATAATATTTCTAAAATTTTTATCTAAAATTTGTGTATCTACTTAATAGTTATAAAAATCTTTTCAAATTCTTTTTTCTTGTTATTATATTATTAGTGTCTAAAATTTGGATTCACTGGATGAGAATACTGTCTCTTAATTCATTCTCAAAGACTTGTGTACATGTAGTATTAGGAAGAGTATTTTATACTCTGATAAGCGCTTTATAAATTAAACATTATTATTGTCAATATATTCTGTCCCTAAATATAAGAGAGGTTATGTATGTACATTGTACATATATTTTAAAAGATTTTTTCTCCTTTGGTTTATCTACATGTATTTCTTACATGATTTGAAAATTGTCTTTTTTTGGACCAACAAGTCTGTAATAAATCTTCATCGTCTGAAAAAATTTTATTACTTAATTTCAAACTCAGTTTTGAGCCTTATAATAAACTATAAGCTAACTTTTTATTACTTATTATGGTGTACATACATCAAATAAACATTTTTTATTCTTGGCCTTTTTTTTTAAAATATCATCTTTTTCCAAAAAATCATAATTTTATTTTTGTTACCCTAAAAAAATGATACATAGGTACCGTATTTAGAAACTACAATTAATTTTACATATTTTATCATTTAAGATTTATTACACTACCACAATTAGCAGCTGAGATATTTACGTTTGAAAATTGTTGGTTTTTTTCATTTGACCAAAATTTGGTCAAGCCATAAAATTTGACCAACTTAAACAATTTTCAAAAAAATTCAGATTTTTGTAATTCGGACCAAAACCAATACTCTCACCAAGTTTCATGAATTTTGGAGATGGTGGAGTGTACATTTGGCACTTTCATTTGTCTATTTGTCCTGGAATTACCCATATGATACATAGGTATTTGCCACAGTCCATTTTGTTAGTTGTATTGTTGGCAGTTGTTAAAAATAAGGGTACTAGTATCTGTGATAAGAATAATTATAGGCCAATAGCACTTGCCAGTATACTTTCTAAGGTGTTAGAATATGTCATTTATATTAGGATAAGTACTTGCAGACTTATGACAATCAGTTTGGCTTTAGAGTCAGGGTTGTGGAGTCGGTCCAAAATTTTCCGACTCCGACTCCACACACTGTAAAAAATCTAAAAATCCGACTCCGACTCCTCACATTTTAAATATATGACTCCGACTCCTCTAGTGTTTCACTCTATAATTATCATAATAATAAGACATTTCATCACCACCACACTAAGTGTGAAATTTTATATTTTATATTTAAATAAATAATTGTATATTCTGAAAATGTAAAAAAAAAATATTAAAAAAACAATCTAGGGGCTATCAATGAATAAGGTTTATTGACCAAAAAAACTAAACCTAAATGTTAGTATTTAGGAATTAAGGGTGACACAGGACACAGAAATTGGAGTCTGAAGTTTTTTACCGACTCCGACTCCGCCCTGAAATGTGCGACTCCACGACTCTGACTCCACAACCCTGTTTAGAGTGAAACATGGTACTGACATGTGTATTTATATGCTAAAGGAAGCCATCCTAAAGTACAAAATGTCACATAGCAATGTATATTCCTGTTTTTTTGGATGCATCAAAACCATTTGATAGAGTTAACCATCACAAACTTTTCAAGAAACTCTTGTGTCAAGGGGTACTTAAATATATACTGAGGATACCTGCATTCTGGTAGACAGAGCAGACCATGTTTGTAAGATGGAAAAGCACTGTATCACCAGGTTTTAAAGTAACTAATGGTGTTAGGGAAGGAGGTATATTATCACCCTATCTTTTCTGTATATACATGGATGACCTTACCAACGACTAAAAACTACACGTACTAGCTGTGTCAGTGGAAAGGAAAAAATAATCATTTAATGTATGCTGATGACTTTGTTCTTCTATCATTCTCTCCCCATGGACTGAGAGTAGGCTACTATTAGATATATGTGAACAATATGGTATAGAAAATAAAATCACCTATAATGGGGTAAAGAGTTATATTTTGATTTTTAGATGGAATCTACTGAAACATGTATCATGTGGGTCTTTTGAAATGAATCATCAGACAATACCTCTCAGAGAGACATTTAAATACCTACATCATGTAATTACTCACGCGCTGCGAGATGAACTCAATATTGATAGGCAACGTAAAAAGCTGTATGTACAGGGTAACATGTTAGTAAGGAAACTTGGTATGTGTTCAGAATCAGTTAAAATAGTTAAAATTTATCTTTTTAGAACTTACTGTACTGCATTGTATACATCCCATCTGTGGTGGAACTGTACAAAAACTGCTATGAATAAATTCTCTGTTGCTTATAATAATATTTTTCATATGCTATGTAGGGAACCAAAATGGTGCAGTGCCAGTTTT
This sequence comes from Bathynomus jamesi, assembly GCA_023014485.1. Lineage (NCBI taxonomy): Eukaryota > Metazoa > Arthropoda > Malacostraca > Isopoda > Cirolanidae > Bathynomus > Bathynomus jamesi. Next base: position 1,761,060 of record JAJOZX010000064.1, on the reverse strand, counting down.
ATGTTTACTATGCGTAACCTACCGACCAGCCAAATGTTAATCTGGAAGAATATATATAATTTCATTACTAGGGTCCAAAACAGCTCTAATGCATTTTGTACAATGTCCTGTCTTCAGATACTGTGTACCTCTCACCTATATGGCAGTCTTGGTTCAGACAACTGCTAATTTACAATACCTTGTTTTTGTAATGTAGCAAAGATTATATATGCATATTAAGTTGTGTTATAATAAGTGCTATAAGGATGTCTCATGTAATAACAATATACATAAAATTGTCAGATAATTAATCAAACAGTATGCCAGTATTAGGGTGTTTCATACCTATAGGGTAAAATAAAAATGAGCTTGGAGTTTTAATCCACACGTTTCTCCGTATTCTAAAGAACAAGAAAACACGTTTGTGCAAGTTTGAACCAGATCGCGCTGCATTTAGATGTCCCCAACTTTGACGACTTTTTGTCAGTTCATTTCTCGCCTGCCTGCAGTGAAGACGGTTTTCTTCGTCACTTGAGCGGTTCGTGTTGTATAGCCTATTGGACAACTATGGAGGTAATTATATATGCTACTAATTATCTCATTTTACTATGGTATTGAAATTTATTATTATTTAATTTCTGTCATTTTACTGTGGTAGTGATATTTATTATTAATATTACATGAAATTAATTAGTCTGTTGCATATTGGACAACTAAGCTGGTAATTATTTATGATACTAATTAATGTAATTTTACTGCAGTATTGAAATTTATTTAATTAATGAATTGTCAAAGAGAACGTAGTGTACACGTATCAGTTTTATAAATAAAGAAAAGCAGTAACTGGGACTCGAACCAGTGTCATAGCCGTTTGGCGGCATCGCTCAAGTCGGCGTACACAGCACGCTATCCACTCCCTAGATGGTGTAGTGGATAGCGTGCTGTGTACGCCGACTTGAGCGATGCCGCCAAACGGCTATGACACTGGTTCGAGTCCCAGTTACTGCTTTTCTTTATTTAATTAATGAAATTAATTACGATGTGAAATTATTTCTGTGGAATTATTTAGTTTGTTTTCTTTTCCAGGTGTCTACCAAGCGAAAACAGAAGTGTTTCTTATTGGCCAGACGGATGCGAACATCACATCAAGTGGCCTTCCAACTCAGTTGCAAGTACTCAAAAAGTACTTTTACCACCAAAAGGAGCAAAAATTTGGACGTACTAAATGCCTGAACCTGTGCCTGGATGCCTGTCTCATATTTTGGGAGAGAGCGAGAATCCCCATGATGCGTCGAGATTCGGCCTTGAGGAAGATGGAATCCCTTCTCAAGGAATACGACCGGCTTGTGAAGCACAAGTCACATAAAGCAGAGTCCTTCCGAGTGAAGGAGGCGATGTTCAAGGAGGCGATAGCGAAGGAGATGCAAGCACATTGCTCACACAGGCTAAGGAAGATGAAGAATCAGGAGGACATCCCTTTCTCGACATGCAGCGTGAAGATCCAAATTCCTGTAGCATGGGCCCTGTTGACATGAAGCTTCACTATAAGGGGATTAGGAAAAGGAAGAGGCTGGACAAGATTAAGGAACAACAGGAGAAGGCCAGGAAGGAACAAGGAGCTGCAGAAGATACGGGGGCTTTAGTGATTTCAACTTCGTCAGAGACTGACTCAGATGTCGTTGACCCAACCGTGGAAGTTTTCCATCCTCCTCCAAGGGAAATACCAAGAAGCGACGCAGGAATCTGATCTCACAGGATGTGACGACTACCTACGATCGGCTGAATATTTCGTACCGCGATTCAGCTATGTCGTACGCTGCAGCGGCTAAATCACTAGGTTTTGACTTGGATGAACTGTCCATTTCTGCCAGTACCATGTACCGCACACGCAAGGCTCTCAGGAAGGTGGCTGCTGAAAGTTATCAATCCGACGAAGTTTGTCCTGGTCAGCCTCTTGTCTTGCATCGGGACGGTAAGCTCCTACCTGACAATGAGCAATGGAAGGAGTGTGTTGACCGGATCGCCGTCCTCGTCTCTGGCGACGGCAAGGAGAAGTTGCTCGGCATTCCTAAGGTGACGTCCGGAACCGGCGAGAAGATAGCGCGAGTTTGCTTGGATTTGGTCAAGGAACACAGGATGGAAGAGCGCGTGCGGGGACTGTCTTTCGACACAGCGTCGAACACCGGGATTCATATCGGGGCCTGCGTCCTGATTGAGAAAGGTCTTGGCAGAGAACTCATGTACTTCCCCTGTCGGCATCACATCTATGAAGTCATCCTCAGCTCTGTCTTCAAGCGTGCATACGGCCCTTCAAGTGGCCCCGATATACCCGTTTTCAAGAGGTTTCAGGCACAATGGAAGTTCATCGACCGGTTGGACGTGCGGCCGTACGATTTTGCTCAAGTCAATGACTCTATGAGGGAACTGAGGGAGAAGTCAGTCCTGCTGGTGAGAGGGATGGTGAGCACGTCGCATCAGCGCGATGACTACAAGGAACTGCTACAGTTGGTTCTCATCTTCCTGGGAGAAGCAAAAGTGGTGGATTTCCTCTCAGAGCCCCTGGCGCTTACCATCACGCTCGATGGATGGCGATAGCCATCTACTCCTTGAAAGTAATTCTACTGAAGAAGCAGTTCAAGATGTCGAGTCACGAGTTGGAAGCTCTGACAGCCGTAGGTCTCTTCGTGTCCCTCGTCTACATCCGAGGTTGGACTCGTGCTGCAACCTCAAGCAAGGCTTCCGCAATTGATCTGGAATTTCTGCGTGACGCGGAAGCCTTTGCCATGTCGGGATATTCGTGTGTTAACGCTGCGCAAGAAGCCATGTCTCGACACCTATGGTACATCTCTGAGAAAGAGCCGAAAGAGCCATCGCGCTCACCAAAGAGTTCAACTGTTCTCTGACGAACAACGAAGAGCAGAAGCAGTATTTGCTCAAAACTGTGATGCAGCATAGGGCGAAATACCCGAATAAAACCAAGAAGGATTTCATGGACAAATGATTCGCAAGAAGTGGTTATGTTTTTTGTATCTTTGTGAAAATGTGTAGTGAAATGGTACTCGTTTGTTGAATAAAAATTCATTGACAGATTTTTGTTTAATTTTTTCCATTTATGATCTGCCAGAGCATCAAACTGGGGACCCGTAAACTTTAAACTATTGAATTAATACTTCGGTTTATCAGTCTCCTCAGCAAATGGAACAAGGGGATCCATGTGGATTAAAAGTTTTCCAAACTTTTAATTTATGAAACACCCTAGCCAGTATGCTAGGTTAAGTGGCTGTGTTGGCCTTATTTTTGTATTAAGTTCAATGTATACGTAAGATTGTACTTGTATGTTAGGTTAAGTGGCTATGGATTGTGAATAACCCACAATAAAGATGTTTTGTATTATCTCATCACAAATACAGGGAATACGTAGATCCATAGATCGACAGCAGTACTGCGTCAAGGATTTTTTCCTTGGTAATGAGCAGCAGTGATTTTGGCATTTTGAGCAACAAAAAACAATCTCTGACTTCCCTAACCTTGAAATAAAGATGGAACCTGTGACTTTTTGAGAAAAATGCGGACGTTCCCTGCAAAGTTGATCCAGACTGATAGATTTTTTTTGTCCTGTCTTCCATAAACTCAGTCATTTTGTGTGTTTATTGTTGAAGCATCCGTAAAGGTCTTCTCGTTGCTGAACCATATTTTCAACACTTATCTGTCTAGGAATCGATCTCAGGGGCGCATTTACAGTGTGTGGGGCCTTCGGCAAACTATTTCTCGGATGTATTATTTTAGTGTGTTAATGAGTGACAATATTTTGTAATACACATAACATATATATTTTTTAACACACGCAAAACACTATCAGCCATCAACAGTATGAGTTCCTTGCAAATGAAATGAGAGATATACGAGGTGTGTCCACTACCTTTGTTGGCATGCTCGCTTATATGCGCAGCTAGAAAACTGTCATACTTACTGATAGTCGTTCTATTAAACACCATCAGGACCAGATATGGGAATGTGAATTGCAGAATAACCAGAGTCTTCCAGAAGAGAAACGTGATCCTCTGGAAAATGGTTCAATTCACCCACCCATGCAGGTTGCACCTAATCCTGCTACATCAACCCCGCTCTGCAGGTCATCTAGGGTCTCTCACCCCCCTGACAGACTAAACTTGTAGGGGAGGAGTGAGGTGACATGTGTGTGTGTATATATGTATATAGTCTAAAGTCACTAAAGGGAAAAATTACTAAATCTAAGCTGAATGGCAACACGAAGGGATAAACGGACCAGCATGGCTGTTCGTATTGTTTTTGGCTGGCCTTGAGCATGGTGTTTCCTATCTAACCTAATCGTTGGTGCTAAGTGTTTATTTGGTGGTGTTTCTAAGGTGACAATATGGGGTAGGATACAGGATTGTTTGGTTTAAACCATGGTTTAAATCATTTAAAAAAAAAAAAAAGTATCTGAAGAAGAAATAAAAGAATACAGGCAACCTTGCACTTATATTTTGTGCATGCATGTATTTCCATTAATCTAAACATAACCCCACTTGCATGATGGAGATCTATCAGGGAACTGTCTGAATATGTGCAGAACAATGCATCAGTGTTCATAACTGTCATCTCATGCTGCAGTTGAAAGAATTTTTTCTGCTTTTGGACTGATACATTCCAAATTAAGAAATAAATTAGGAGTTGATAAAGCTTTGTATTTCAGGGTTGGTAAATAAAACAAATTTTTTAATTTAATTTTTTTTTTTTTTTTTTTTTTACATGTATGCTAGGCCTATATGGGCTAAAGAATTATTTTTTTAACTATTTGGTTATATGCACATACCATAAGTCAGATGTTTATTTTCTTAATTTATGGTTAGGCTATTGTTTTCTCTCATTTTTTTAACACTAATTATATTAGAAATTATACTAAAAGTTTTCAATTTCCTCAAAATATATATATATATATATATATATATAAGCCTACAGGCTATATATTAGAAACCAAAAAAAAAAGGTTTTTTTGGTTTTTATAAAAAAAACCCTAATGTTTTTGGTTTTTTCAAAAAAATGTTTTTTTTTTACCAACCCTGGGTAGGACGTTCTCAGTACTTAAGTATAATTATGGGTAATGCCTATAGCTTCTAAATTAGTAAAGTTAGAGAGTTAGGTAGGCTGTTTGTGGGATGCAGGAATCTATGGTAGGCCCAAAGAATATCTAATTCAACACACCAGGTAGGTGCCTTTGTTTGTTTGCTCAAACCTAAATAACTTAGTGGGGTGTCTCACCCCAAGTTATCACATTTGGCAATGAGGATGGGATTTAATTTGGCTCATGGGATTCAAGTAGGCTCATTGGAATAAGTATGGGTAATGGTTCAGAATACAGGTGCCACTTAATTAAGCAAAATTTCAAAAAATTGTATTGCATATATCACATAGTCCATTTGTATAATTTAGGTCTCGGGGGGTACAGGGGTGGAGCCCCCATAAAAATCATGCATCACAAATTGATCGGTATAGGGTTTTATAGGTAATTATGTATATAGACACGTTCAGTCATTTTACATACCAAAATACCCTATACCGATCAATTTGTGATGCATGATTTTTATGGGGGCTCTGCCCCCGTACCCCCGAGGGCTAAATTATACAAAATGGACTATGTGACACATGCAATCAATGTATTTTAATGAGAGAAACAACTTTGTGTCTATGGTATTTTTTGAAATTTTGCTTAAGTGGCACCCATATTCTGAACCATTACCTAAGAATGATTCATTGGATTAAATTAGGCTCATTGGGTTCAAGTGGATGTTTGGAAAATTGGATGTAGCCTAGTGGGTCATCCAATTTGGTTTGTTGTGTGGGTAAGCTACCATACTTAGGTCCCACCAGCCCTGACTCTAAAACTAATTCCTACCCAGCCCTGACTAATACAATTTACTATTCAGCCCTAATGGGGGAGTAACTAGATCAAATCTAACCTATTTCACATTATTTGACCTAATTCAGTTTTGCTCTAGCATGTTAGTGATTGGCCATATAAGCCCCTACGAAGACTCTGGGAGGACTTCGAAGCTTATGCCACTAGGGTGAGATTGTTTTTTGAGGCAAATTCCATTCCTGATACTAAGAAAGTACCTACCTTTTTAACTATAATAGGCCCTAAAACGTTTGGCTTAGTTACAGACTTAGTTGCTCCTAAAGCACCAGAAACTTGCACCTATAGTGAATTGGTACAGGCCCTAACCAATCACTACAAACCCCGAGTAGTTCTCATCTATGAGTTTCAAATTTTATTTGAGGCATCAGAACCAACCCTGGTAAATGAAAGCATTGCAGAGTTTGTTGCAGGAATTAAAAACCATAGCAATACGTGTAAATTTGGGACAAATTAGACAAAATGCTGAGATAGGTTTGTAATGGGTCTCAAAGAGGAGTCTACCCAGAGAGCCCTATTAGCTATACAGGACCTAACTTTTAGTCAGGCTGTAGAAATAGTGGTAATTGTATACAACATCCCCCTCACCTCAATTTTATGAAATTGACTTCACAATTGATGTAAAACCTTTATTTATAGCATGTAATTACTTTATTTATTTTCAGAAACCAACCTAATCTAGAAAAATGTATATTTGATTAAAAAAGTGCATAACTTAACATGTTATTACATTATCATTTGTATAATTTAGGTCTCCGGGGTATGGGGGTGTAGCCCCCGTAAAGATCATGCATCACAAAGTGAACCCTATACTGATCAATTTGTGACACGATCTTTACAGGGGCTCAACCCCTGTACCCCCCCACCCCCGAGACCTAAATTATGCAAATGATAATGTAATAACATGTTAAGTTATGCACTTTAAGTCTTCATCTAGGGCACATGACGAATCAAGTTCTCAAAGTCGAAACCACACGAACAGCATGTCATAATTCTATCACAAACATGACCAAACTGAGGTATTACCCAAACTGAATCCAATTAGAAAAAAAAAATAGCCAGAACAGAAACAAACAAACCAACTAATTAAGTCGCAGAGTAACGAAAAAATAGCCCAATCAGAAAAACGTCACGTTAAATGGATATCGTTAATTAAATAATATGTATCTCCATAAATATGATCAACCAAAAAATATTTTACTTAAAGGAAAGGTTTTATTTATTATTTTCTATGCATTGCAATAATTTTTATTAGAAACTAAGGTGAGGGGGAGGTAATTTTTTACTATCACTCCGGTCTCTTCAATTCCCATAATTTATAGATCAATGGATTCGTTATTACACCAGGAATGCGATTTGGATAGTCTCAAGTGAGGGAACTGGCCCAAAACTAAGTTAGGACACGAAGTTTGTTTTGGGGTATAAGTGTGAAAAAATACCCTAAAATGCGGGTAATTCCTTCAGTAGAGACTATCTAGGGCGCATTCGCGATGTAAAAATGAATCCATTGATATATAAATTATGGAAATTGTAGAAACAGCCAACATGAGTGACCTAAAAGATATATATATATATATGTAGTAAAACGAACACTGTATATATTCACTGGGATCTTTTCCGTTTGACTGCCGCCATTGAAACATAATTAAACTCCAGCCTTCTTTAGTTAGCTTTATAAGGCTAACTAACAAAAATATCACGACCTAACCTAACCAATCGTCAAGGTCGTACAGTTGACCTAACGATTGGTTAGGTTAGGTCGTGACATTTTCGTTAGTTAGCCTTATAAGGCTAAGTAAAGAAGGCTGGGGGCACTCACCTCTTATGTTTCAATGGCGGCAGTCAAACGGAAAAGATCCATTCACTGTATATATTATATATACACCGTAAAACTAAACACTACTAACCTAACCTAACCTAACCTAACCTAACCTACCTAACCTACCTAACCTAACCTTGCGTGTTCCCCTTCTCCGTTTCTTATCACGCACCGACCTATGGCAACGAAATGCTTTTCTGTTTTTATCGAACACACACTTATTACCACAAACAATACCTTCCTTGTTTTTCTTAGGGCAAATAAATTCTTTTAGCAATACACCGTGTTCTACATAAAAATTAAATGCAGCCTCATCACCAAAAAATTTGCATGAAGTTAAACACACTGAATAATTACAACCATCGCAAACCGACGCCATCGTGACACTAAAATCTTATGAGTTCAGGTCAAACCACCCAATTTTGTTAGCGGTACCTTCCTAACCTTTGTGGGATCAGCCATTTTATCACTCCCAAAAACATGATCCGCGATTTTATCGCTCAAAAAAAAATTTATTAACATTAATTTTATAGCTTTAATCGGCATTTGCCTTCATATTGTACTTAATAAAAGTTGTTTAAAAAAATGTAGAGTCTTATGGTAAACTTTATTTTCAGTTTCCAGAGACCGGACTGATAGTAAAAAATTACCGAGGGGGATATTGTATACAATTATCAAAATAGCTGCGGCTAGAGAAGCAGCTGCTAAAGATGTTAAGAGTTTTTGGCAGTCACAGTAGTAAAGCCCAACATGTAAATAGCTTTAAATCTTCTAGGCCTGGCAAACCTAATGAGCCTACTAGACAAATAAAAGGTATGTGGCAAATACAACTAAACCTACTAAGCCTTCCAAGCCATGTACAGGGTATGGAAAACACTATTGGAAGAAGGACTGCACTTTTAAAGTTCTAAGCAGTTTGCCAAAACTGTAATAAAATAGGCCACATAGCTAAAATTTGATTTTCAAAGAAAACAAAGGGTGAAAATTCGAATTTTAACATTTCTAGTATGAATCCTCAAAGGGGAAATACTTTGAACATTGGAGTGGAGTACTGTACCTATTTTATGAGCAGCAAAGTAGTAATAATACAGGCCCATATATTGTAGAGGTAGGCCTAAATGGAATTACAGTTCCTCTAGAACTAGATACAGGTGCACCCCCAAACTGTCATGTCCAAAACAGTTTTTGACAAAACTTTAAAAAATATACCTAAACTACATGCATCTGAAACCATATTAAAAAAATGGTAATTTTTTACTATCACTCCGGTCTCTTCAATTCCCATAATTTATAGATCAATGGATTCGTTATTACACCAGGAATGCGATTTGGATAGTATCAAGTGAGGGAACTGGCCCAAAACTAAGTTAGGACACGAAGTTTGTTTTGGGGTATAAGTGTGAAAAAATACCCTAAAATGCGGGTAATTCCTTCAGTAGAGACTATCTAGGGCGCATTCGCGATGTAAAAACGAATCCATTGATATATAAATTATGGGAATTGTAGAAACAGCCAACATGAGTGACCTAAAAGGTATATATATATATATATACATTATATATATGTAGTAAAACGAACACTGTATATATTCACTGGGATCTTTTCCGTTTGACTGCCGCCATTGAAACATAATTAAACTCCAGTCTTCTTTAGTTAGCTTTATAAGGCTAACTAACAAAAATATCACGACCTAACCTAACCAATCGTCAAGGTCGTACAGTTGACCTAACGATTGGTTAGGTTGTGATATTTTCGTTAGTTAGCCTTATAAGGCTAAGTAAAGAAGGCTGGGGGCACTCACCTCTTATGTTTCAATGGCGGCAGTCAAACGGAAAAGATCCATTCACTGTATATATTATATATACCGTAAAACTAAACACTACTAACCTAACCTAACCTTGCGTGTTCCCTATGGAAAACTGATGAGTGGGTAGTTGGGAGGTAACGAAAATGGTTCACTGAGTAGGTAGGTAGTTAATCTAACAATCATTAAATTCCTTTTATGTCAATAACTGGGTGGATGAAACCAATTGGTTGCTCACCAGAGTTATTCTCCACACTAGTATTTATTACTGTGTGGGAGGAGCGTGCTCGGTAATGGTGATACATTACCGCTCAACCAACCGAGGAATAAACCAAGACAACGCTGGTACAAGAAGCCCCGCGAAGAGGAGAACAAAGGGAGAAAAGGAAAAACGAAGAACGGGGCGAGAGGACGTACCAGCAAAGTACGCTCTCGAATGAGACAACCGGAGAAGGGAGAGACTGTAATAACTAAAAGTAAGTGACTAATATGAGTTTTAACACCAAACAGTTAAGAACATTAAATTAAGCTGGGTCAAACAAGTTAGGCCTACATTGTGACCTAAGACCCAGCATCAACTCATAGCTTAACAAAGGTGAAGGTAGATTGCCCTAACCTAATCTTGTGAGGAATCCTACTGTGGACCTCAATTTATCTGCCCGCTCTGGACCATTTCCGGAATCTCTAGGCTGACCCCTCTAGGCTAGACTTGATCTACTCTATAGTTAGACTGGAGATATAAGGGGTGGGTTAATTGTGGACCAATTCATACAGAGCATTTTTCGCATTGGGGCCCGTGTGGGGAATTTACAAACCTTAACCTTACTTAACAAAATTGCAGAATTAGGCTAAATGGTCTAGCCTAAGCCTAACCTGAGCAAGCCTAATTAGGTCTACAACCTAGGGCCTAACTAGGAAACATTTACATTTAAGGAGTCTCATTCTCTTATAAGCCTAACCTGAGCAAGCCTAATTAGGTCTACAACCTAGGGCCTAACTTGGAAACATTTACATTTAAGGAGTCTCATTCTCTCATAAGCTTAGACCTGAGTGACACACAAGTACTTGGGGGGGATTAAACCAAATTTAAACTTGCTGTTTTGTCTGTGCTCTCTCTTCTCTGGTAATTTCTTCTTGTCCCCAATATTTCATTACGATCCCCAGTTAAACAACATTAGTGAACAAGCATTTAAAATGCATACAACTCCAAACATCCAATTCTTCTTTTAAGGAAGAATCACTCAACAGATTTTTTCAACAGGCACATGCATTCCTTGCAATCTGTGTATATATATGTATATATACACTGTACTCTTTACATGTGCCACAAATACACTCAACCTATCTGAACATAAGCAATGATTGCATGGGTTACTCAAAAGGGTCTTATGGCCTACTTTGGCCATAGCCCAAACACTGAACCTTGGTCTTGTGGCCTACTTTGGCCATAGCGCAAACAACTGAGCCTTGGTCTTGTGGCCTACCTTGGCCATGGGCCAAACAATAAGGGTCTTATGGCCTACCTTGGCCATGGGCCAAACAATAAAGGTCTTATGGCCTACCTCAGCCATGGGCCAAAACAATGAGCCTTGGTCTTTTGGCCTACCTTGGCCATAGGCCAAACATTAAATGTCTTATGGCCTACCTTGGCCATGGGCTAAACATTTTCTTATGGCCTACCTTGGCCATAGGGAAAACTATTACAAGTGTCTTATGGCCTACCTTGGCCATAGGGAAAACTATTTGGGTTACTCACTCTCCTAGCTGAGATTGAGAACATCATTAACAATAGGCCACTCACTCATGTGAGTGACAACATTAATGACCCAGAACCATTAACTCCAAATCATTTGATTCGGGGAGAACAAGTTAGTCTCCTGCCGGACTACAAGATAGACTCTTCAGAAGACCCAAACTGGACTCAACGACATGATGAGCTCCAGACTAAGTTACAACATTTAACTAGAGTTAAAGCTCATTTCATTAAACAGTGGAAAACTGAGTACTTGATGGGTCTAAGGGAGAGACATAAACAAATGACTAAGAAGGATTGGTCTGACACAATTAAGGTAGGGGACCTTGTTCTCATACATGACAGTACTCCAAGACAATACTGGCCTCTGGCTAGAGTTTCAGAACTCAGACCAGGGGCAGACGGGGTAACAAGAGTGGTCAAATTAAGGACTTCAACGGGTGACACAACAAGAGACATTTCTCTTTTGTACCCTTTAGAGTCTGGACCCAAAACAATGGACTTTGGAGAACCTTCTCCACTGACAGTAACAACTGGAGACACTGAACTTCCAGTAACTATTCCTTTGACAGTAGGAGTGGTAACGCATCCTACTACAACATTGACAGACACAAGACCTCAGCGACAAACAGCATTAAAGGCGCGACTATTTTTACAACAAAAAATAGATGCTGGGGAATTGTAATTTTATCTTCTAACTTTCATTTTTTCTTTTCTTATGGTAAAGACCATAGACAGTTTCATCCTATGGGTGTATATTTTCTCTTCTAATTAAATGCTACACCTTCTCCATGAGAAGGTGAGGATAGGCACTGTTAATCAGATTAACAGGCATTTACAGTTAAATAGTTAGCTAGTCTACACTCAGACAAAAATTGGTGACAATGACACCAAAATTTTTATCTCCCGGGGCCCCCAGTATATGGAAAACTGATGAGTGGGTAGTTGGGAGGTAACGAAAATGGTTCACTGAGTAGGTAGGTAGTTAATCTAACAATCATTAAATTCCTTTTATGTCAATAACTGGGTGGATGAAACCAATTGGTTGCTCACCAGAGTTATTCTCCACACTAGTATTTATATACTGTGTGGGAGGAGCGTGCTCGGTAATGGTGATACATTACCGCTCAACCAACCGAGGAATAAACCAAGACAACGCTGGTACAAGAAGCCCCGCGAAGAGGAGAACAAAGGGAGAAAAGGAAAAACGAAGAACGGGGCGAGAGGACGTACCAGCAAAGTACGCTCTCGAATGAGACAACCGGAGAAGGGAGAGACTGTAATAACTAAAAGTAAGTGACTAATATGAGTTTTAACACCAAACAGTTAAGAACATTAAATTAAGCTGGGTCAAACAAGTTAGGCCTACATTGTGACCTAAGACCCAGCATCAACTCATAGCTTAACAAAGGTGAAGGTAGATTGCCCTAACCTAATCTTGTGAGGAATCCTACTGTGGACCTCAATTTATCTGCCCGCTCTGGACCATTTCCGGAATCTCTAGGCTGACCCCTCTAGGCTAGACTTGATCTACTCTATAGTTAGACTGGAGATATAAGGGGTGGGTTAATTGTGGACCAATTCATACAGAGCATTTTTCGCATTCCCCTTCTCCGTTTCTTATCACGCACCCACCGACCTATAGCAACGAAATGCTTTTCTGTTTTTATCGAACACACACTTATTACCACAAACAATATCTTCCTTGTTTTCCTTAGGGCAAATAAATTCTTTTAGCAGTACACCGTGTTCTACATAAAAATTAAATGCAGCCTCTTCATCATCAAAAAATTTGCATGAAGTTAAACACACTGAATAATTACAACCATCGCAAACCGACGCCATCGTGACACTAAAATCTTATGAGTTCAGGTCAAACCACCCAATTTTGTTAGCGGTACCTTCCTAACCTTTGTGGGATCAGCCATTTTATCACTCCGAAAAACATGATCCCCGATTTTATTGCTCAAAACAATTTTATTAACATTAATTTTATAGCTTTAATCAGCATTTGCCTTCATATTGTACTTAATAAAAGTTGTTTAAAAAAATGTAAAGAGTCTTATGGTAAACTTTATTTTCAGTTTCCAGAGACCGGACTGATAGTAAAAAATTACCAAAAAATACAGGGACATACAAATACCTATTTGTGGAGAAGCATCCATCACAGTTACACTCAACCAGTAAACTTTGTCTCAGCCCTTAACTCTTTTAGTGGTGGATGAGCAAGAGCCTACTCTACTAGGCCATGATTGGATTGATGCTTTGAAAATGCCAATTGACAAAATCTTGCCAAAGGGTTAGGCAGATATGCATACACTCTCATATCCATCTGACATAGACTCGTTATTAAGGGAGTTTTCTTCTGTTTTTGGGGCCTGAAGTAGGCAACCTAAAAGGCCATCAGGTCTGTATAGAAATAGATCCTAATGTTAACTCCGAAATTTTGTAAGGCTCGTTCAATTGCACATGTACTGCGGGAAGGTAGATTTAGAAATTGACAGGCTGCTCAAAGATAAAATTATTGAACCAGTCACACACGCTAAGTGGGCTACTCCAGTAGTTCCTGTACTAAAACCGGACAAGTCTGTGCTGTTATGCGAGGATTACCATTTAATAGCAAATAGAGCAGTCAGCCTAGATTGTTACCCTATACCCAAGCCTGATGAATTATTTAGCTTTCTTGCTGGGGGTAAATATTTCACAAAACTAGATATGTCCCAAGCCTATGCTCAACTAAGTTTAGATAAAAATTCTAAAGAACTAACTATCATAAATATACACCAAGGCCTATATAAGTACAATAGGCTATGCTATGGAATAGCATCGGCTCTGGGTATTTTTCAGAGGACAATGGACCAAGTTCTAGGTTACATTCCGGGGGTACTTTGCTTTCTAGATATCCTAATTTCAGGTTTGTCTAAAAAAGAACACCTAACTAGATTAACCACAGTTCTAAAAAGACTCCGGGATACCAGACTTAAGCTAAAGAGAGAAAAGTGTTCGTGGGTCACTAACGAGGTTTCATATTTAGGATTCTGCATAGATGCCTCAGGCATTCATCCAATGGTGGATAAACTAGAAGCAATAAAAAATGCACCACCTCCCCAAAACATCACACAGTTACAAGCTTATTTAGGTCTCCTAAACTTTTATAGGAAATTTTTGCCTAATGCATCGACTTTCCTTGAACCCCTAAATAAGCTATTACGATCTGGGGAACAGTGGAGATGGGAGAAAACCCAAAAGGAAGTATTTGAGGCTTCCAAGGACATACTACTAAAGTCCACTCTCCTAGTGCATTATGATCCTAAACTTCGTCTCATAGTTTCAGCAGATAGCAGTTCTTATGGAATTGGGGCAGTGTTATCTCACCACATTGATGGTGTAGATAGGCCTATCTGTTTTGCTTCTAGAACACTGAGACTGAAAGACGATATGCATAAGTGGAACGTGAAGCCATAACCTTAGTATTTGCAGTAAAAAAAATTTCATTTCTATCTATGGGGTCATGAATTTAAACTAGGATTATTATTCGTTTTTTGACCCAGTCACACCCAGCTATAACAGCAATATACAGGGTGGTGCGAAAGTCTGGACCCATAGGCGGTTTATATGGAAAAAGTGTGGCCTGCAGGAAGTATTATGAAATGAAATTTAATTAACCATACACCAGTGACTAAATTATGTTAAATTTAACGTTCTAGTTCAGAATTTACAATAAGTGTTCGAATTGATGTCCATCTTCTTCCAAACACTTTTCTACTCGGTTGACACAAGACCTTTGCACATTTGTAAGCATAGTAATATTTGTTCTTATGGCTTCAATTTCTGTTGTGATGTTATCCTTTAGCGCTTGTATTGTTCTTGGTTTGTTAACGTAAACCACTGATTATAAAAATCGAAAGATATTTTTTATATAGTAAATTGCCTATGGGTCCAGACTTTTGCACCACCCTGTATATTGAATAACCAATCAAAACTGAATAAGAAATATATATATTATCTTGTGCAAATTTGTATAAAATGTACTTTTTTATAAAAAAAATATTTTCTAATATGTATGTATATAAATTTCGGTTAATTTGTTTATTTTGGCTACCTTTTTTAGAGATTTTCATTCAACTATAGGCTACTTTGTTTATTTTTGGCTACTTTTTCTTGATTTTGCCTACTTTTTTCTGTTACTCCTTAGTCTGGTGATTTTCGTTCTAGAACCATGATGTGTCAATCTTGTGAACTTGATTTTGAAGACCTAATCCGCCTTGTTGGCCTCGATGAAGATAGGGCTACACGCATAAGCAAATTAATTACAGTGAAAATTTTGTGGATCTCCAAGACCACACCATCCACACGCAAACCATTGAACGCTTGTGGAAGCATGTGAAATCATGGGTTTTACGTGCTGGGAACAGACGCCCTCATTACTGGAAATATTTTGCACGATACTTGTTCCTGGCAGAACATCCTGATGATTCTACAGTTCTGCATCACTTCCTTACGGCAATTGCAGAACTATATCCTCCAAAATAAGGTGGTTAGGTTAGGTGGTTAGGTGAGGTGGTTAGGTGGTGAGGTGGTTAGGTGGTGAGGTGGTGAGGTGGTGAGGTGGTGAGGTGGTTAGGTGGTGAGGTGGTTAGGTGGTGAGGTGGTTAGGTGGTGAGGTTGTTAGGTGGTGAGGTTGTTAGGTGGTTAGGTGGTGAGGTTGTTAGGTGGTGAGGTTGTTAGGTGGTTAGGTGGTGAGGTT
The DNA here is from genome assembly GCA_023014485.1 of Bathynomus jamesi. NCBI lineage: Eukaryota > Metazoa > Arthropoda > Malacostraca > Isopoda > Cirolanidae > Bathynomus > Bathynomus jamesi. Next base: position 1,745,023 of record JAJOZX010000064.1, on the reverse strand, counting down.
GTTAGGTGGTTAGGTGGTTAGGTTGTTAGGTGGTTAGGTGGTGAGGTTGTTAGGTGGTTAGGTTGTTAGGTGGATAGGTGGTGAGGTTGTTAGGTTGTTAGGTGGTGAGGTTGTTAGGTGGTGAGGTTGTTAGGTGGTGAGGTTGTTAGGTGGTTAGGTGGTGAGGTTGTTAGGTGGTGAGGTTGTTAGGTGGTGAGGTTGTTAGGTGGTTAGGTGGTGAGGTGGTGAGGTGGTGAGGTGGTGAGGTTGTTAGGTGGTGAGGTGGTGAGGTTGTTAGGTGGTTAGGTGGTGAGGTTGTTAGGTGGTGAGGTTGTTAGGTGGTGAGGTTGTTAGGTGGTTAGGTGGTGAAGTTGTTAGGTGGTTAGGTGGTGAGGTTGTTAGGTGGTTAGGTGGTGAAGTTGTTAGGTGGTGAGGTTGTTAGGTGGTGAGGTGGTTAGGTGGTGAGGTGGTGAGGTGGTTAGGTGGTGAGGTTGTTAGGTGGTGAGGTTGTTAGGTGGTGAGGTTGTTAGGTGGTGAGGTTGTTAGGTGGTTAGGTGGTGAGGTTGTTAGGTGGTTAGGTTGTTAGGTGGTGAGGTTGTTAGGTGGTTAGGTGGTGAGGTTGTTAGGTGGTTAGGTTGTTAGGTGGTAGGTGGTTAGGTGGTTAGGTGGTGAGGTTGTTAGGTGGTGAGGTTGTTAGGTGGTGAGGTTGTTAGGTGGTGAGGTTGTTAGGTGGTGAGGTTGTTAGGTGGTTAGGTGGTGAGGTTGTTAGGTGGTTAGGTGGTGAGGTTGTTAGGTGGTGAGGTTGTTAGGTGGTTAGGTGTGAGGTGTTAGGGGTGGTGAGGTTGTTAGGTGGTTAGGTGGTGAGGTTGTTAGGTGGTGAGGTTGTTAGGTGGTTAGGTGGTGAGGTTGTTAGGTGGTTAGGTGGTGAGGTTGTTAGGTAGTTAGGTGGTGAGGTTGTTAGGTAGTGAGGTTGTTAGGTGGTGAGGTTGTTAGGTGGTTAGGTGTGAGGTTGTTAGGTGGTGAGGTTGTTAGGTGGTTAGGTGGTGAGGTTGTTAGGTGGTTAGGTGGTGAGGTTGTTAGGTGGTTAGGTGGTGAGGTTGTTAGGTGGTTAGGTGGTGAGGTTGTTAGGTGGTTAGGTGGTGAGGTTGTTAGGTGGTTAGGTGGTGAGGTTGTTAGGTGGTTAGGTGGTGAGGTTGTTAGGTGGTGAGGTTGTTAGGTGGTTAGGTTGTTAGGTGGTTAGGTGGTGAGGTTGTTAGGTGGTTAGGTGGTGAGGTTGTTAGGTGGTGAGGTTGTTAGGTGGTTAGGTTGTTAGGTGGTTAGGTGGTGAGGTTGTTAGGTGGTTAGGTTGTTAGGTGGTGAAGTTGTTAGGTTGTTAGGTGGTGAGGTGGTTAGGTGGTGAGGTGGTTAGGTGGTGAGGTTGTTAGGTGGTGAGGTTGTTAGGTTGTTAGGTGGTGAGGTGGTTAGGTGGTGAGGTTGTTAGGTGGTGAGGTTGTTAGGTTGTTAGGTGGTGAGGTTGTTAGGTGATTAGGTGGTGAGGTTGTTAGGTGGTTAGGTGGTGAGGTTGTTAGGTGGTTAGGTTGTTAGGTGGTTAGGTGGTGAGGTTGTTAGGTGGTTAGGTGGTGAGGTTGTTAGGTGGTGAGGTTGTTAGGTGGTGAGGTTGTTAGGTGGTTAGGTGGTGAGGTTGTTAGGTGGTGAGGTTGTTAGGTGGTGAGGTTGTTAGGTGGTGAGGTGGTTAGGTGGTGAGGTGGTGAGGTTGTTAGGTGGTTAGGTGGTGAGGTTGTTAGGTGGTGAGGTTGTTAGGTGGTTAAGTGGTGAGGTTGTTAGGTGGTTAGGTGGTGAGGTGGTGAGGTTGTTAGGTGGTTAGGTGGTGAGGTTGTTAGGTGGTTAGGTGGTGAGGTTGTTAGGTGGTGAGGTTGTTAGGTGGTTAGGTGGTGAGGTGGTTAGGTGGTGAGGTTGTTAGGTGGTGAGGTTGTTAGGTGGTTAGGTGGTGAGGTTGTTAGGTGGTTAGGTGGAGGTGGTGAGGTTGTTTGGTGGTTAGGTGGTTAGGTGTGAGGTTGTTAGGTGGTGAGGTGGTGAGGTTGTTAGGTGGTTAGGTGGTGAGGTTGTTAGGTGGTGAGGTTGTTAGGTGGTGAGGTTGTTAGGTGGTTAGGTGGTGAGGTTGTTAGGTGGTTAGGTGGTGAGGTTGTTAGGTGGTTAGGTTGTGAGGTTGTTAGGTGGTGAGGTTGTTAGGTGGTGAGGTTGTTAGGTGGTTAGGTGGTGAGGTTGTTAGGTGGTTAGGTGGTGAGGTTGTTAGGTGGTGAGGTTGTTAGGTGGTGAGGTTGTTAGGTGGTGAGGTTGTTAGGTGGTGAGGTTGTTAGGTTGTTAGGTGGTTAGGTGGTGAGGTTGTTAGGTGGTGAGGTGGTGAGGTGGTTAGGTGGTGAGGTTGTTAGGTGGTGAGGTTGTTAGGTGGTTAGGTGGTGAGGTTGTTAGGTGGTGAGGTGGTTAGGTGGTGAGGTTGTTAGGTGGTTAGGTGGTGAGGTTGTTAGGTGGTTAGGTGGTGAGGTTGTTAGGTTGTTAGGTGGTTAGGTGGTGAGGTTGTTAGGTGGTTAGGTGGTGGTGAGGTTGTTAGGTGGTTAGGTGGTGGTGAGGTTGTTAGGTGGTTAGGTGGTGAGGTTGTTAGGTGGTTAGGTTGTTATGGTTAGGTGGTGAGGTTGTTAGGTGGTTAGGTGGTGAGGTTGTTAGGTGGTTAGGTGGTGAGGTTGTTAGGTGGTGAGGTTGTTAGGTGGTTAGGTGGTGAGGTTGTTAGGTGGTGAGGTTGTTAGGTTGTTAGGTGGTTAGGTGGTGAGGTTGTTAGGTGGTGAGGTGGTTAGGTGGTGAGGTGGTTAGGTGGTGAGGTTGTTAGGTGGTGAGGTTGTTAGGTGGTTAGGTGGTGAGGTTGTTAGGTGGTGAGGTTGTTAGGTGGTGAGGTGGTTAGGTGGTGAGGTTGTTAGGTGGTTAGGTGGTGAGGTTGTTAGGTGGTTAGGTGGTGAGGTTGTTAGGTTGTTAGGTTGTTAGGTGGTTAGGTGGTGAGGTGGTTAGGTGGTGGTGGTGAGGAGGTGGTTAGGTGGTGGTGAGGTTGTTAGGTGGTTAGGTGGTGGTGAGGTTGTTAGGTGGTTAGGTGGTGGTGAGGTTGTTAGGTGGTTAGGTGGTGGTGAGTTGTTAGGTGGTTAGGTGGTGGTGAGGTTGTTAGGTGGTTAGGTGGTGGTGAGGTTGTTAGGTGGTGGTGAGGTTGTTAGGTGGTTAGGTGGTGGTGAGGTTGTTAGGTGGTTAGGTGGTGGTGAGGTTGTTAGGTGGTGGTGAGGTTGTTAGGTGGTTAGTGGTGGTGAGGTTGTTAGGTGGTTAGGTGGTGAGGTGTTAGGTGGTTAGGTGGTGAGGTTGTTAGGTGGTTAGGTGGTGAGGTTGTTAGGTTGTTAGGTGGTGAGGTGGTGAGGTGGTGAGGTTGTTAGGTGGTTAGGTGGTGAGGTTGTTAGGTGGTTAGGTGGTGAGGTTGTTAGGTGGTTAGGTGGTGAGGTTGTTAGGTGGTTAGGTGGTGAGGTTGTTAGGTGGTTAGGTGGTGAGGTTGTTAGGTGGTGAGGTTGTTAGGTGGTTAGGTGGTGAGGTTGTTAGGTGGTTAGGTGGTGAGGTTGTTAGGTGGTTAGGTTGTTAGGTGGTGAGGTGTTAGGTGGTTAGGTGGTGAGGTGGTTAGGTGGTGAGGTTGTTAGGTGGTGAGGTTGTTAGGTGGTTAGGTGGTGAGGTTGTTAGGTGGTTAGGTGGTGAGGTTGTTAGGTGGTGAGGTTGTTAGGTGGTTAGGTGGTGAGGTTGTTAGGTGGTTAGGTGGTGAGGTTGTTAGGTGGTTAGGTTGTTAGGTGGTGAGGTTTTTAGGTGGTTAGGTGGTGAGGTTGTTAGGTGGTGAGGTTGTTAGGTGGTGAGGTTGTTAGGTGGTGAGGTTGTTAGGTGGTGAGGTTGTTAGGTTGTTAGGTGGTTAGGTGGTGGTGAGGTTGTTAGGTGGTTAGGTGGTGGTGAGGTTGTTAGGTGGTTAGGTGGTGGTGAGGTTGTTAGGTGGTTAGGTGGTGGTGATGTTGTTAGGTGGTTAGGTGGTGGTGAGGTTGTTAGGTGGTTAGGTGGTGGTGAGGTTGTTAGGTGGTTAGGTGGTGGTGAGGTTGTTAGGTGGTGGTGAGGTTGTTAGGTGGTTAGGTGGTGGTGAGGTTGTTAGGTGGTTAGGTGGTGGTGAGGTTGTTAGGTGGTTAGGTGGTGGTGAGGTTGTTAGGTGGTGGTGAGGTTGTTAGGTGGTTAGGTGGTGGTGAGGTTGTTAGGTGGTGGTGAGGTTGTTAGGTGGTTAGGTGGTGGTGAGGTTGTTAGGTGGTTAGGGGTGAGGTTGTTAGGTGGTTAGGTGGTGAGGTTGTTAGGTGGTTAGGTGGTGAGGTTGTTAGGTTGTTAGGTTGTTAGGTGGTGAGGTGGTTAGGTGGTGAGGTTGTTAGGTGGTTAGGTGGTGAGGTTGTTAGGTGGTGAGGTTGTTAGGTGGTTAGGTGGTGAGGTTGTTAGGTGGTTAGGTGGTTAGGTGGTGAGGTTGTTAGGTGGTGAGGTTGTTAGGTTGTGAGGTTGTTAGGTGGTTAGGTGGTGAGGTTGTTAGGTGGTTAGGTGGTGAGGTTGTTAGGTGGTTAGGTGGTTAGGTTGTTAGGTGGTTAGGTGGTGAGGTTGTTAGGTGGTTAGGTGGTGAGGTGGTTAGGTGGTGAGGTTGTTAGGTGGTGAGGTTGTTAGGTGGTTAGGTGGTGAGGTTGTTAGGTGGTTAGGTGGTGAGGTGTTAGGTGGTGAGGTTGTTAGGTGGTTAGGTGGTGAGGTTGTTAGGTGGTGAGGTTGTTAGGTGGTTAGGTGGCTAGGTGGTGAGGTTGTTAGGTGGTGAGGTTGTTAGGTGGTTAGGTGGCTAGGTGGTGAGGTTGTTAGGTGGTTAGGTGGTGAGGTGGTGAGGTTGTTAGGTGGTTAGGTGGTGAGGTTGTTAGGTGGTTAGGTGGTGAGGTTGTTAGGTGGTTAGGTGGTGAGGTTGTTAGGTGGTTAGGTGGTGAGGTTGTTAGGTGGTGAGGTGGTTAGGTGGTTAGGTGGTGAGGTTGTTAGGTGGTTAGGTGGTGAGGTTGTTAGGTGGTTAGGTGTTGAGGTTGTTAGGTGGTGAGGTTGTTAGGTGGTGAGGTTGTTAGGTGGTGAGGTGGTGTGGTTGTTAGGTGGTGAGGTTGTTAGGTGGTTAGGTGGTGAGGTTGTTAGGTGGTTAGGTGGTGAGGTTGTTAGGTGGTTAGGTGGTGAGGTTGTTAGGTGGTTAGGTGGTGAGGTGGTGAGGTTGTGAGGTGGTTAGGTGGTGAGGTTGTTAGTTGGTTAGGTTGTGAGGTTGTTAGTTGGTTAGGTTGTGAGGTTGTTAGGTGGTTAGGTGGTGAGGTTGTTAGGTGGTTAGGTGGTGAGGTTGTTAGGTGGTTAGGTGGTGAGGTTGTTAGGTGGTGAGGTTGTTAGGTTGTTAGGTGGTGAGGTTGTTAGGTGGTTAGGTGGTGAGGTTGTTAGGTGGTTAGGTGGTGAGGTTGTTAGGTTGTTAGGTGGTGAGGTTGTTAGGTGGTTAGGTTGTTAGGTGGTTAGGTGGTGAGGTTGTTAGGTGGTGGGGTGGTGAGGTTGTTAGGTGGTGAGGTTGTTAGGTGGTGAGGTTGTTAGGTGGTTAGGTGGTGAGGTTGTTAGGTGGTTAGGTGGTGAGGTTGTTAGGTGGTGAGGTTGTTAGGTGGTTAGGTGGTGAGGTTGTTAGGTGGTTAGGTGGTTAGGTTGTTAGGTGGTTAGTTGTTAGGTGGTTAGGTGGTGAGGTTGTTAGGTGGTTAGGTGGTGAGGTTGTTAGGTGGTGAGGTTGTTAGGTGGTTAGGTGGTTAGGTTAGGTTGTTAGGTTAGATTGGGTTATTATGTATTTTATCACACTCAGTCATTTTACACACCAAAATACATTTTTCTAGTAGTATTTGATGTGATTTGTTCAAATATGACCTCCATTTCCGTCGGAAATGAGATCCAACAAAGTTATAGTACTTTGAAATTTGGCTCATTTTCAAGGGAAATGGAAGTCAAAATCTAAGCAAAACACATCAAATATTACTAGAAAAATGTATTTTGGTATTAATTAACCTAACCTAACCTAACCTAACCGTGGCTAAACGAGCCTAACCCTGGCTAAACGAGCCTAGAGTATTACCTTATTATGGATTAGGTGGTGGATACAGACGAGAGCTCGTTTAGCCAGGGTTAGGCTCGTTTAGCCAGGGTTAGGCTCGTTTAGCCACGGTTAGGCTCGTTTAGCCACGGTTAGGCTCGTTTAGCCACGGTTAGGTTAGGTTAGGTAAGGTTAGGTTAGGTTAATTAATACCAAAATACATTTTCCTAGTAATATTTGATGTGTTTTGCTTAGATTTTGACTTCCATTTCCCTTCAAAATGAGCCAAACTTCAAAGTACTATAACTTTGTTGGATCTCATTTCCGACGGAAATGGAGGTCATATTTGAACAAATCACATCAAATACTACTAGAAAAATGTATTTTGGTGTGTAAAATGACTGAGTGGGATAAAATACATAATTACCTTAGATTGTTAGGTTAGATTAGGTTGTTAGCAGTGGCGACTCGTGGTATAAATGTATGGGGGTGCGATTTCATAAAATTTATAATTTTTAGAATTGTAGTACATAAACAATCACATGGTGCTTCCGTACGGTACTTATATGTCAAAAGAAGGCATAAATTTGTATTAAAAAATATTTTAAGAAAATATAAAAATAATTGTTGAATAAATTTGACTATAATAAATTTGACTATAATAATGTACCACTGTACGACAACACGGACTCACAATAGGCTAGTGCGAATCCAACTGCCGCTCACACAAGAGTACTGTACTTGTATTAACATATGCGGCTATGCCAGACGTACAATTCTAGTTAATTACAAATAAGTAATAATTTTAATAAAATACATATAAATGGCTTATATCATTATTACTGAAGTAACTATTAGTAAAAATAAAGTTATTATAAAAAAAATTCGCGATTGTACTTATATTTTCATTACAACAGTAAAATATAATTTATATTTACTTGAGCGAAAAATCTATCGCTCCATTCGGCTGCAATATTATTTTGTATTCAAACAGCGGTACGCTATTTGAAGCTATGCTATAAGTTTAGAATATTATGTACTGTATGAAGGCTTACTCAAAATGCCTCATGAATCATGATATGCCACATGAATTTTTAAAATATATTTCAAGAATATTTATTTTAATATCTTAAAATTAATATATTTTTTATCTGTTAAATTAATATTTATCGTTTCAAGCAAGGGGGAGCGACCGCTCCATCGCTCCTATACGCCAGTCGCCACTGGTTGTTAGGTTAGATTGTTAGGTTAGATTGTTAGGTTAGATTAGGTTGTTGGGTTAGGTTGTGTTTAGCACGAATGCAAACTTTTCTGGTCAATTTTGAGGTTTTGCACGAATCTGCCATCCGTTTCCTGTGCAAATGCATAGTTTTCGAGACGACGATATCTCGAAAACTACGCATTTGCACAGGAAACGCATTTGCACATGAAACGGATAGCAGATTCGTGCAGAACACCTCAAAATTGACCAGAAAAGTTTGCTCTCATTATAAAAAGAGACGGTCAAAAAACGAATAATTACCTAAACTAATTACTGACCATAAGCCCCTTTTAGGTTTATTTTCACCTAATAAAAATATTCGTTATGGCCTCAGGTCGGATTCAACGATGGGCACTGATTCTACAAGCCTATAAATTTGACTTAGCGCATCAGCCGTACCTAGAAGTTTGCCAGACCGATGTACTAAATAGGTTGCCTTCAGAAAATCCAAATGATTGTGTGCCTATACCTACAGAATGGGTTCACTTGGTGGAGTTCTTGGAATTCACTTCTGTATCTGCGGTACAAATAGAGCAGTGGATAAAATCAGATCCTATTCTGTCTAGGGTCATCCATTACTGCTCAGTTGGTTGGCCTACTAAGGTCGAGAGTGAATTACAGCCTTTTTATCAACGTCAGTCTGGCCTCTCAATTCAAAATGGCTGTCTCTTATGGGGCCACAGAGTGATAATTCCGAATGAAGGCATGTCGAATTTAGTGAAGGAACTTCACGCTGAACACATGGGGGCAACAAGAATGAAAGAGCTGGCGAGAGCTTATTTCTGGTGGCCCGGTTTAGATGGAGAACTCGAATATTGGTTCGTTCCTGTCAAAGCTGCCTAGAGAACAGAGATCTCCCAAGGAAAAGTCCACTTCATCCTTGAGAATGGCCTACTATACCGTGGCATTGGATCCATGTTGACTATGCATGTCCTATAAATAATAATATTTCCTAGTCATTGTAGACGCCTACTCTAAGTGGGTGGAAATTTTTCCAACCACTTCCACGACTTCGGGTATTACTATTCGCTTACTCTGTTCGTGTTTCGCTCGATAGGGTTTACCCGTAGTCCTAGTTTCCGACAATGGTACTTGTTTTACCAGTGAGGAATTTCCTTCTTTTGTCCACCTAAATGGCATTAGACATGTCCGGTCTAATGTTTTTCACTCGTCTACTAACGGTCTCGCGGAAAACATGGTCCGTACTTTCAAGTCGGCCTTGCATCATTCCCGTGGGGAGGAAATGCAAGTGGCGTTGGATAAATTTTTGTTTAAATATCGACTAACACCTGACACAACGACGGGGGTGTCTCCTTCTAAACTTATGATTGGCCGGGGAATTCGTTCAGTTTTCGATTTGTTAAGTCCAAACGAAACGTTACAACGAGTTTTACGCCAGCAGGAAAAACAGAAGTTGTACCACGACACTAAAAAAGGGAGAGTTATAGGAGCGCAACCTAATGATCCATTATGATTCGCAACTATGGGACTGGACCAAAATGGGTTCCTGCAACTGTGCAGGAGAGAACGGGCCCTGTTTACTTCAAGTGCCAACTAGAAGATGGTCGTTCTATTAAACGCCATCAGGACCAGATATGGGAACGTGAATTGCAGAATGATCAGAGTCTTCCGTAAGAGAGAACCGATCCTCTGGAAAATGGTTCAATTCGCCCGCCCACGCAGGTTGCACCTAATCCTGCTACATCAACCCCGCTCCGCAGGTCGTCTAGGGTCTCTCATCCCCCTGACAGACTAAACTTGTAGGGGAGGAGTGAGGTGACATGCGTGTATATATATGTATATAGTCTAAAGTCACTAAAGGAAAAAATCACTAAACCTAAGTTGAATGGCAACACGAAGGGATAAACGGACCAACGCGGCTGTTCGTATTGTTTTTGGCTGGCCTTGAGCATGGTGTTTCCTATCTAACCTAATCGTTGGTGCGAAGTGTTTATTTGGTGGTGTTTCTAAGGTGACAATATGGGGTAGGAAGTTCTCAGTACTAAGTATAGTTAGGGGTAATGTCTATAGCTTCTAAATTAGTAAAGTGTTAGAGAGAGTTAGGTAGGCTGTTTGTGGGACGCAGGAATCTGTGGTAGGCCCAAAGAATATCTAATTCAAGGCACCAGGTAAGTGCCTTTGTTTGTTTGCTAGAACCTAAATAACTTAGTGGGGTGTCTAACCCCAAGTTATCACACTTACTTAAAAGTTCCAAAATTCTTTAATAGTTGCCGTTGTTTGGTGAACCGAAACGGGAGTCGTGTCCACGAATTGCTACTCCTCTTGACGCGATATACTTAATAACGTCGACACAGCGCCGCAAAACTTCCTGCCAGTAGTTGCACTCCTTTTCAAACTGGTTCACCAGTTTCGAATCAACACGGCCGGAGACAGACTTTCTAACCAACAAATATCTCATCGACTCCATATGTTGCTCACATTTTCCGTGTGCTTCGACCGATTGTCTACCATGCTTCCAGTCGTTGAACCCGATTGTGAACTTGCTGTCCGCCCTCGACATTAATTTACAGACAAAACAGTAAACACAGCCTGTGGACTCAGAATAGCACAGCCATGCAACTCAATCCTCTCATTCGTCAGGCTATGTTTCTCAACAAATAATGTCTTCGTACATTGGCGTGTTGTACCACTTTCAGTAGTTGAAGAGTTACTAAAGTCGCTGTCATAATTTCGGCAATCTGATGTTCCCCGCTCTATCCAGAATTCTCTAAAGTCATCAACACTTGTGGCCACAAACCAATGTCATTAATTACATGTCCTGAAGCGGAGGCAGCTGGTGTGCCTGCTGAAAGGACTGATTTAGTTGCTGATGATTTAATCCAATTAGTCAGTTTCGGCACCGTCGCGAGAAACTCTTCTCTGCGCTTCTCATCCTTACGCTTTTCACTAACGGATTTATATTTCCTCCTTCGATCCCGGTCACGGCTCGTTTCCATGTTGTACGTATTACAATGTCAACAATAAGAACATAAATCATGAATCTGCAACAGAAACAACAAGAAGTAACAACATTAGAAATGAGTAATACTAACAACAACAACAAATTAAACACCATCAAAGCGGATATTAGAATGCCTGATGCCATGCCGCCTACAAATTGAAATTTGCGGGGCCCATCGGGCGCGAGGCCTTGGACATTTGCCCGGTGCGCCATCCCCTAAATGAGGCCCTGATCGATCTAACAGAGCACGACATTTTTAAACTCTTGCTTGCTTATTTGATGCAGAGAGCTTATAAACTTCGACTCTTTTAAAACATTTAAGACCCAAATCATCTTTTACTATACGACGAATACTAGAGCGAGAAATACCAGTAGTTTTTGAAATTTCTCTAACGGACTTGTGGGTGTTAGGCCGTTCTTCTTGACTGCATATCATGGATGAAACCATGTCAATATTTTCCTCAGTATGTGTTTTTGGCCTTCCACTGCTTTCTTTTCGTTTGGTCGACCCTGTTATATCGATTTTCTTTACGAGATATTGAAGTCCAGGTATCGTCCATCGTTTATTTGGAAACTCTTTCTCCATTCGTTTTGCACCCCAGTGTTTCTCCTTACGCAGGTTCAATATCAATGCTTCATCTTCCAAAGAGTATTTCATTATGTTATAACTTGTTCACAAACTATAGCAGAATGATGGTCTGAAATGAAAAAGGAAATAAATTAATTATTTTGTGTAAAAATTAGGAAAATTAATTATTTATGGAGAAACTGACTGTCATCAGGAGGGGGTCTGTAGTGGAGCGGAACCGTCTAAAGCCAGAGTGGGTAACCGGGAGGGAGTCAGTATTTTCAAGGAGAAAGGAGAATCGCGCGGTGATCATTTTCTCGAAGATTTTACAGGCACAGCAAGTTAATGCGATTGGTCTATAATTAGTCGGGTGAAGGGGGTCTTTACCGGGTTTGGGGATTGGTATTACGTGGGCCTCCTTCCACCCTGAGGGGAGTGTGTCCTCAATCCATATACGGTTGTAGAGATCTAGGAGGAACAGTTGCACAGTAGGATGGATGTGTTGGATCAAACAGTAGGGGATGCCGTCCGGGCCAGGGGAAGGAGACCATCTAAAGGCCAGTGCCGCCTGTAGCTCTCGCATGGTGAACAGCCGATTGTAGTTGTCGTCGAGGGATGGTGAGTTCTTTTTAGGGGCCAGCGCGTGGGGGATCTGTGGAGGAAACGGCAGCGAAGATTCACTAATGGCCTAGGTTCATAGAGAAGCCCGTCATTTGTTCGGAGGACCGGAGGTCAGGAGTGGGCGTGTCGTCTCTCGACACTCCGTACCTTCTTCCAGATGATAGCCGATGGTGTGGAGGAGGTAATACCTGAGACAAAGGTACGCCAGGAAGCTCGGCGCGCTTTCTTCATCGCACGGCGAGCAACGGCTCTGGCCCGCTGCATCGCCATGCGATGGGTAGGGGTTCGCGTACGATAAAATCGTCAGGTAGCCCTCTTCTTGCCACGAGTGGCCTCCGCGCAGTCTGGATTCCACCAGGGTACTCGTCGGGCTCGGGGGTAGGCCGAAGACCGTGGAATGCTGGCGCTTGCTGCTGCGACAACAGTCGCTTCAAAGTATGCAATGAATTCATCGGGGGATGGAAAGTGGGCCGTCGTACAACGTGTGGAAGTGTTGTTCCGGAAAAGGGGCCAATTGACTCTGGCCGTTATCCACTTCTCCGGTATCCGAACGGTCTGATCGTGCCGATTTAGTGTGAGGCAAACAGGGAAGTGGTCACTGCCGTGGTCATCCCGAAGCATTTGCCAGGTGAAGTCCACGAGGCCGTCCGTCGAGATGAACGCTAGATCTATACAGGACGGGGTGCATCTGGTGGCGTGGTAGTGTGTGGGAGAGCCGTCGTTGAGGCACTCGAAGGAAAGTTCAGCCATGAGGGTAATCAGGGTCGGAGCCACAAAAGTGGAGGTCGTATCACCCACAAGGGGTGGCGACTATTGAAATCGCCCAAGAGTAGGAAGGGCCTGGGGAGTTGTTGAACAACCCCAACCAGGTCATCGCGGGTAACTTGGGAGTGAGGGGGAGGTAGACCGAGCAGACTGCGTATTGCTTGTCCAGGAAAACCCTGGCAGCACCCACCTGTAACGGGGATCTAATAGGGAGGTTGTGAAAGGGGACTGTACGGTGGACGAGGATGGCAGCCCCCCCCTTCATGTGCAGGTAGGAGACGGAGACGTAGTGCTATAATATCCGGTAGGGCAGGGCATCGGTCTGGTCCCCAGGTTTAGCTTCTGGAGACAGACACACCGGACGAGCAGAGGCAATCAGGGAATTTAGGCCTTCGTAATTTGCGAAGATTCTCCTACATTTCCACTGTAGGATGGTCGCTTTCGGAAGGTTTATTGTTGGACGAGGTTGAGGTGGAGAGAGTGAAGGTGCTAGGGAGTTAGACTGTGGATGGGGATCTAGGTCCATGATGGCGGGGGTTAAGTCGGGGGCCTGTCGGGTCACCTGCTGTTCACCAAGGAGGGAATCGGCTGAGCTGCCAACCCCTTCGGGGACTGTGGGGCCGAGTCGACCGAACGGGACCCGAGACGTGGAACGTGGCGGCCCGGGGACCGTCGCGGGCTCAGAGGGTGAGGAGTCTCTAGACAGGGTTCAGTAGTCATGCAACGGGGAAGGGTTCCATTGTCCAGATTAGCACCTTCCTGTTTGGTTGTGGTTTCCCGGGACACCCGGGATGACAACAGGGGGTACCAGTAAAACCTGGCGGGTGGGGGAGGACAAAGTCTGGGTGGCCAATGAGGGAAGAGCCGGAGGCACGAGAGGGGCCGGGTCGGTGAGGGTACAAGGGGGTGAGCCAGGGTGCTCCCGTGGTGGGGTGAAGAAGATGGCACCAGGGGGTAAAGACAGATCTAGGAGGCTCGAGGGTGCGGCCGAGGGTACTCTGACCACACCATGTAGACGTGCCATTGCTGTGTCCACTGGATCCTCGGATGTGGGGTGATCTGCCCCGTATCTCGCCCTAGGTGGTGGCTCGTGCACGTCAGCAACGACTGTCAACTTCTGCAAAGGCGAGTGCGGGGATGAGAGGGTCATCGTAGGCGAGGTTAAGGGTGTAGGTAGGCGGGTTCTCCTTTTAGATTTCGGAGAAGAGAGGGAGGTTTGTTGGATGGTCGGTGAGTCTGGAGGCTCACTCCGGCATCTCCGCCTCGTTGATTTACCCCAGGCGCTAGGTTTGGGTGTGTTCTCGGAGTGCGGTGAAAGCGGGGTTCCTGGGAGACGAGAACCGAGAGTCCCGATTCCCGGCGTGGGGCCCGATCGGGAAGAGGGATGAGTAGTCGATCGGGGTTTGAGTGGCGGATCCGGACGGCGCGTCGAGGGAACTGAGCCGAGGGCTACAGCATAAGAGACCCCCGACCTCACCTCCCGACTCCGCACCCTGTCTCGTGCCTCTCGGAGACTAAGGAAGTCCGCTACCTGCAGGCCTCGAACCTCCTCCTCGAACCTGAAGAACAGGCATGAAGAGGGGTGTGCGCCTTGACAATTGGAGCATTTGGATGTGTTGGGGCACTTGTCTGAGTGAGCGATTTGTCTGCAACGGACACACAGTTGGTGCGGCTGCCGACAAACTGAGTTAACGTGTCCAAACTTGTTACATTTAAAGCAACGGGTCGGGTCTGGAATGTATGGGCGGACAGAAAACTCGCGAGACGTGCCGTCTCCCATACCCCCATACAATACAGTCAGGAGGAACTAAGGTATTGAAGGTAAGAAGTAGACGCGGGGTGGGGGAGGGGGTGTCTCCCTGTCGGGATGTGAAGCGATGGATCTTAGTGACACCCTGGGGTGCGAGGTCCTCCAGGAGCTCATTCACTGTGATCGACAATAGGCGGGTGGCGTAAATAATGCCCTGACTGTGGTTCAGGCGAAGGTGTGGGGAAATGGACACCGAACAAACAAGGACCTCAATGAGGGAGAGTAGGACTTTCGTCTCTGCGGCTGAGCGTGATTTTATGAGGAGGGAGCCATCCCTCTGTGGTTGTACATCATAGCGGCTGGAGTTGCTGCGGGCTCGGATCGCCTGGAACGTCCGTTCAGAGTTGGACGGGAGGCACCTAGAGGTAGGCCGGATCACTAGGAATTTGTGGATACTTGGAAGGAAGAGGGAGGCTGTAGAGTGGACTGGGATATCCAACAGTTGATAGGAAAGTCGTAAATGCCGACTTCCCCGTCCGCCGCGGGGCTCTCTCCGTGGGGAGGCGGGCCGACGGCGGGTGAGGAGGGCATAAAGACAGGTTTTGGGGGCAAGTGTTGGGTGGAACCTGACTTGCCCGATGGCGGGTGAGGAGGGCTAGGGCGAGACCCCTGCTCCAGAGAGTGTATGTCCAAGGGCATATTCAAGGTACATGCTGGGGTCGGCAACGGAAAAGGAGAGTGCAAGTGTTCCGCTTCCAGAGGGGGAGTCAACCCCATCAGGATGCGGTCTTCCAGTGGTAGAGGACTCGAGGGCCTGGTTGCCCACCACCCGAGTGTCGAGAGTAGTAGTAGTCCGAAATGTAGAAGCAGAAATCGCAAGCCGAGAAGCCATCGCAAACAAAAAGAAACTTCATCCCCCGCGCGCATCCAGCCACCACCGACTCCAACAAGGGAAAGGCGAATCGTGGGCACACTCGGCCCCACCGCCAATAGATGTCATGCAGAGTAGATACACCCATTCCCAGTTCCCGTGCCTAAAAGGCGGCCACTCTCATCCAATGCGCGGTGAAAGATGGCAGGGGACAGGGCTTGGGTTTGGTTTAAGAGCGACAAGGGCGAAGGACAACCACCTCCCTCACCCAAGGTCCAAGAAAAGAGTCAAACCAAGGTCCAAAACAAAGCCAAATGTAGGAGAGTAGATCAGAAAAAGCCCTTACATCGAAGGAAGATGCATTCCCCCATTGGCCACAGAGGGACGCGCCCTATAGCTCCGGACAAAGCAAAGTGTGTGTGTGTGTGTGTATATATATATATATATAATATATATAATATATATATATATATATATAGGCTGACCATATTTCCTTGAGACAAAAACGGGACATTGGGATGGCAAAAAAGGGACGGGGTTATGTAATATTCTGTATTCATGAAAAAGTAAGTACATAAACCGGGACCATATTGACATTTTTATTAAAACGACGGGACGGCCAGGAAATATAAAACAAACGGTACTGTCCCGTTCATAACGGTACGTATGGTCAGCCTATATATATATATATATCCTTGGTTACTGTGATTCTTTGATTTTGCTTCCGCGAGAATTGTTTATTCTGATGAAAGTTAAGCTTATTGTTCAACCTTAGACTTACAGTTTAACGTGAAATCCAAACCACGGCCCACCACGGGCGGTTAGAAATTACAAAGTCCTCGCCCGGACTTGATCTCGCGACCATTAGGCTACCCATTATCTACCAACCAATTTTTTTATTGTGTGGAAGGATGAACAGCTGGATTAGCTGCACGCCGCCTGCCGTCACCAGGAATCTAACCCGGGGCGATGGATTTGTAATCAACGATGCTAACCAGTACACCACCAAGGCGCATGTTGTCACACACACACACACACATATATATATATATAACGTCACGGCGTAGGAATGTGGCAACCCCACCGGGGTCCGATAAATGCAGCTAACTCCGCATCTCCCGCGATACAGGGAGGAAGGACTGGGTTAAGACCCATCCTTCCTTCCTTTTTCTCCAAAAGGGGAAGGAATAGCCTTTACTTTCTGCCTTTTCTCATTTTCACCAGGGTGTTCCCCAGGAACTGAAATTACATGCGGTGTTCGATCTTTTAAGGGGTGAGGGCCGAGAGGTGAGGACGAAGGTGGACTGTACGCATGGCACTAAAGTAAAAAGTGAAAAATGCTTCACGACCATTTTATTATTTTTAACTTATGCTTCAAGATCATAACCCAAATTGAAGTTTTTGTTTTTTCATTTTCACTTTGACTTGCAACATAAAACCAAATCTGCGAAGCTACGTTTTATTCCTAACTATAGAATTCCTTCGGATTTGATTTAATTTGGTTCACTGTACATAACTCATGGATGTACTTACTTTTTCTAAGTATTTTGGCTTCTATTCGGCTTCTCGACAGCTTGTAAACATTTTCATCGGACAAATTATATTATTTGTTTCTTTAAATTTGAAATACACGTTCCTTTTTAACGTTAAGTTACTTTTAATTTCAGCATTCCATCGCTCAGAAAGGAACTCAACCGATTCTTACGGCGTCTGGTCCTTCGTTTGAGTTTTTGATCTAAGTCTTTATGTGAACATCGGGGACTGTCTCGAACTCAATTCCCCACACCACCGGAATATTACTTGATTCTAAACGTTTAAAATAATTAAAAGCAAGAAATCCATGTGCTATTAGTATCATCTCGCGATACAGCCTCATCCAGAATTATGGGTCGAAAGTTACAGTTTCATGTCACGAAATTTAGCTCTTTCAAAATCCAAAACGTATTCCAGGTTCTCCGAATTATGAACACCAACTTTAATTTCAAATGTTACAGTATTTGGCCATGATCACTAGTAGAGAAGTAGTCTCCTACAGAGATATTATATTATCAATTAAGTCTAGGTTTGAACTTAAAATTAAATGGTCCCACTCGCTGTCGTTCAGAAAGGAACTCGACCGACTCCTTGGATAGTGCGTCTGGTCCTTCGTTTGAGTTTTTGATTTAAGTCTTTATGTGAACATTGGGGACTGTCTCGACCCCAGTTCCCCAAACCACCGGAATATTATCACCATATAAGCAGGGACGCCGGGTTAAATCCCCGGGGCCCGGAAAGAGGGGGGATAAAATCTAAAAATATTAATAAAGCAATTGATTAAATAACAGAGAGGAAATATAATTAATGAACAAACATTTCAGAGAGATTATCATAGTCAAACTGAAACAGATAAAATATTACCTGCAGTCCACCAGTGCCCAAGACCGACTGACAGATCTGGGAACCATTGTAATTGAAAGCCAGTTAGCCCGTACTTTAAATTTTATGAGAAACATTTACCACTGCTAGAGAGAAGGCAAAGAAAGTACACTTCTAATTATTACAATCTTGCAGTAAACAATTGTCTTGCCTAATTGGACTGGTACTGCATTTGTAAATTGTATGGTGATAGAATTAATAATTGATTCGAAAAATAAAATGGTAATTTTCTTCTGAGTTGTTTATTCATATTGTATGTTCTGAATAGTGATTTGGACATATAATCAGTTCGCTTATGTACACAAAAAACATTCCTAATAAAATACTGAGTAAACAGGGGGACCAGTGGCGTATCAAGGGAGGGGCGAGAGGGGCGACCGCCCCGAGCGGCACTTCCCGAGGGGCGGCAAATTACTGTCAGGCGGGCGCAGTATGCAAAATTTTGGGTTTTTATGTTTTAAAATGCAACCCTCCAAAAAATTATATCTCATCATTGTCGCGCGTTATTTGTGTACAAAATATCCATGGTTTTGATGAAAAATAATTAATCATTAAATGCTATATATGCCACCTCAATGCCACTATTTCCACAAACAGTTGCGTTAAATTTTCACATCGGAAAGGTTGCCAGCCCTATTTTTCAGACTTTCCCTATATTATTTAGGTTAGGCTTTGCATTCTTTGAGCTTTCATGATGTTAATAATTAATGGTTGTTTTATTTTGCAGATACCCTACTGAATTAGCAAACATGAGCAAACGACAGAGACTGAGTGGTGCTGCATACAAGAATCTTCGCGAAAAAAAAGAGGAAGGCAAGCGTGCTGCTAAGCGATTTCATCAGTTAATGGGATTCTCAGACACACCTTCAGTGCCTTCTGGGAAGCAAGATCAACCGCAATGTGATATATCTTTAGAGATAGATGTTCAAGCGGCAACTTCAAGTGAACCCCCAAATAATCAGGATCAACCCTCATCTACATCACAAAGTCACCCACCTACCCATCACCCACAGAGTCTGTTTAACGATTCTGGCAACTGGCCCGTTCCAATGACGGACAATTTGAGAATCGAACTCATTAAACGTGGACCATCACATTTGAAAAACATGAATGGACCCTTTCCAGCTGATTCAAACGATAGGTCAATGTCAAAAGTTTGGTATTTCAAAACTTTGGAAAATGGCGAAAAAATTGAGAAGGTCATGGCTAATCTTCTCACCTTCAAAATGTAGCCTGCATTGTTTTTGCTGTCGTCTCTTCAACATCTCCAGTGCATTTGGAAAAGAAGAAGGATTTTTTGCCTGGAGGAAACTGAATCCAAGAGTACCTGAACATGAAAACAGTGCATATCATACCCGATGCTTTGAACAATGGAAAGAGTTGTCTATGCGCCTTCAGTTGAATGCTACAATAGATAATGCATATCAGTTGCAAATAAAACATGCTACTGCTAAGTGGAAAGAAATACTGAGACGAATTTATGACTGCATCATGTTCTTGGCAAAACAAGATCTTGCATTCCGAGGGCACCGAGAGAACTTAAATGAAGAAGCTGGGCTAGCTGGCAATTCTGAAACTTTTTGGAGTTAATAAAACTAATGGGCAAATATGACCCAGTAATTAGGGAACATCTTACAAAAATACGAATGACTGACAAGATATCCACTACGTATTTGTCACCTAACATTCAAAATGAGTTCATCACACTAATCGGCTGTAATGTTCGAAAATGTATAATTGATAATGTGTCTAGTGCAAAGTACTTTGCAATAATTTTCGATAGTAACCAGATATATCGCATATTGATCAGATGTCTCAGGTAATTCGCTATGTGTCGATTAAAGATGG
The DNA here is from genome assembly GCA_023014485.1 of Bathynomus jamesi. Lineage (NCBI taxonomy): Eukaryota > Metazoa > Arthropoda > Malacostraca > Isopoda > Cirolanidae > Bathynomus > Bathynomus jamesi. The sequence goes on along the minus strand of JAJOZX010000064.1, from coordinate 1,725,820 downwards.
TAATGTAGAGGTGAAGGAATCCTTCGTTGATTTTATTAAATTAGAGGGGAAGACTGCTGAGGCAGTTACTGATCTCATTGTCACTAAGCTCCGTGAGGATGGGCTGGATATCCAGAATTGTTATGGTCAAGGGTATGACAATGCTGCTACGATGGCAGGTATTCATGTTGGAGTTCAACGCAGAATTCTTGATGTATGCAACACGCTGTTTTCATTCCTTGCAATAACCACTCGTTGAACTTGGCTGGAGTTCATGCCGCGGGACTGAGTCCTAATGCTGTAACTTTCTTTGGAACAATTGAACGATTTTCGTCTACTTTTCTTCCTCTACTCATCGTTGGGATGTCTTAACAAAACATTCCAAAATCACTGTCAAGCGAGTCTCTGATACGCGGTGGAGTGCTAAGTATGATGCTGTTTCTAGTCTTAAGAAGAACTTGACTCACGTTGTTAGTGCCTTGGAAGAACTGAGTGAAGGGGTCTCCGAAAATCTGGACACAAAGGGCGATGCTGAAGCTCTGTTGACCTCCATCATGTCATACATATTCATTGTGTACTTATTTTTCTGGGATCCAGTGCTGAAAGAAATCAATGATGATCAGCTATATTTTCAAAGAAAGGGACTTGCTTTGGACCAGTGTGCATTAAAAATGAACTCTTTATCCGTGTTTTTAACTAATGAACGAGAGGCAGTAGTATCAAACGCTGCAGATGCCGCCGAAGAGTTCTGTGATGAAATGGATATCAGTATAGACCGCAGAGTCAGGAGACGGAGAAGAATGCCTGGAGAGCAAGCTCGTGATGCTGGATTGACCGTGCAAGAGGATGTACGCAGAGAATTTTTTGAAATCATGGATCGTTTATTAGCAGAAATTGAAAAACGCACAGTGGATCGTTAAATGGGATCTAGTGGAATCTTTGCCTCATATAACAATTGCCCTCCGGATCTGTCTAACTACATGCATGTCCGTGGCAAGTTGCGAACGAAGTTTCTCGAAACTGAAACTTATAAAAACTTACCTCAGGTCAACTATAAGACAATCGAGACTGAGCAATTTGGCGATTATTTCAATTGAACGCGAAGTTGCAGAGACAATGGACATAGAAAAAATCATTCATGAATTTTCTGTTATGAAAGTCCGAAATTTAACTAGGCATTATACATTATATAATTATTGTTAAAATTATGTAGTGTATTATGTACGGTACATTATGTAGTATTGTTAAAATTGAAGTTGCTTTATTTAAGTTTTTCTTCCAATAAAAGTTTTGTTTAGAAGTGTATTTTTGTAAAGGAATTGTTTTTAAAATTGAAAATTGTTGTAGGGGGGGGGCGTTGGGCAAAAAGTATTGGTACGCCTCTGAGAGGGACCCATATACCAATCCTTCCCCGGGGCCCGAGGCAGCTCTCGTCGGCTCTGCATATAAGTGATAACATTTTTTTTAAGCATAATATATATATATATATATATATATAAGCAAACAACCACAGGGAAAAAGGAAAAAGAAACACGAAATCCAAGCGCTTTCGTGATATATTCACATTTTCAGGGAAAAGAAAGATGTGAATATATCACGAAAGCCTCGGATTTCGTGTTTCTTTTTCCCTGTGGTTGTTTGCTTATTAATAAGATCATGTGTTATTCTGTGATTTTTCTGCATATATATATATATATATATATATATATATATATATATATATGATGAGGAGGTCATTAGACGAAAGCGCTTGAGCACCAGTCTGTGTTTCTTTTCCCTTCGTGGTTTTATTCATCATAAATATTTTTCACGTGTCACTTTCGTGAAATAATTTTCATATATATATATAGTGGACCTAGTTTTAACCGTTTAAGGTGATAATGATTCAATTGTATGCAACGATTGATTAAGGCAATGACTGACTGATTTATAATGATAGGCTATTTGAGTAGATCCACCATACTATTGGAAGTGACCGAAATGGCAGCGAGGGTCACCAGCTTGATTTACGCCCAAGCAAATTAATATTAAGGTTATAAAAGACACCTTATGGGTTTTGTAGTTTATTATGAAAATAAATCCGTTATTTTATTCACTGTGATATAACAGAGAATTGACAGTAATTAAATGGTAGTTTTACGTTATGCTTATGGCATAGGCTTAGCTAATAGGATGAAATGTTAATAGTTAATTTACACGCAATAAGTACTGTACTCATCGATGGTATGTAAATGGCATGCGACATGGAACATTGAATAGGCCTAGTAAATGATATAAAGAATGCACGTGCGTCTGGTACATTGAATGGAAAAACATGACACTGATTAAGTAGGCTAAATGATTGCATGGATGCACATAGAATAATTGATGTGGCCTAATAATAATGGATTGAAATGCTTACACAAAATATCATTTATATATAAGAACATTATGTGATGTTAAATGATTACGTCAAGAGAATATTTAGTTAACACACAAATATGACTTGAACATAATGACGGATGATACGCGGAATAACGGTATAAAAATGACACTTGAATTGGATGACAGGCCTACTGCGTTCTTTCACGAGAGTCAGTTGGAACGCGTAAATACACACTTTGGGAGTATAGCCTACCGTTCGGCGGTAGGCTAATGTAGGCTTCACAAGAGTACTTAGAATAGGAGGTACTTATCTTATGGTGACGTAACCTTTGTTGAAGGCGGGTTGAAGACGAACCTATTACGCAGATTCTAGTTGTCGTTGTCCGTTAAGCCTCTTGAGATGATGGATGTAGGCTTCGTGGAGGCCTGAGGTGATGTTACTTCTCGAGGTGCAGGCTGGCCTTGTGATATTGCAGGCGTAGGCCTGTGGTGCGGAAGATATCTCGAGGAACGTGGAGAAACTTGAAGGCCGACCCGGCAAACCGCAGGCCCGAAATGATTCCGGTTGGGCCTCGAAGGATTGCTTCTGCAGGTGGTCTGTAGATCTTACGTGAAGACAAATTGCAGGCCCTGAAGAAAGTAGCGGCCGTGGCCCCCGGCCAGGGGGCCGGAAAGCGGTTGGTGGACGTTCGATGGTGAGCGTACGGGTGAGTGAGAGTGAGAGTGAGTGGGTGCTTGCTTTTATACTGTTCCTGTGACGTAGAACTGTACCAAATCTTAAGACGCTTTGTCCACGCGTCTTTTAGTTGTTAACGGTTTTCGTTCGCTCCCATTGGGAAGAAATAGACGCTCCATTGTTTGACTCTTGCCCACGTGTTTTTTCCAAGTTCTTTGATGATAGCGTGGAAGTAAAGGATCTGTCTATTTGTTGGTCTATTTCTTGTCGATCCGCTACATATATATGTATGTGTGTGTGTGTTTTTCACAACCGGTCTGCCATACTTTTGGGGGAGATATCGGGTAAAAAGGTTAAAACAACATAGGTGCTATTTCCAACCGTTGTGGAGTTACGGACGTTTTAAGATGTGCAAACAAATCCCTACTTGTGTGTAATTCGATAGATGGCAGCACTGGTGGTAGTTTCGGTTAACCAAGTTACCACTACTAATCTTGTTTTTTCTTTTTGCTTCTGATCTGTGGTACGAGACAGTGTTGAGCCAAGGTGAACAATCAAAATGAATCAACAGTTCACACCCACTGAATATGCTGATATCCATTTCATTTATGGATTCTGTGATGGTAACAACAGAGCGGCAGTTAAGAAATAGCGAAGACGTTTTCTGAACCGCCGAATACCGAACAAGCAAGTATTTAGTGACACACACCAGAGATTAAGGGAAACAGGGACAATTGTTCCATGCAGGGCCGTTTCTAGCCATTAGGGGGCCCTAAGCAGTATACCCATTTGAGGCCCCACCCCTCCATCCACCAACTCACGCCTTACTACATCACCTCAGCACACACATACAAAAAATGGCTGTGTTAATAAAAAACAATTATGAAACAATTTTAATGAAACATTTATGTCCAAAACAACAAATATGTACTTTCAGAAGACAAACAGAAAAAATATTCATGAAATTCCTGAAAATTAGCTTATACATTATTTAGAATAAATGACACAGAACTATGTATAAAAAAATAATGCAATTATCAACTACCAAACAATTACTAACTCTACGATACAATCGTGTAATAGCTAACAGTTATACAGAACAGTTTGTATCTTCAAAATTTTTGCCTCCTAGATTTTTTCTGGGCGAAATCATCAATAACATCATCATATGAAATCTCCCTGCCAACGTCCTGGTTGATGCTTATGATGCCAAGGCCACTGAGGCGATCCTGCCCCATTGATGATCTGAGGTAGTTCTTGATTAGCTTCATCTTAGAGAAGCTCCTCTCGGCTGACGCTACTGTCACAGGTAGAGTGCAGGCAATTCTTAGTGCAACCCAGAGATTGGGGTATAGTTCCTCCAGTTGCTTCTGATGAATGAAGGAGAGAAGCTCCAATGCAGTCATGTTGTGTGAAGGTAAAGTCGGCAAGTTCTTAATTTCGAGGGCCAGTTCTCTTCCATCAATGTCAGAGTCAGCTCCAGAGCTCAGTATCTTAGAGAGCTTTTCACACTTGCAGGACAAGTCTTCCTTGTTCATTGTGGTGAAGTTTAGGAGAACCCCAAATATGTCCCTCACATCATCTAATGTTTTGAATCTCTCATTTATTGACCCGATGGCACAATCCACCACCACATTGAAAAATTTGACTTCCAGCCTCTTTAAGGCTTCTGTAAATGGTTCGTCAGGAGCTTCGTAAGCAAAGTGCTTTTTTGTGGATCTGAGCCTCTTCTCCTTCAGCACAGCCTCCACATTCATTTCCTCACATATGTCCCTAGCTACGACTTGTGCTGCAACAAAACCTGTGTTTCTGTAGCTGGTGAGTGAGTCTTTTGTTTTTGTGAGGAGGTTGACTGCCACATCAAACTGCATTGTAGGAGACTGCAGAAGTTTGCTCACATGGTTAACTGCATGAAGAATGTCATACCATACTACTGTGCAAATCTGAAAGCGATAAGACCCTACCTCCTCTGCAAGTGCTTGTGCTTCAGTCCTGGCTATGGCATCTGTGGCATTGTTTCTGACTTCCAACAGGGCCTCTCTGATGTTGTGGCTCTGGTATCGCACAGCCTCAATGCTCTTAAGCCGGCTCTCCCACCTGGTTTCACTCCAAGACTTGAGTGTTATGTTCACGTGCTTCTTTAGGATTGTCCATCTCTGTGTAGCTGCTGCAAAAAGGTTGTACAATTTTTGTACGTTGCCAAAGAAGCTGATGGCATCTGTGGAAGCTTTAGCTGCATCAGCCACTACAAGATTCAGAGTGTGAGCCCCACATGGAACATAGAGTGCACGACAGTTCTTCTCTAATAACCTTGCCTGAACACCTTTGTTCTTGCCCTTCATGTTCGCTCCGTTGTCATATGACTGTCCTCTGCAGTCATCAAAGTGAATATTCAGTTCATCTAGTCTCTTCAGAATCAGAACTGATAAACCCAGGCCTGTACTTTCTGAAGCCTCAAGAAAGCCCAAGAAGTATTCTTTTATTTCTGGTACTTCACCCATTTTAACAGTTCTGATAATAATCGACATCTGTTCTTGGTGGCTTATGTCTGGAGTGCAGTCTAAAATGAGTGAGTAATATTTAGCTTGTTTTATTTCTGCAACAATGGCATCCAAGATCTTCCCACTAATGGACCCAATGAGCTCATTTTGAATGATGTTTCCTAGGTAACTTGAATGACTATATTGGCCACTTTCGACTCTGCTGATGTGTTGTTTCATCACTGGATCAAATTTGGCAAGCAGCTCAACCTCCTTCAAGAAGTTGCCATTGTCTCGATTGTACAATGTAGAGGAAGACCCCTGAAAGCAAGGTTTCTCTCTGCCAGTGATTGGATTATACTTACAAGACGTGTGAGAACATCTCGCCAGCGTCTTCGCTCTACCTCCATTAATGACATTTCAGTTTGGTCAATGGTCCTCCCAGTTTTTAGCCGCAGTTCCAGATCCTTCCATGTTGCCATGTTATCTGCATGTTCTGAACTATTTTCATGGCCTTTCAGAAGCGAACCAACGTTTATCCAGTCTGAAAGTCCATCCGTAATTAGTTTGTACGACTTCCTTGAAAACAACTTGCAGCAGAAGCAATAAAGAGCATCATTCCTTCTAGAGTACATCAGCCAGCTTCGCTTTATTTTTTCCCCAGTAATTAATGTTCTGTACATGTAATGGTGATGAACGCTTTTACCGTCCTCTCTTTTAGGGAATGTGAAATCTGGACTGATCTAAAATGATCCTCGAGACACCAGATCTGTCTTCAAGGCATCTGACAGGACAACTGGCCACTGTGGTCAGTCATACGGATCAAGCGGTGGAGCAGATCTTGGTTCTTGTTGCTCAGTAGAAATGCCTGTGTGTGGTGTTTGAAGCTGAACAGAAGATGGGCCACTTGTTGGTTCATCAGGCTCTACTTCTACTGGTGTTTGAGATTGCATAGAGGATGGTCCTGCTGTTGGCTCACGATGCTCATCAGGCTTTGCTGAGGATGGCTTTTCCAAATATTTCAGTATTGCTCCAGAGAACATAACATTACATATTCTGTTAATTTTTGCTAAAATACTCTTATCTTGTTTGATAATTGATCTGTGTGAACAGAATTTGAGGTGATGTGATCCATTAAATTTCACATTTCGAAATAATATAAATATTACAAAGACTAGCTTACTCTACACGATTCCTGAGCACTTGCCTAGCTTCCTGAACTGTAATCATAAGAATATACAAGTGGCACATCTCACCTGCGCTACTGGAAAGCTTCTCCTCCTCTATTTTCTTCTTTTTCCGTTTTTCAGCTCCTGATGGATAATGTTGTTTCATTTTCCAAGATGCACGAAGTCGCATCTAGTTAACCACAACTAATCTGCTAAATAATAATAATCATGATAATGATCTACAGAAGCTAAGGCTAACAAAGACCCTACGATCCACTCGAAGGTTAGCCCGAGAGAAAGGAAAGAGTAGGGGGTTAAGAGAAGAGAAGAGAATAAGTGGTTAAGTAAGGAGGAATACCTATCACCCGTGGGTTAACATTCATTCAGTAAAAGAGAAAAAAGACTCACCATCATCATCCGCCGGCCACTGCCGACAAGTCAGAAAAATAGTCGGAGAAAATAGGAGAGGGGTGAAAGATGAAAAGAAGTAAAATAAGAACGCTTACAAACCATGCAAACACAGTCTTAACTCACTGTCATACCATGCAAACTACAAACATGCAAGAAAGAGAGTTAAGACATGCAAGGGAGTAAGAAAAAAAAAAAGTAGGTAAAGTTAAACAAAAAGTGGGTTAGTTTACGCTACGAGCTACATCTACGTTCGTGTTAGTCTAATTTTTTTTTTTTTTTTAATAATTTTATTGCTGGCATCACACGCTGGCATGTCACAAGCTGGCATTCATCGTCAACAGACTCATCTTCGAGCACCACCACCAGAGCTCCTGTTGCTAACTTTGTTTTTTTATATTAAACAACATTAATACTTTTAAAATGTCTGTCAAGACGGTTCTTAAACATTAACGCTGGTAGAATGAACGACTGACGCGGGAAGATTATTCCATTTATCAATTACTTTAAACGTAAAGAAGTTTTTAGCGATATTAGTAATGAAACGTCTGCCACGCAACTTAAATCCGTTATTACGAGTATTACTATTATCGAAAGTGAACAATTTATCAAAATTTACGTTATCGATGTTATTAACGATTTTGAAAACTTCAATAAGCTCCCCCCTTAATCTTCTAGTTTCGAGTGAATACAGGTCTAACTCTTTAATCCTATCTTCATAAGGCTTATTGCGCAATGACGGAATAAGTTTCGTGGCACGACGCTGAACCCTTTCTAACCTATCAATATCCTCACGCAAGTACGGGCACCAAAACTGAACGGCATATTCTAAATGAGGCCTGACTAGGGACTTGTAAAGGGGCAATATAATATCCTTCGATTTAAATTCGAAATTACGCGCTATGAAGCCTAACATCCTATTAGCTTTTGCGCAAGACTCCAGGCACTGGTTCCTAACCTTTAAATCCTTAGATACGCGTACGCCTAAATCTACTTCCTCGTCAACGCTCGCTAACTCCCTATCATCCATCGTGTACGTGTAATTATTGTTGCGAGAACCTATATGCAAAACTTTACATTTGTCTACGTTAAATTGCATCTGCCACTTATCGTCCACTCCATAATCCTATTTACATCGTCTTGGAGCCTATTTCTATCGTCCTCGTTAACAACCTTACCGCCTATTTTAGTATCGTCCGCGAATTTTGACACGTTACTAGTCAATCCTACATCTATGTCGTTAATGTAAATTACGAATAGCAATGGGCCTAACACTGAACCCTGTGGGACACCGCTACCTACATCTAACCACCCGATTCACTACCATTAACTACGACCCTCTGTCTCCTAGCACGAAGCCATTCTTCTAACCAGTTAGCTACCTGACCGCGTATACCGTGCGCTTTAACCTTCGCAATTAGTCTCCTATGCGGAACTGTATCGAACGCCTTTTTAAAATCTAAATAAATAACGTCAGCTGCTCTATGCCTATCGTATTCGCGCACTATTTCGTTATAAAATTCTAACAAATTAGTTAAACAAGACCTATGGCGTCGAAACCCATGCTGACTACTATTAATCAAATCTCTACTTTCTAAGTGATCGATGATACGATCCCTAACTACAGATTCCAAAAGTTTACCGACAATTGACGTTAAGCTAATGGGCCTATAATTGCTAGCTACTGCGCGATCGCCTTTTTTAAAAATAGGCGTGACGTTAGTTAATTTGAAGTCTTCAGGAATAATCCCCGTTTCGAGTGACTGATTAAAAATCTTCGTTAAGGGGCCTACGATAACTTCTTTCAAATGTCTGGGATAAAAAGCATCAGGGCTTGGAGCCTTGCTAACTTTTAGCCTATCGATATAATGCGCAATCTCAGCCTCGTAAACAGTTATTTCATCCAAAATAGTCTCGCTACTAAATGGAACGATATCGTCCACGTCGGGGACATTATTTACGTCTTATACGGTAAAAACTGTCGCAAAAAAGTTATTGAAGTTATGATGATCATAATAATAATGATGATGATCATAATAATAATAATAATAGTTTTAATTGTAACGTTAATCAAATATTCAAATAATCAGACCATTTAGGTTTTAACCAACAAAATTCACATTATCTGAAAAAGATGAGAAAAGAATTAATAAACTTGAAAACATAACGAAAATAATCCTAGGTTTTAAAGTGTTACAAAACCTCTTAATAATTTGTAAATTAGTGAAATAATGTTTTACAATACTAGAAAAATTAAGCATTTAGGAAAGTATAAGCATATAGTAAGAATAAAGTTAAATAATATAGAAATAAGATCTCTCAATAGTTATTCACACATAACGACCAAAACGTTTCGTTTGTCTGTTTTATCACATTTGTCTCATACAAAAACTTTAATTAATACGACAATAATAATAATAATAATAACAATAATAATAATAATAACCGGCTATATTCCTATTCTTTCCCACTGAGCTATGACCTGGGAGCCTGTCTAGGGCCCCCTAGTAACAGCGGGGCCCTAAGCGGCCGCTTAGTCTGCTCATGCCAGGAAACGGCCCTGGTTCCATGTAAACAAGAACATGTAGCATGACGGCCCGTTGCTGTGAAGGAGCGCATATTGGACCTAGTACAACGTAGCCCAACTACCAGTGTTCGAAGGATTTTTAGACGAATTGGTGAATCCGCATCGTGTGTATGGCGAATCATACATGATGAGGGTTTGTTTCCCTATCATTTGCAACATGTGCAAGCTCTTCAACTAGATGATTACGATGAACGTGTTCAATTATGCCAGTGGATGGTTATGCATCGCCAAATTCTTAATCGCATACTGTTTAGTGATAAAGCACAATTCATCGGGGATGGAGTTAATAATAGACGAAATTCCCACTTGTCGTCCGCTGACAATCCCCACGGTATCATTGAAGGAAACTTTCAACATCGATTCTCGGTGTTTGGTGCAGTGGAGACAAGGCACAGGATGTTCTTTCAGTACGATGGGGCGCCACCACATTTTCGTCGTCATGTTACGGATTACCTGAATCAGCTGTATGGGAATCGTTGGATTAGTCGTGCTGGTCCAATATCGTGCCCCCACCCACCCTTGAGATCGCCAGACCTAACCCCATTAATTTCTTTTTATGGAGCATAATGAGAGAGATAATCTACAAGACCAAAGTAGAAACGCGAGAGGAACTCTTGCATTACATTATAGATGCCGTTGCTTACATACGAGAACACCCCTAAATGATTCAATGGGCAGTAGACTCTTCTTTGGAACGAGTGTATGGGATGGAGACCCGGTGACGGCAGGCGGCGCGCAGCAAAACCCAGTTGTTTATCCTTCCACACAATAAAAAAAATTGGTTGGTAGATAAATGGGTACGCTGGGTAGCCTCGTGGTTAAGACGCTGGGCTGCTAGTGAGGCATGGTTCGGATTCCACGTTAAACTCTAGGTCTAAGGTGAAGTGACAAGTTTGACCTTCGTCAGAATGAACAATTCGGGTGAAAGAAAAACCAAGGTTAACCAAGGTTCATACGAATCAACTTCTGATCTACAAATCGTACATCGAATTTTACAACTTTAATTGTGTGACTTAAAGCACAGAAAGAAGCATTCCCATAATCAGGGCCGGCGAGAGCTGTCACGGGCCCCGGGAAAGGATTGATATATTGGCCCCCCGTTTATTCAGTATTTTATTAGGAATGTTTTTTGTGTACATCAGCAAACTGATTATAGTCCAAATCACTATTCAGAACATACAGTATGATAAACCTCTATAAAATGTATGTTCATTAATTATATTTCCTCTCTGTTATTTAATCAATTGCTTTATTAATATTTTTAGATTTTATCCCCCCTCTTTCCAGGCCCCAGGGATTTAACCCGGCTTCACCGCCCTCTCGGCGTCCCTGCCCATAATGTTTAGTCGACAGTAGTTGTCGGCATTACAGTACCCATACCCTAGAATAGATCAACACTACAGTATCGGTAATGCCACACTGATAAGACTACAATATGGATAATAGGCCAGGTCGAAAATTGGAAATTTTATCTCTTAAAAAGTACACTATGTGAAAAGTTTCATTTTATCATCTTAACAAAATATTAAAAAATGAAGCATGTGCTACTCTACTACCCCTATCACATGCCCCTCCTCCCTTTTTTATCTTCATATTTGCATATGTTTATTGTGGTTATATGTTACAAGATAAGTTGTTTGTTTAATGCTTGATGTTTTTACATTTCAGATAAACAGAAATAATTTGCATTTGCTTTAATTATAATTTGAATTATCATAAATTATAAATTACATATAATTTGATTTTACTTCTGAATATAAACTATGATTACTAGAAGCAAGTTCTCAAACGCAGCCTTTGGATATCCTACGGAATTCCCAGCAGCCATGACTCCTTCAAAAGCAGATGTTGAGAGACACTACCTTTTTGCGTGCTGTGGTGAAGAAGCTAAATCAAAAGGATCAGCAACTGCTAATGATTGTTACAGGGTTGTTGTAAAAGATATTAAAGACATTTGGATGGCATTTTCTTTTCCTATGATTAACACCAAAGGTATCTATCTTAATGTCAGTTGACTAATAGAAGCAGCCTCAAAATTGAACAAGGTGCTGTTACATCGAAGAAATTAAAGTTTTGCCTTAAAAGTAGCTCAGTATGATGAAATGTTTGATATATCTTCTTGTGAATGCTATGATAAGGGAAATGATAGGAAATCTTGCAGGTGTAAGGATAAAATACCAATGCAGGGTGGATAGCAGGTTGGGGATATGAAATTCCAGGCATTTTCCAGGTTTTCCAGGCTATTTTTGTTTGTTTTTCCAGGCAATGAAAAATACATTTATATGATGATGATAGTGGTATACAGTACATACAAAATAAAGAAAAAAATTTAACTGCCCCTACCAATAGCCGGATAAACAAAGAAATACAATAACAATCATAACACTTTCAATTCAACAAATTAAATATCAGTGAACCATTGAAACATTATTGTTAAGAGCTATGTATACCATAACATTACCTAGAGTTAGAATATATTACTTGCCTAATATATACATTCACATCCTTCATATTATAATATATTATCGTATTTCTTTGTCTGGATGGGGATTGGCTATTCGTTTTTTTAACAAATATTTATTGAAAATTCATAGAGAAATAGGTTCAACAAAACAAATCAATATATTCAAGATTCTAAGAAACAAAAGCAAACTTTCTTATCAAGAAAACATTGATTACTTCCATATAGTGTCTTTTAGCAACTATGACTTCGTTTCACCTGTAAATATCATTCACTTTATCATCATCTTCAGATCTCCAATTTCTTCTAACACTCGTGACATCTCTGCTGAGTGGTCAGTCTTCAGTTTTTTAATTGATCTTCTTTTTCTCTCAAAAGGTTAAGGGCTTTTCGTTTTTTCTGGGCGTCATCATTTTGTTTCTTGTTTAATCGTTTCATCTCTTCCAAGTTCTCTTTGTATCGTCTGTGAGAATTACGAGCTTCGAGGATAAGACCCTTAGGAATTATGAGTCGTTCAAGAGGATCATCTTGGCTACAGATTGCATCATGTACCACTCGCTGTGCAATAAGAGAGCTCTCCTTTTGATTTTCGATCAACATCTTGTTTACGTTGAATGCACGTTCAACGCTGGCTTGTCCATGTGAAAAGCAAAGTATCCTAGTAACAAACCTCACGAGTTCTACTGATTCTTCCTTTTCCTTTAGGATGTCCAATAAGAAAGAATCTAGACGAGTCTTGCGAGAATAATTTGCGAGCTTATTCTGAACGTCTACATCACTGCACATTTTAATATATCTACTCCTTACCTTGTCAGCTTCAGTTCCAGAAATGATGATGTTTGACACAAAGCATGATAAAGCCATATCGACCATGGATTTACACAAACTGCTGCTCTTTATAACATTCGGGTTTAGGCAAGATGCTCCCTTTACCATATTGTACTTTATAGGACATTTTTCTTAAATTAGTTTCTTAATAAATGTGATGTAGAACAGCCGACATTGTTTTCTGAATATGATGATGTCATTGTTTGTAATAACAGATCTACATTTTTTAATTTCGTCTTTGACTGCAAACCCTAACTGGATATTATTAGCAGATTTAAGGATTGACTCGTCAGAAAAGTTAAGCTGAGTCAACTGTAAAATGATTTGCCTCGAGTGATGCTGTCTTCCACTACTTTCTCGATCAGCTGTTGGATCATTGCGCCAAGATCTTCATAAAGAAAAGGCATCATAGGTGCATCAGTCTGATATGCTACTAGAAACTCCTCCAGTACATTAGATACACTATGAAAAAAACCTACTTTAGCAGGTAGAAGACTATCACAAAGTTTTTCAGTTGTTTATAGGACTGACTTATGGGCTCCTCCTTCATCCGGGTAACTCCTTCAACAAACCTTTTCATTTTAGGAATTAACTCGTCAGCCAGACTCTGTACTTGTTAATTTATTTATTTGTTGGGTTCAAAATCCCAGCTGAGCCGTGAACGGCCAAATTCTAAAGGGCCAGTTCTACCTGTAGCCCAAGTTAAGCTAACATTAAAGCTTACGGATTTGAGATCCTATTAGGTCCTACCTCAGGGTTGCTGACTCGATGCGGGCCTACCTTAGACCTTTGTTACATGAATTTAATATAAACAAAAGGGGTACTATTTATGGTCTTCTTTCTCAACCTTGCAACAACAACGCAACCTGGACTATTGCACGATGCAACAATCTTGTATCTAAACAACCAAACTGAATTGCAAGAGAGCTCTCTAACAGACCACACCCTGTACGTACGACATCCCACAAACGAGTAGAAAGAACGCGCAGCGCCCCAAAATGATGCCAACAGTGTGACCAAACAATGATGCCACAAGAGCTCAAAAATGCTAGCTCTAAATTAAGTTAATTTTTCACTAACCTTACAATTATGAGATGGATATATATACACCTAAACTTAATATATACAAGCAATGCTGCATCAATCAGCTTAGTCATCATATCGCCTTGGGACAACAATGGTTCTTCCTCTTCTAGATTTTCTAACACTCCCCCACCGAAGAGGCATTGTTGTCATTACCTTCTGCAAGGTTAGCCAAGCCTTCTCCATGAGGCTGTAACTCAAATGTTTCATCTTGACTATCTGTGTTTTTGCTGATTTCTAAAGCATAGAGTTTTTGTATAGGTCTCTTTAACTTTCCTCCTGAAGTCTTTACCAGTGCAGACCTAACTAAATTGTCTTTGCCAACAAACAACTCTTCAATTATGCCAAGCTTCCAGCATTGCCTTGGTCTTTCATCCCCAATCATTACCACTTCTCCCACCTTGATACAATTTGCATTGGAGCCCTTTACCTTGCCTGATGGGTAATAATTGAGTTCTGGCAAGTATTCCATCTGCCACCTCTTCCATAACTGATCTTGTAGCTCTTCAAGGTACCTGAACCGTCTGGTTAACTCTCCTTGAGTGCTCTGGATAGGCTGCAAGTCTTCTGGCACACTGGGGCTTGATGTTAATCGTTTACCACAAAGAAAATGATTTGGTGTCAATGGCTCTGCATCCTGCATACTGTTGTAAACAAAAGTGATAGGCCTACTGTTCACCATTTCTTCTACTTCACATAAAACAGTGCAGAATTCTTCTTTGCTCAAATGAGCATTAGCTAAAAGTTTCTTTAATGGACACTTTACACTTCTCACTAGCCTTTCCCAAAATCCTCCCCACCATGGTGCTCTCTCAACAATAAACTCCCACTGTACCCCTTGGTGTGAAAAGTAGGATTGGAATCCTTCCTCTTTTAGCAAGGACCAAATTTCTTGGAGTTCCTTTGCAGCCTTTTTGAAGGTTTTTGCATTATCCGATATGATTTTATTTGGGAAACCCCTTCTGTTCACAAACCTTTTAAAGGCCAAAAGAAATACATCACTACTTAAGTTGCTTACCAACTCCAAATGGATTGCTCTGGTGGTAGCACAGTTGAAAAGACATATATAACCTTTGTTAGACTCCCCTCGCTCATACACATAGACTGGCCCTGCAAAGTCTACTCCCACTACATCAAATGGGGCAGTATAGACACACCGTTCTCTTGGAAGTGGAGCCACCTTTTCATAATAAGGCTTTGCACTCCAACGCTTGCAAACC
Source organism: Bathynomus jamesi (assembly GCA_023014485.1). NCBI lineage: Eukaryota > Metazoa > Arthropoda > Malacostraca > Isopoda > Cirolanidae > Bathynomus > Bathynomus jamesi. The sequence continues at coordinate 1,710,565 of JAJOZX010000064.1, read as the reverse complement.
ACACATTTATGCACGACCTTTTTTACTACTTGTCTAATTTTGGGAATCCAAAACTGTTGTCTGATCTCTATTATCACTTCTCTAACTCCAGCATGTAACAGCTTATGATGAGTATCCAGGATCAAAAGGTCCACAAAGTGCCCCCCAGAAGGTAGCAAAATTGGATGTCTTTTCTCCTCTGGAAGCCCAGAAAACTGTAGTCTACCTCCTACTCTCAATAAATCCTGATCCAAAAACACATCCAAACCCTTGAGCGCAGAATGTGTTGGTAGAACCTGTAATGGATGGCTGGTGAGCAATTCTCTCTCTTCACCAAATTTTTCCTTCTGCATATATACCACCCAGTATTCCTGGCTTGCTGAATCTCATTACTGTTCAGAATTCCTTCCCTTCTTGTTTCTCCCTTAATGTTGTTGGTAAATCTATATACCCATGCTGTCACTCTTAACAATCTTTTCAGACTGCTAATGTCCTCAAGCCTCAATATGGGGTCCTGCTGCATAACTTGACAACTGTTCACAGCGCATTTTCTCACCTCACTCACCCATGCTTCTTCAGCCTGGCATTCTCCTACAATAGGCTGATTAGAAGGCCAGTTTCCACTTCCATGTTTTAGCCACTCCGGCCCATTCCACCACAAACTTGACTGTGCAAGACCTTTCACTGAAATTCCTCGTGTTGGTAAATCAGCGGGGTTTTGGGTGCCTGGACAATGCTTCCATTGCTTGGGATCTGTGTGCGCTTGAATTTCCTCCACCCTATTGGCAACAAATGGTTTCCATTTCCTTGCCTGGCTTCTTAACCAGTGCCAAACTATAGTGGAGTCTGTCCAATAATAGCTTGGAATTTCAGAGAGGGCCAAAGACTTTTGCACTATAACTGCAAGCCGACTAGCAATAACTGCACCCATCAATTCCAACCTTGGAACAGAAAGCCTTTTCAAAGGTGCTACTCTGCTCTTTGCAGCAACCAACCTGCAACTTACTTCCTCTTGCAATGCGCCTCTTATATAAATACAAGTTGCATAGGCTTCCTCACTTGCATCACAAAAGATGTGCAGCTCCAAATTGTCTGGACTATTGTTCAACTCTCCAAAGTACCATCTTGGGATTTCAATGTCTCCAAGATGTGCCAATTCTTTGAACCAATATTTCCACACTTACCACCATATGATCAGGTAACTCTTGGTCCCAACCAAGTCCAATTTCCCAGAGGCTCTGAAACCAAATTTTTTACTTTATCACAAATGGAGCCAGGAATCCAAGAGGATCAAAGACCTTTGAAGCCAAACTAAGAGCTGTACGTTTTGTCCACCTTGTCTCATTCTCAGCCAGCTCTACTAAAGATTTCCCATTGAAGGTAAACAAATCATCATCTTGCTGCCAAACAATGCCTAGCACCTTTGCGTCTATTGCCCACAACTCCTTAATACCAGAATCCTCAATACTTTCTGCTGCATCAGGTACTACACAGGAATGACTCATAAACTCTTGTAATTGCGAATGATTGGTCTGCCATTTTCTAAGTTCCATGCCAGCCTCCCTCATTATAGCTCTAGCCTCCATGAATATCTGTTTAGCCATTCTGTATTATCCACGGAACACAGCAAATCATCAACATAAAATTTTTTCCTTATGTGTTCAATAGTGTTAGGATAGACTTCAGAATATTTCTTAAAATGGTACTGCATAGTAGCTGCCAACAGAAATGGACTAGAGCTGAGGCCAAACAACACTGACTTCATTCTATATGCTTGAACCTTAGGTTCATTTTCCAACAAGTCTTTCGTATCCACCCACAGATACCTTATTGCATCTCTGTCCTCTGGTTTTAACTTTATCCGCAAAAAGGCTTGCTTCACATCTGCAGTCAATGCTACTCTACCAAACCTGAATCTCAGTAACAAGGAAAATAAATCTGCATTTAAATTTGGCCCAGCATCCAAACAGTCATTCAAGGACACACACCTTTGTCCTTGGCTGAGCCATCAAAAACTACCCTCAGTTTGGTGGTAGTTTTGTCTCGCCGTACCACTGCATGGTGTGGCAGATAATGTGCCTCCTGGCTCACCAGCTCACCTTGCACCCTTTCAGCATAGCCCTCCCTTACATAACTTAGGATGGCCTCATTGTATTCAATTAACAACTCCTCATTTTTTCTTAGCCTGTACAATGAAGTCTCCAACCTCCGATTAGCTAGCTGAAGGTTTGAACCGGGTTTGCAAGAATCCTTCCATGGTAGGCCAACTTCATAGCAACCATCTCTAAACCCAATCCCTTTTTCAAATTGCTCTAAAACATCATTGTTCACTGTACTTGCCTGTTTGTCCTTTATGCCAATAGATTCAAGTTCCCAAAACGCTTTCAAATGCCTTTCCAGACCATGGCTGTTCTCCTCAATCTTAACAAAAAGAGCCTTAACTTCCATTTCATTGCAATAACTACCATGTAGCATCCAGCCTAGCTTACTTTCAATAGCTACCGGGCCTCGAGATGTGCGGACAATATTACCAGTGATGCGGTCCCAATAATAGTCAGCTCCAATCAAAAGACTAATATCTTCTGTTCTTTCAAACTTATTATTGCCCAAATTAATTCCTTTAACTTGCAATTCTTGGACACATGCCATATCTAAACAAGTAGTGACTGGAGCACAAAGTTCCTCAATCTCTACAGCTTGGACCTTGATAGTGGAACTTTGCGGTAACAACCCTTTAACCAGAACTTCTACCTTCTTAAATTTGGTTCGGTTTTGAACGGAAACCCCAAACCCAGAAATTCTTAAATTTTCCCTCTTAAGTTAAACTTCAATTTTCTGGAAATTCTGGTCTTAATAAAAACTACACTGGCTACCACTATCAAACAACACACTTACAGTAGCTTCTCCCTCATCCCAATTAATAAGGCTGCAGTTGTTTGCAATAATCCCTCTTTACTTTTACTCCCTTGCATAGCAGTGGCATGTCCACTGATGTCTCTACTTCTGGGGTAGGCCTACTAGGAGTGTTTTCACACAATAATGGCTGATGCCTACCATGACATTTTTTGCACAAAATTTTAAACTTACAAAACCTTGCTCTATGACCTTTCAAAAAACATTTAAAACATGCTGTGGACTTAGTTACCCTGTCCTTTCTCTCCTCAAGGGGTAAAGCCTCAGCCACCTCACATTTATATGACTTGTGGTTGCCTTCGCAAAATATGCATTCCTTGATTCCCTTTAATTTATTCTCAGAGGATGCATGTAGAGCTGACACTGTACCTGGGCTATTCCTTTTTGTGGAAACTTTGGTGCTGTGCCTGCCTTTGTCCCCTTGTTTACCATCCCACTGTGCAAACTCAATTCCCTCTCGTCTTGCTAATTCTGTGCCTAAAAGACTTAACATCTGCTGAAGGGGATGTACACATGTTCTGCAGTGTGTCCCCTACTTAATTCAAGCAAAATTGAGCTAGGCAATTTAGACTCCAGTGTAGGAACCAACATTATATTATACCTTTCCATTCCTACACCCAAGTTGTCCAGGGACCTAGTTCTAATTTCAAATTCATCATATAACTGCCGTAACTCCTTGACACTATTAGGATTATTAACAGGAGGTATAGCTAAAAGTGCACGGAGGTGGCTTTATAAAGATATCTGGCTTACCAAACCGTTTCTTTAATATATCCCAAGCCACATTATAATTAGCCTCTGTTAATGCTAATCCTGCTATAGTCTTTGCTGCCTCCCCTTCCAAGAGGGACCGCAAATAATTAAACTTCTCCACGGCACTTAACACTTGACTAGAATGAACTGCTGATTGAAAACTGTCTGCCCATCCTTGCCATTCCTGAATACTCCCAGAAAATGTTTTGAGTACAAGCCTCGGTAATTGAACTACAGATCTGTTAACCTTAACTTCACAAACATCATTTGTTGAGTGTTGTGTTTCATTATTAGACCTGGTCTCTAACTGTACTGAGCTGCTAAACTCTTTTGCTCGGAGGCCTACTTTAATTATATCATCAATAATCTCTTCAAAGTAAATTATGTTATTTTTTATTTCATCCTCTTCTATAAGAGCCTCAATTTTAACATTTACCTCACTTAGAGCAACCTTTTTAGTTTCTAATATGGAAAGCTGCGCAGTCACTAAGCGTAATCCTCTTGCTCTATGGCAGAATCTATAGTGGCAATGACCTTTGTAATTAGACCTTTGTAGGCGCTTCTCCTTTTTATAAATTTGTTCAATTCAGATGCACTCATCTTCAATGCAAACAACAATTGGGCTCAATGCCAAATGAGCTGAATTGGCAGAAATACTTAACAAACTGATCAAACGCAAATTTTACTTTCAAATAAACTGAATTGCTGGGTGGGGTACTAACCAAACACCAGTATGGAATACCAAATTTTCCACCCCAGGACCTTAATTCAATAATAACCCAAATTAACCAAACCGGTAAAATGTAGGCCAAAAACAACGACAGACGACTGGCCAAGTTTCGCAATTGGGCAACCAAACTTTCTACCCTGGGACCTTAATTCAATAATAACCCAAAATTAACCAAACCGGTAAAATGTAGGCCAAAACGACGACAGACGACTGGCCAAGTTTAGCAATTGGGCGACCAAACTTTCTACCCTGGGACCTTAATTCAATAATAACCCAAAATTAACCAAACCGGTAAAATGTAGGCCAAAAACAACGACAGACGACTGGCCAAGTTTCGCAATTGGGCGACCAAACTTTCTACCCTGGGACCTTAACTCAATAATACGCAACCCGTCTAGGCCTAACTTGGGCTACAACTTGCACAATCAGAACTTTGCCGAAAAATAGTCACTGACTCAGTTTTGGGGTAGAATCCGGTTCTGAAGGACCATGTTAATTTATTTATTTGTTGGGTTCAAAATCCCAGCTGAGCCGTGAACGGCCAAATTCTAAAGGGCCAGTTCTACCTGTAGCCCAAGTTAAGCTAACATTAAAACTTACGGATTTGAGATCCTATTAGGTCCTACCTCAGGGTTGCTGACTCGATGCGGGCCTACCTTAGACCTTTGTTACATGAATTTAATATAAACAAAAGGGGTACTATTTATGGTCTTCTTTCTCAACCTTGCAACAACAACGCAACCTGGACTATTGCATGATGCAACAATCTTGTATCTAAACAACCAAACTGAATTGCAAGAGAGCTCTCTAACAGACCACACCCTGTACGTACGACATCCCACAAACGAGTAGAAAGAACGCGCAGCGCCCCAAAATGATGCCAACAGTGTGACCAAACAATGATGCCACAAGAGCTCAAAATGCTAGCTCTAAATTAAGTTAATTTTTCACTAACCTTACAATTATGAGATGGATATATATACACACCTTAACTTAATATATACAAGCCAATGCTGCATCAATCAGCTTAGTCATCATATCGCCTTGGGACAACAATGGTTCTTCCTCTTCTAGATTTTCTAACAGTACTGAACGGACGCATTTCCTGAGCTCTCTGATTTTGCATCTACTTTTATATATTGCTGAGAATTTTACTTTTGGATAGTTTTGAATTTTATATACTTGCGTTTAAATTTACGTTGTTATAGTTAAGTAATTGAATTAGTGGTTTTTAGCGATTTAGAAGTTTTCATAGCGTGCCGGCTTAATTTAACTTATACCTGTGACGGTTTAAATTTTTAACTCCGCGATGCCGTCGAAGAAAGCGTCGTGTGTTAGGTGTAGGGTTAACCGGTGGTATTCGGAATTTAAGGATTATAACGGCGGTCCAATGGCGATTACCGATAGATCAGTTTGTTTCTTTTGCGAGTTCATGGAGGAATTAGTTGACATAAAACGCAGTGTACGTGAGGTAGCGGATAGACTTGCAACGCTTGATGAGGGCAGGGTTAGGGCTACGGTTGACGGAAGCCGAACCAATACTAACGTTGAAGACGTTAGTATTGAAGGGTGAGGTGCGTAACTTAGTTTCTAGTTTAGGTAGCTTGTCGGGAAGGTTAGATAGAGTTGAGGAAGAGGTTAAGGTTAGTCCGAGAGTAGTAGATAGCGAGGGATTTAGAGAGGTTAAGGGTGGAGCTAGGCCGCGTACATTAGGTGATAGGAATCCCCCCCCTAAAGAGGTTTCGAACCCTTTCGCCCATTTGGAAAGGGACGTGAATGAGGGGGAAACTATTTTAATTGGGGACTCTTTAGTGCGCCACATGGACAAAGAGTTCGTTAAACGGAATCCAACCAATAGGAGGAGGGTCTGTCTCCCAGGGGCCAGGGTTGACAGAGTTAGAGACGAAGTGGATAGGGTTGACGTTGCTTCCCGTCACTCAATGTTGGTGACGATGGTAGGAGGCAACGACTCGTATAGGCCCGATACGAGAGCGCCTACCTTTTGGAGAGATATAAGGGGTTAATTAGGTCCCTGAAGGCGAGGTCAGATAGGTCTTTAGTTCTAGGTATTACCCCTAGGCACGGGTTGGGTCTTAGAATTACGACCAAAACAATATTTTTGAATAACAAATTAGAAGAGATTTGTGCTGAGGAAAGTGTACCCTTCGTAAAGCTGTGATCCGAATTCAATGATCCTAGCCTTTTTATAAAAGATGGGGGGTGCATTTTAATGAAATAGGTAATGCTAGGCTAGGTAGGTTAATAGACGAAAACGTTCGAAAGCTGTATAGGTCGAAGCCTTCTTTAAACGTTGTGGGTCCGGGAAACGCGGGCCCGACGTGATAAATAGTTTAAAACGCGGGCCCGTGGTAAAAAATAACTTACATAAACATCTTTTATTGCAACGCGCGTAGTATTAGAAATAAATTAAATGAATTTAAGGCGGTAATTTATTCCGGCAACTATGATATAGTTGCTATCACTGAAACTTGGTTAAATACCGTGACTCGGGACTTGTTGGGGGAACTTGATATACGGGTTTTTAAACTACTTTACTAATGATAGGTAATAGATTTGGGGAGGCGTTTGCTGTACATTCGTAATTCCATTAGGGCTATCGAGGTAAGTTAGATTTTCCGGCAGCAATTAATGCGATCTGTGTTGAAGTTAGGGCGCGTAGTATTAGTTTTAATTTTGTTGTTGTTTATAGACCTCCCGTCAACCCCTCGATATAGATACTAGATTTTACTCACTTCTTGTAATTTATTGACAATCGGAATAGGATAATTGTCGGAGACTTTAACTGCCTAATGTTAATTACGAGAATTTACGGGTAACGAGAGGGTTTGAACTGATTGAGTTTATGGACGATAACTTTTTACGACAGATAGTTACCGAACCAACGCGCGGTGATAATATCTTAGATTTAGTGATGACGAACGGCGAGAATATAGTCGAAGGTTTAGAAGTAGGCGAGAAGTTAGGATGTAGCGATCATCAAATTCTTAGGTTTAAGTTATGATAGAAAACACTCAGGATAGTAATGTAGTGGAAGTCCCTGATTTTCGTAGGGCTAATTTGATAGTTTGCGGATAGGATGAGAGTAGTGGAACTGGGATAACTTATTTATGGGTAATGACACAAATTTGCGTTGGGTGGCGTTTAAGAAAGTTTAGGAAATGAAAGGGAGTTTATTCCTCGTAGGCCCAAGCGCGTTAGAATCGTGGTAGGCCGAAGTGGGGAGTAGGGAAATAGTTTATAATAGAGCGTATAGACTTAGTAAGCGCAATGGCACTCAGCTAACTTTAATAGATATATCGAGCTTAGACGTCAGGTTAAAAGATCAGTTAGGAATGCTAAGCGTAATTTAGAGTACTATAGCTGCGGATAGTAAACATAATCCCAAAAAGTTTTTTGAATACGTAAATAATCGTAAGCCGGTAAAGATAACATAGGCCCTATAGTGGATGTAATGGCGCTTTGGCTTCTGACGCTCAGGCGATGGCGGTATTTTCAATAACTTTTTGCGACAGTTTTACCGTTGAAGACGTAAATAATGTCCCCGACGTTGACGATATCGTTCCATTTAGTAGCGAGACTATTTTAGATGAAATAACTGTTTACGAGCTGAGATTGCGCATTATATCGATAGCTAAAAGTTAGCAAGGCTCCAGGCCCTGACGCTTTTATCCTAGACATTTGAAAGATTTGAAGACGTTATCGTAGGCCCCTTAACGAAGATTTTTAATCAGTCACTCGAAACGGCGATTATTCCTGAAGACTTTAAATTAGCTAACGTCACGCCTATTTTTAAAAAAGGCGACCGCGCGGTAGCTAGCAATTATAGGCCCATTAGCTTAACGTCAATTGTCGGTAAACTTTTGGAATCCGTAGTTTAGGGATCGTATCACGATCTTAGAAAGTAGAGATTTGATTAATAGTAGTCAGCATGGGTTTCGACGCCATAGGTCTTGTTTAACTAATTTGTTAGAATTTTATAACGAAGTAGTGCGCGAATACGATAGGCATAGGGCAGCTGACGTATTTATTATTTAGATTTTAAAAAGCGTTCGATAGAGTTCCGCATAGGAGACTAATTGCGAAGGTTAAAGCGCACGTATACGGGGTCAGGTAGCTAACTGGTTTAGAAGAATGGCTTCGTGCTAGGAGGCAGAGGGTCGTAGTTAATGGTAGTGAATCGGGTGGTTAGATGTAGGTAGTGGTGTCCCACACGGTTCAGTGTTAGGCCCATTGTTATTCGTAATTTACATTAACGACATAGATGTAGATTGACTAGTAACGTGTCAAAATTCGCGGACGATACTAATAGGCTGGTAAGTTGTTAACGAGGACGATAAATAGGATTCAAGACGAGTAAATAGGATTATGGAGTGGACAGATAAGTGGCAGATGCAATTTAACGTAGATAATGTAAAGTTTTGCATATAGGTTCTCGCAACAATAATTACGCGTACACGATGGATGATAGGAGTTAGCGAGCGTTAACGAGGAAGTAGATTTAGGCGTACGCGTAACTAAAGATTCAAAGTTAGGAACCAGTGCCTGGAGTCTTGCGCAAAAGCTAATAGGATGTTAGGCTTCATAGCGCGTAATTTCGAATTTAATCGAAGGATATTATATTGCCCCTTTACAAGTCCCTAGTCAGGCCTCATTTAGAATATGCCGTCAGTTTTGGTGCCCGTACTTGCGTGAGGATATTGATAGGTTAGAAAGGGTTCAGCGTCGTGCCACGAAACTTATTCCGTCATTGCGCAATAAGCCTTATGAAGATAGGATTAAAGAGTTAGACCTGTATTCACTCGAAACTAGGAGATTAAGGGGGGAGCTTATTGAAGTTTTCAAAATCGTTAATAACATCGATAACGTAAATTTTGATAAATTGTTCACTTTCGATAATAGTAATACTCGCAATAACGGATTTAAGTTGCGTGGCAGACGTTTCATTACTAATATCGCTAAAAACTTCTTTACGTTAAAGTAATTGATAAATGGAAGAATCTTCCCGCGTCAGTCGTTCATTCTACCAGCGTTAATATGTTTAAGAACCGTCTTGACAGACATTTTAAAAATATTAACGTTGTTTAAAATTAAAAAAGAAAGTTAACAACAGGAGCTCTGGTGGTGGTGCTCGAGGATGAGTCTGTTGACGATGAATGCCAGCTTGTGGCATGCCAGCGTGTGATGCCAGCAATAAAATTATTAAAAAAAAAAAAAAAATTAGACTAACATGAACGTAGATGTAGCTCGTAGAGTAAACTAACCCACTTTTTGTTTAACTGTACCTACTCTTTTTTTTTTTTTTCCTCTCCTTACTTTGCATGTCTGTAACTCTACTTGCAAGTTTGTAGTTTGCATGGTATGGCAGTGAGTTAAGACTGTGTTGCATGGTTTGTAAGCGTTCTTATTTTACTTCTTTTCATCTTTCACCCCTCTCCTATTCTCTCCGACTATTTTCTGACTTGTCGGCAGTGGCCGGCGGATGATGGTGAATCTTTTTTCTCTTTTCTGAATGAACGTTAACCCACGAGTGATAGGTGTTGCTTCTTACTTAACCCCTTATTCTCTTCTCTTCTCTTAACCCCCTACTCTTTCCTTTCTCTCGGGCTAACCTTAGAGTGGATCTTAGGGTCTTTGTTAGCCTTAGCTTCTGTAGATCTGTAGAACTCCAATCCTTTAGCTGCGACGCGACTCTACCATTCTCCACCCAGCGAATTGCACAAAATTTTAGTGGAAAATCTGACTCTGACACTTGGTTGTGTGTGAGAAGCAGAACTCTTCACATAGGCGAATCCTTGAAGACATTAGGTATTTGCCTACTTGTAAGTCACTCTTCTGGTCTGCATCTTTGAGACTACCACACACGATATGGAGTGAGCACGTCCCACAGTCTATTAATGAAGGCACATCTTCTGAATGGGAGTCCTTCAATAGACGCAGAAACTTATGGTTCATGTTAAGTCCATCCATACTGATTTGAAAAACTTTGTGCATGTCCAGGTCTTTCATTCCCAAGTTGAAGGCTTCCAGGATGTCTTCAGAACGAGCACGTCCAAAGAATACAGATGTGAGATATCTAGTTTGAATCTTTGTGCCATCAAAGAAACGAACATGTAAATCCATTTGCCCTTTCTGGGCAATCTTGTTAAGGGCCTCATCAAATAGTACAACAAAGAAATCACGTTGTTTGATTGCTTTTTTCAATTGATCTTGGAAGTATGGTGACAAGCCATATTTGATCATGTATCTAATTTTGTCCTTCGATGCTATAAATTTTTTAGCTATATCACTATCTTTGAACATCCTGCTGAACAAAGCTGCTCCACTACCTCCACATCGAGAGGACGAGTGAGTCATCACAACGTGCATGCACCGCAGTATTTCAGCTTCCGTCACTGAATCATGCATAACATACCTTTGAAGACTTTGCTCTGATCCACCTTGTGACATTGCTGGTGAAGGAACAGGAGCGTTATTTTCACTCTGTATCTCATTTGACTGTGCTGGATTGTGAAGCTGTGAACGTCTGAGAAAACATTCAGATAATTCCTGAATTTTTGTGTTTCTCCTTAACAGCAAATCCTCTACCAACCATGATGACTTTAATTTGCACTCGGATTTAAATGACATTAATTATAGTATTGTACTATTATTGCTACTATGTTATTATTGCTAACATATATTTTACCAGCCAGAACAGAACATGAGACTGGGGGAATGTTCATTTTTTCTTAAAGGAACACAGTTTCAATCTCCTGCAGGATATTCTGTAAATTTTAATACATATACACTGAATTAAGGCCTGATTTTAAGGGTAAAACTCAAAATAAATAAAACATTTCAATAAAAGATTTTGGAAAATACATGGGACTCAGAATGCAACTTAGACTTTTATTTCATTTTTGACATGCCCTATTTGTGCAATTGTCAACTTTTTCCAGGCTCTCAATCAAATTCCAGGCATTTTTCAGGTTTCCCAGGCACCAAATGAAATTCCAGGCATTTTCCAGGTTTTCCAAGCTGCTATCCACCCTGCAATGGCAGAATGGGAGTCTTTTGTGGGTCAAAAACAAAGAAAAATTCAGTTAGGACCAAATGATTGCATAGCTAGTTGAACAAAGAAGAGATACACAAAACCATCAACTAAAAGCACAAGAAGAAATGACAGAAGCCACCAATGTTTTACCATCGGAATTTATAGAAAATACTGAAGAAGACATGGACGTAGATTCAGAGAGTTAGGATATAGATTATGAGGCCGCTTCAGAATTGACAGAATATTCAGAACAGGCACTCCTATAAAAACCTAGCATTAACAGCAGATCATTATCGTGTAAGTTGTAGAGCTGCAGCTGCAATAGTTAATGCAGCTTTAAAGATATGGGGATCCTTAACCACACCAACATGCTTGACAGAAAGGAATTAGAAGAGAAAGAAATCACATGGTGAAACAAATACTTTTAGGTCTAAATCCAAAAATCTGAAGGAGCGCCTTGGATTTGATGGAAGGAAAGATAACACATTAACAAAGTGAAAGATAAAAGAAGAACACTGTGTTATTGTGAAAGAACTTGGAAGCATCTAAAACCTTCAAGATATAGTCAAGATTATTATGCAGTTCTATGCTCCAGGGTGGTTTTGGATAAAATCTCATCCTAATGCAACTGATGGTGCATATAACTTTTGACATTTAATGTGCTCGCTTAAAAATTTAGATGAACAACATAGATCAATCATAGAACCAGTATTAAAGAATAACACCTACTTTGCCCACCCAGAAAATATACTTGTATCAATGGTAACTGACAAGAGACTAGAAATTAGGGAGCAAGCTATTCAGAAAATCATCCTTTCAAGAACAGGATTTTCTGGTACCAGAAACTTTAAGTTGCCTCGAACCCTCAATTTCCAATCTACTGACTACACCGAGATGATTGATTGGCAAAAAGAGATCATTCCTCCTCCACTGCTGCTAAACAATTTTAGCAACAATGAGCTACTACAGGCTCGATGTAAACCACTGGAGATACTGTAGCTTCTTTTCCATGCCACAGTAGGCCTGTTCAAAAATCAACTTTTTCTTATTTTCATAGGTTTCTGTACATTTTCCCATGCTTTTTGACCTGAAAAAGCCGAAAATCACAACTATTTTGACCTAGGATGTTGGGAAGCATTGCCGCATGGAGCTTTAAATTTTCTGCCTTGAAATCGGCCAAAGCGCCAATTCCGGGGTCCCTTGAATTATGTTTTGCACTTTAACTTTTGATCTAAACAAGATAGAGCAACAAATTAGGTATCAAATGAAAGAGCATAAAATTATAAGTAATAATAATAATAATAATAATAATAATAATAATAAATAATAATTAATAATAATAATAATAATTATCTATCATTTTTCAGGAAACAACAGAAACTCAATCAGAATCTAGAAAACCATCTACAAGTTACAACTTCACAATGGCATTAAGCAAGGAGCTGAGGGAGCTCCGTGGGCGCACAGTTGATATCTCAGAACCTCCACGTACTGTCCACAGGCAGGTGTCAACTGGGCCATCTACCAGATCTCTCACTGAAACTTTCATGGTTGGATACCCTTCAGCTTTTATCAGTGGTTCCCAGCTTCCCACCAACAGACAGGCGTTCCAGTATTTCCTTAATCTTCAGAATTTACCGGAAAATGCAGGGAGGCCCATGGTTCAAGACCTTGCATATGAAACAGTTGAATCTATCATCCCATTCTGGCAGATGGCTAGGATCAAGACAATGACCAAGTACAACGCAATGAAGCTCTTCATGAAACTACATGAGAAACATCGTGCTCTGGTGAAAAGCAAAGGAAGAGCAAGTAACCCTGGAGGAAAAAGAGGAGCATTTGTGCTGGTGTAGTGCCTTGCACCACAAGATTATTCTTTATTAGTGAAAACTGCCACAAATTGGCATGAGTGAATTATTTAAATCTAAATAAATAAATACAAGTTAAATGTCTAGTGATCAAAAATAATCCTTAAAAGCCCATTCATGTCTAGTCACACCACTCTGAATTCTTAAGAATTAAATTTGATCACTAGACATTTAACTTGTATTTATTTATTTAGATTTAAATAATTCACTCATGCCAATTTGTGGCAGTTTTCACTAATAAAGAATAATCTTGTGGTGCAAGGCACTACAAATAATACATATATGTTATATAGGCCCAGTAACCTGTGGATGATAAATTACAGTTAATTCTGGTTATGGGATTGTGTTAAGTTGAATGGGAAAACTAAAGGTATGTAGGCTACAAATGATTAGTAGGCCATCTGCTAAGAAAATAACATGAAACATAATAGGCTTATAAAGTAAAATATACTAAGAAAATTAATGGGCAGGCCTTTGCCTCTTCAACATATCCAGCTGAGATTAATTTAAAACAAAGACTATGGTAGGCCTCAGTTAGGCTAGTTACAATTTGGCTTTTGCCTAGACCTAACTTAGCCTAAGGTAATTTATTATATGAACCTTACATTACTATTTGTAGTACAAATCTTAGTACTAATTGCAAACAGTATAAGGCTTGTTAGTATCTACAGTATGCGGTATTGCATACAGATATGAAATAGTAAAGAATATAAACAAATACAAAACATACCACAAAGGCACTTTGCTTGCTGGCTCGATGCTTTCGAATAATACAATGTTTAAACGCCGTCCTTTGTGTTGTCGTTGCACACAAGTTTGTTTTTACTTAATAATTTTACCAACCAGCCAAAATAATCCTTAAAAGCCCATTCATGTCTAGTCACACCACTCTGAATTCTTAAGAATTAAATTTGATCACTAGACATTTAACTTGTATTTATTTATTTAGATTTAAATAATTCACTCATGCCAATTTGTGGCAGTTTTCACTAATAAAGAATAATCTTGTGGTGCAAGGCACTACAAATACTGCCCCCCAAAAACATGGTTGTCGGGGGTAAAAAAAAACACTTAAATGTCAAAACGCACTGGCTTACGAATGACTCTTCCAGAACGAGTCGTTGTTTGCTTTTGGATGGCAATATCCTGCAGCACTGGTTCTGAAGGCATGGATGGTGCTACACTGGAATTAGACAGCCTGTTCGATATAGGAGCTCCAGATGCAATCCAGGAAATACAGAACAACAGACTGTTATCCAGAGAGAAGAAAGATGAGGATATCAGGTTCTACGAAGACCAAAAGACTGAGAGGAAAGGTCATATGTCTGGTCATGACAAGATTTTTGAGACAAGATCCCTGCAGCAAGCAGCGAGGAATGAAAGACTGCAGCATAGACAAGAACAAGGTAAAACTAATTACTTTGAACGTCACAAAAAGTTTTAAGTTTTACTCCATTGCGATATTTAGCATGTACTTAACAATTACTGTCTTAACATGTTGTACTATTTTACAGCTGCAGCAGAACAAGAGGCAGTTGTTCATGTGGATGACATTACCTGGGGTGATTCAACTGACAACGACGCTAACACAGAGGACATGGATTACCATCAGCCTCGTCCTGGATGTTCTCACTATCAAGACACTGTGACTAGTGTGACTTGTGACGTTTCCAAGGAAGGTCATGGAATGTGATGTCATCTGCAATACAGCTGATCGTCTTGGTTTATCAGACAATCAAGTTACTGCCATGGTTTCTGCCACCTTGAAAGCTGGAGGGGCTGATCTGGATAACTTCGTCATCTCAACCTCAACAACACGTCGCAACAGAATGCTGTCCAGGTATAATATCAGCCAGAGTCACATGTCCAAGTTTTGTGAAAACCCCCCACAGTACGCTGCCTTACACTGGGATGGAAAGTTGCTCAAAGATGTCTTGGGCAGTGAACCTGGAAGTACCTCAGAGACTTTAGCTGTGCTAGTGTCTGGTCCACCTTCATACACTGAAGGAAAGTTATTGGGAGTACCTGTCATCGACAATTCTTCTGGCACAGCTCAGGCTGAGGCTTCAATGGATTTACTGGAGACATGGGAACTTACGGATAATGTTACTGCCCTTGTTTTTGACACTACATCCAGTAACAGTGGAGTTCACAGAGGAGCTGCCAAACTGCGAGAGAAAATGCTGAACAAAAGGTGTTTTATCTGGCCTGTCGACATCACATCCTGGAAATCCTAGTAGGAGCAGTTTGGGAGAAGCTGTTTGGGAAGGTGAAGGGGCCAGATAATCCCTGCTTTGAGCATCTGAAGGATGTTTGGACGGACTTGTCCAAGGAAAACCCAAAGATGCTGGCTATCAACAGCAAATGGCTGAAGGAAAAGAAGAAGAACAGTGAAGAAATACTCCAAGACATTCTAACAGCAGAAAGGCTTCCAAGAGCCGACTACAGGGAAATGGCTGAACTGACAGTCATTGTTCTTGGAGGAACGCCTCCTCGAGGTATTCACTGGAGTCGACCAGGCGCCATTCATCAGGCCAGATGGATGGCCAGAAACCTGTACTCCATGAAAATGCTGATGTTTGCAGATCAACTTGAGTACGACGAAGACACTGTATCAAAGCTGGAAAGACTCAACACCTTCCTTGCGCTGTTCTACACTCCTGTATGGATGATGTCAATGTCTGCTGCAGATGCTCCCGTGAATGATCTAAGTCTAATCCAGGACATGTTGAAGTACAAGAAAACTGACCCAGAGCTTGCTGATGCAGTACTTAATAAGATGGAAAACCACAAATGGTACCTGACGCAGGAAGTCGTGCCATTTGCCCTGTTCAGCAGTAGATTGAGTGACACATTGAAGCACGACATTGCTGCCCAGTTACATGCCACTGAGAAGCCAGACAACTTCAGAACAGGAAAGCCTCTATTCCAGAGAGTCACAGCTAAGACCACCCTGGTTGATCTCATTGGCCCAGAATCACATTTCCTGCTGGACACACTGAACATTGGATCCGAGTGGCTTCTGGAATCTGTCACGTCTTGGCCACAGAATGAGGACTACAGAAAAGCGTTGGACTATGTTAAGAATCTGAAAGCGGTGAATGACATTGCTGAACGTGGTGTCAAGATGATGAGCGACTTTGCAAATGTCATAACAACAGATGCCAAGCAAAGGGACTATCTCCTTCAAGCTGTGGAGTTCAACAGACGCCGCTTTGACAGCTTCAAGAAACAAACTCTCAACAACTGACTGTGTAAATGTCATTATGAAATTAATCATCATGTAATGCTTTTGTAGTGCCTTGCACCACAAGATTATTCTTTATTAGTGAAAACTGCCACAAATTGGCATGAGTGAATTATTTAAATCTAAATAAATAAATACAAGTTAAATGTCTAGTGATCAAATTTAATTCTTAAGAATTCAGAGTGGTGTGACTAGACATGAATGGGCTTTTAAGGATTATTTTGGCTGGTTGGTAAAATTATTAAGTAAAAACAAACTTGTGTGCAACGACAACACAAAGGAAGCCATTTAAACATTATTCGAAAGCACCCCGCTAGCAAGCAAAGTTCCTTTGTGACAAGGTTGTCATTGTGGCTATTATTATTACTATTATTATTACTATTATTATTACTGTATTATTATTAGTTTATTATTATTATTACTATTATTATTACTATATTATTATATTATTACTATATTGTTATTATTACTATTATTATTAGGTTGCATTATTATTAGTATAATTATTATTTGTATCATTTGTATTATTGCATATTCATTATTATAATCAGTATTATTTGCAGACTGTTATATATTAGCCAAACGGGCCATTATTTAATCTCACCATTATAAGTCCATCAAAGTTGTTACGGGTAAAAATCCCCTTTGCATATACTCATTAATTGTTGTCAATAAAATATAAAAATTCATATTGATTTAATAATCAGTCCTTCCCTTCTTTTATTAAAATTAACTTTGCGCCGCAGTGCCGGATGCCAATCTAGTACTTGGGCGCTGGTGACCCTGGCATATAGTTAATTATCTACGTAAACTTGTAAAGGTCTAAATAAATAAAACTGGACTCTTACAATTGGTAACCTCCTGGAGTGACCAAACACCGTAATTTATGCAAAAAAAAAAATTTCTAAGTTTTTTCTCAATTTTTGTCAATATATTCAGTCTGCATCTATAATTTTATTAAATTCACTAGTACAAAGCACTCACCTGTACTGGAAGTGTATTCTATTGCAAAATATATTCCTTTTATTTTGCCTTTTTATAAATTCAGCATTTTCTAAAGTTTTTTATGCAAATTTACTTATATTTTGCAAACAGCCTATACGCAGACTATTTTTCTGCTAATATTGGGCTACATCATAAAAAAATTTTTTACTTATTTGCAAAGCCTATACGCAGACTATTTTTCTGCTAATATTGGGCTACATCATAAAAAAAAAAAAAAAAAAAAAAAAAATTTTCACGTAACTTTTTGTTATTGGCATTCATAACTCAATTGAGTCTCATACTCAACCAAGCTTACCTGAAGCCATTATTTACATTCAACAACATTTGTTGAAATCTTGTCAGTTTGTGACACATTTTAAATTTTTTTTAGTACCTTGTAACAAATAATAGCCACAATGACCAATAACAACCTAGGGTCATCCAATGGTGGTACTCCAAATTCACCACCTATAACGGACTTTCTCACAATGTATCAGCCTACCACTCCACAATTCACCGCTGAAGAGCCTGGAATCTTTGTGAGTCAACTGCGGGATTATTTTGAGATAAAAGGAGTTACGGACCCACGAACCAAGTTCCTTGTCACAAAGAACCTCCTGCCTACACAAGTATACAAAGTAGTGCGGGATGTAACTCTATTGCCTCCGTCTGACCAAGCTTTTGAGAGCCTCCTCAGCGAGTTAGTCAGGAGACTCGGCCAATCAGAAGAAGAGCGACTCAATGCTCTACTCAAGGACCAAGTTCTTGGGGATCAAACGCCAACAGCCTTCCTGAGACATCTGCAAGACCTGGCTGGACAGACCAATGAAGACGATAAAAACTCACCCTTAATGCGACGCCGCTTCCTCAATGGTCTCCCTACTGCCCTACGGCCAATGCTCCGTTGTATGCCAGATGATACAGACCTCCTCACAATGGCCAAAACAGCTGATAAGATGATGATTGAAATCCACCTTGGCCAAGTAGATAACCACACCCATCACCCCCAAATCTGTGCCACGCAGGACGACAATCTGAGTCCGGCTGCACAAGGTCTTAAAGTATCCAACGAAATTCTACAACACTTAAAGAAGAATTTAAAGCTCTCCGAATAGAGCTAGCTAACAACAGGGAACGAGAGAGAAGTTCTTCAAGACGAGGACGACCCTCTGGTCCAATTAGAGCCTCCCAATATGAACCTGGACAACGCCTCGTTCTCCTACAACCACAGCCACCGCAAACAGGTCAGTTGGTTGCTCCTAATCCAAATCTATTAGCCTTACCTCATCCTCAATCCTCAATCCCCACTACTCAGCCCCATTCTCAACCTATTTCCTTACCACAGTCTACTGTTCATACCCCTCCTTGCTGGTATCATGAAAAGTTTAAAGATCGTGCAACGCGCTGTCTCACACCTTGCCCATGGACTCCTAACCCTCCTTTAAACTAACCAGGCTGGTGTCACAGGCGTCTGACGCTACAGCCTCTCAAGCCTCTCCTCCTATCCTTACTTCAACTAACCCTACCACTACCTCATTTAACACTGTCAAACCAACACCTACGTACGCAAGTAAAGTTAAAGAATCGCAACCTACTTATTCAACCACAGCTAATTTAATACCCCCAACTAATTCTCCAAATACAACACAAACTCCTTCCCACAGCAATACTAACCTTCTTCCACAAAAATTTAATGATTCACAAACTACTGCACCACCTGGTCCAACATTCACCTTGCATGATCCACTTTCAGGCTATGCATTCCTTATTGACACTGGAGCTCAATACAGTGTTATTCCTGCAACAGCCGCAGACCGTGCAAACGGACCTTCTCCTTTCATTTTACGTGCAGCTAATTCTTCATCTATTCACACTTATGGACATCGTTCTATTTCAGTTTCTCTTGGACTTAGACGTGTTTTCCGCTGGATATTTCTTGTCGCGGATGTATATACTCCAATGTTAGGCTCTGATTTTCTTTCTGCTAATGATTTATTAGTTGATGTTCGTAGAGCACAATTAATTGATAATGTCACACATCTTTCAGTAATTGGTTCTCCTACCGTGCACCCCTCTTCATTATTGGCAAGTTCTCTGCCACAGTGCTCACCTGCTATAGAGCAGCTCCTAAATGAATTTTCTTCACTTACTCAACCCTGTTCTAAGGATACCCCTATTAAACACACTGTTGTCCACCGTATTGATACGGTAGGCTCACCTGTTTTCACCCGCCCACGTCGCTTAGCTCCAGATCGTCTTGCAATTGTGAGACGAGAGTTTGAACACATGCTTGAACTCGGTATTATACGGCCTTCAAGTAGCCCGTATGCCTCTGCTTTACACATGGTCCCAAAACCTACACCTGGAGACTGGCGTCCATGTGGAGATTATCGTGCTTTGAATGACAACACGATTCCAGATCGCTATCCCCTTCCTCACTTACACGATTTTACTTCTGCTCTCCATGGCACCACAGTATTTTCACGCCTTGACTTGGTGCGAGCCTTTCATCAAATTCCTGTACACCCTGATGATACATAAAACTGCTATAACAACCCCTTTTGGGTTATTTGAAATGACAAAAATGCCATACGGACTGCGTAATGCGGCCCAAACTTTTCAACGCTTCATTGATGAAGTGTTGAGAGGTCTCTCCTTCACTTTCACATATGTCGATGACATTCTCATCGCAAGTTCTTCTCCCTCAGAACATATTCAACATTTACGCTTAGTTTTTTCTCGGTTGGCAGAATATGGTGTATTGCTAAACCCTGAAAAATGTGTCTTTGCTGTAGATGAACTCACCTTCTTAGGACACAAAGTTACTTCGAAGGGCATTTCTCCTCTCGAAAATAAAGTATCTGTCATAAGGTCTTTCCCACAACCGCAAACTCAAAAGCAACTTCGCCGCTTTTTAGGGATGGTAAACTTCTACCATCGCTTCATTCCTCAGTGTGCAAACATTCTTGCACCCATAACCTCTCTTCTTCGCCAATCAAAAAGGGGCAGATCCACTGCAGTTCTGTGGAACCCCGAAGCTACCAACGCTTTTTCACAAGCAAAAGAGGCTATAGCACGAGCTACATGCCTTGTTCACCCTCAACCAGACGCTCCTCTGAACTTAGCCACTGATGCCTCTGACGTTGCCGTGTCAGGAGTGCTCCAGCAGCTTGTTTCAGGCGTTTGGGAACCTCTCGCATTCTTTTCACGCAAGCTCTCACCTTCACAAATGAGGTACAGCACTTTCGGTCGAGAGTTGCTGGCGATATACCTCTCCATCCGTCATTTCAGGTCATTCCTGGAAGGACGTGACTTTAGCATTTTTACGGATCATCGTCCGTTAATATTTGCTCTCCATTCTCAATCAGACTCTCATGCTCCTAATGAGCGAAGATACCTTGATTTTATTCTTCAATTTACTTCAGACATTCGACACATTTCAGGTTCTTTGAATGTTGTGCCGGATGCGCTGTCTCGCATCTCAGCAATTTCTGACCCTGGACACTCTCACATCAACCTTTCAGAGATGGCTAAGGCTCAGTCCACGGATACAGACCTCCAAACTCTTATTAATTCACCCACTTCATTGCAAGTCCGCTCTTTACCAGTTGAACCCAAGTCAGACTTACTAATTTTATGTGACGTCTCGACTGAGCATATTCGACCGTTGGTCCCACAAGGGCTGCGAAGAGCTGTTTTTGCTAAACTCCATTCCCTTTCTCACCCGGGAATTAAGGCCACCCAAAAATTAATTGCAGCTAGGTTTGTATGGCCAAGTATGCACAAAGATATCCGCAATTGGACTCGATCTTGCCTTCAATGTCAGCGTGCCAAAGTTCACCGACACACAAAGTCAGAAATTGGTACCTTTCCTTTGCCAAAGGCTCGTTTTGAGGCCATACACCTAGACATAGTCGGCCCCCTCTATTCTTCTCGAGGTTATACCTATCTTCTCACTGTCATTGATAGGTTCACAAGATGGCCAGAAGCTGTTCCTTTGACTTCTTGTACTGCTTCTGCAGTAGCTCACGCCTTTGTTTCATGTTGGGTTTCCCGTTTTGGAATACCTGCAACCATTTGCACAGACAGAGGTGCCCAGTTTGAATCGGCCTTATGGAAGGAACTCATGCTCCTTCTTGGGACTGAGCGCATCAGAACAACAAGCTATCACCCGCAATCCAATGGGGTGATAGAACGCTTCCATCGTCAACTTAAAAGTTCCTTGCGAGCCACTGATCCATCTACTACATGGGTGGACAGGCTACCCCTAATCCTACTCGGAATTCGTACTGCTCTGAAGACTGATCTTGCATGCTCTGCAGCAGAATTAGTTTACGGTACCACACTCCGGTTACCCGGAGAATTTTTCACACCTACACCCATTAACCCCGCATGTGATCCTGCTTCGTATGTTAAGACATTACGCTCTGTTATGAAGCAAATTCGTCCCACAGCACCTAGAACTTCCACTTCACAAACTACCTTCGTTTCCCCTGATTTACAAACTTGCACACACGTTTTCTTGAGACATGATGCTCACCCGCTACCCTCTTCACTGTCCCTATGATGGTCCCTTCCTTGTGCTAGACCGTAGACCCAAAACTTTCATCATTGACAAGGTGGGCAAGCGTGAAACCGTTTCTGTGGACCGCTTGAAACCAGCATACCTTGATTTTTCTCCAACAAAAGATCCTATCCTCCCTCAATCTTCTGTACCTCCACCTCAAATACAGGTACAGCAACCTATCCCTCCTCAATCTTCTGTACCTCCACCTCAAATACAGGTACAGCAACCTATCCCTCCTCAATCTTCTGTACCTTCATCTCATATACAGGTACAGCAATCTACCCTTCCTAAATCCTATGTACCACCACCTCATCCGAGGGTACAACAATCTATCATCCCTCTTCCAATTCTCCTTCATTATCGCAACCAACTGTCTTTGAACCAGCCAGTGGCTCCATCGCACAGGCACCAAGAATCCCCTTCCCCAATGTCCCTACTGCACCTGTAGCACCATCCATGCCTTCAGAACCAGTGCTGCAGGATATTGCCATCCAAAAGCAAACAACGACTCGTTCTGGAAGAGTCATTCGTAAGCCAGTGCGTTTTGACATTTAAGTGTTTTTTTTTTACCCCTGACAACCATGTTTTTGGGGGGCAGTACTTGTAGTGCCTTGCACCACAAGATTATTCTTTATTAGTGAAAACTGCCACAAATTGGCATGAGTGAAATATTTAAATCTAAATAAATAAATACAAGTTAAATGTCCAGTGATCAAATTTAATTCTTAAGAATTCAGTGTGGTGTGACTAGACATGAATGGGCTTTTAAGGATTATTTTGGCTGGTTGGTAAAATTATTAAGTAAAAACAAACTTGTGTGCAACGACAACACAAAGGACGCCTTTAAACATTATTCGAAAGCACCCCGCCAGCAAGCAAAGTTCCTTTGTGACAAGGTTGTCATTGTGGCTATTATTATTACTATTATTATTACTATTATTATTACTGTATTATTAATAGTTTATTATTATTATTACTATTTATTACTATATTATTACTATATTATTACTATATTGTTATTATTACTATTATTATTAGGTTGCATTATTATTAGTATAATTATTATTTGTATCATTTGTATTATTGCATATTCATTATTATAATCAGTATTATTTGCAGACTGTTATATATTAGCCAAACGGGCCATTATTTAATCTCACCATTATAAGTCCATCAAAGTTGTTACGGGTAAAAATCCCCTTTTGCATATACTCATTAATTGTTGTCAATAAAATATAAAAATTCATATTGATTTAATAATCAGTCCTTCCCTTCTTTTATTAAAATTAACTTTGCGCCGCAGTGCCGGATGCCAATCTAGTACTTGGGCGCTGGTGACCCTGGCATATAGTTAATTATCTACGTAAACTTGTAAAGGTCTAAATAAATAAAACTGGACTCTTACACTTTCACTTCTTGATCGATTAGACTTGTGACAAAATGTTAATCTCAAATTTGTGTCATGAATAAGGCGCCTTGTCTGCCTTGTGTGTGAGAAAACGAATTTTGTGATATTTCTGAAATCTTTATATGTACCAATGTGCCATTTCTTGTTCCAAGACTATCATAATTGTATAAGTTAGAAAGAGGATTAAAAACACTTTAATTTGGTGCCTATTTTCTTGCTCTATCTTGTTTAGATAAAAAGTTATAGTGCAAAACATGATTCAAGGGACCCCGGAACTTGTGCTTTTGGCCGATTTCAAGGCAGAAAACTTAAAGCTCCATGCGGCAATGCTTCCCAACAACCTAGGTCAAAATGGTTGTGATTTTCGGCCTTCTCAGGTCAAAAAGCATGGGGAAAAGTACAGAAACCTATGAAAATAAGAAAAAGTTGATTTTTGAACAGGGCTAATGCCACAGTCAAAATGTGGAATGGGCAGTGAACCTCGTAACTGTTATTTTATTTATTTGTCGGGTTCAAAATCCCAGCTGAGCCGTGAACGGCCAAATTCTAAAGGGCCAGTTCTACCTAAAGCCCAAGTTAAGCTAAATTAAAACTTTACGGATTTGAGATCCTATTAGGTCCTACCTCATGGTAACCTCAGGGTTGCTGACTCGATGCGGGCCTACCTTAGACCTTAGTTACATGAATTTAATGTAAACAAAAAAGGGTACTATTTATGGTCTTCTTTCTCAACCTTGCAACAACAACGCAACCTGGACTATTGCACGGTGCAACAATCTTGTATCTAAACAACCAAACTGAATTGCAAGAGAGCTCTCTACAAGACCACACCCTGTACGTACGACATCCCACAAACGAGTAGAAAAGACGCGCAGCGCCCCAAAAATGCCACCACCAGCGTCCTAAACACTGATGCCACAAGAGCCCAAAAATGCTAGCTCTTATTAAGTGAATTTTTCACTAACCTTACAATTATGAGATGGATATATATACACCTTAACTTAATATATACAAGCAATGCTGCATCAATCAGCTTAGTCATCATATCGCCTTGGGACAACAATGGTTCTTCCTCTTCTAGATTTTCTAACACTCCCCACCGAAGAGGCATTGTTGTCGTTACCTTCCGCAAGGTTAGCCAAGCCTTCTCCATGAGGCTGTAACTCAAATGTTTCATCTTGACTATCTGTGTTTTTGCTGACTTCTAAAGCATAGAGTTTTTGTATAGGTCTCTTTAACTTTCCTCCTGAAGTCTTTACCAGTGCAGACCTAACTAAATTGTCTTTGCCAACAAACAACTCTTCAATTATGCCAAGCTTCCAGCATTGCCTTGGTCTTTCATCCCCAATCATTACCACGTCTCCCACCTTGATACAATTTGCATTGGAGCCCTTTACCTTGCCTGATGGGTAATAATTGAGTTCTGGCAAGTATTCCATCTGCCACCTCTTCCATAACTGATCTTGTAGCTCTTCAAGGTACCTGAACCGTCTGGTTAACTCTCCTTGAGTGCTCTGGATAGGCTGCAAGTCTTCTGGCACACTGGGGCTTGATGTTAATCGTTTACCACAAAGAAAATGATTTGGTGTCTGAGGTGACGTGTATGTATATATATGTATATAGTCTAAAAGTCACTAAAGAGTAAATATCACTAAATCTAAGCTGAATGGCAAGACGAAGCCATAAACAACCAACGGGCTGTTCGTATTGCTTCGGTCTGGCCTAGACATGTTTTTTCCTATCTGACCTAATCTTTGGTGCTGAGTAAAATTAGGTGATGAATCTAAGGTAACAAATCGGGTAGGAAGTTGTTCGTACTTAAGTATAGTTAGGGGTAAGGTCTATAGCTTCTAAATTGGTAATGTAAGAGAGAGTTAGGTAGGCTGTTGTGGGCACAGGAATAAAACGGTAGGCTTCAAGGAATACCTAATTCAACGCACCGGTAAGTGCTTTTGATTGTTTGCTAGAACCTAAGTAACCTAACTGGGGTGTCTACCCCACGCTATCACATTTGGCGACGAGGATGGGATTTGGCTCATTTGGTTAAATTTTGTTCATTGGGTTAAATTTGGCTCATTGGGTTAATTTGGCTTATTGGGTTAATTTGGCTTATTGGGTTCAAGTGGTTGTTCGGAAAATTGGATGCAGACTAGTGGGTCGTCCGATTTGGTTTGTTTGTGTGGGGAAGCTACCGTACTATAGCGTAGGTCCCGCCGCCCTAATTCTAAAACTAATTCCTACTCAGCCCTAACTCTAAAACTAATTCCTACTCAGCCCTAACTCTAAAACTAATTCTTACTCAGCCCTAACTCTAATACAATTCACTATTCAGCCCTAACTCTAATAAAATTCACTATTCAGTAACTAGACCAAACTTAAACCTAACCTAACCTACTTCACGTGAGTTGGTCTAATTCGGTTTTGCTCTAGCATGTCGGTGATTGGCCATATAAGCCCCTACGAAGACAATGGGGAGGACTTCGAAGCTTATGCCACTAGGGTGAGGTTGTTTTTCGAGGCAAATTCCATTCCGGATGCTAAGAAAGTACCTACCTTTTTAACTATAATAGGCCCTAAAACGTTTGGTTTAGTTATGGACCTAGTTTCTCCTAAAGCACCGGAAACTTGCACCTATAAGGAATTGGTACAGGCCCTAACCGATCACTACAAACCCCGAGTAGTTCTCATCTATGAACGTTTCAAATTTTATTCAAGGCATCAGACGGGAAATGAAAACATTGCAGAGTTTGTTGCAGGAATAAAAAGCCATAGCCGTACGTGTAAATTTGGGACAAATTAGATGAAATGCTAAGAGATAGGTTTGTAATGGGTCTCAAAGAGGAGTCTACCCAGAGAGCCCTATTAGCCATACAGGACCTAACTTTTAGTCAGGCTGTAGAAATAGCTACGGCTAGAGAAGCAGCTGCTAAAGATGTTAGAGCTTTTGGAAATCATAGTAGTAAAGCCCAACACGTAAATAGCTTTAAATCTTCTAGGCCTGGCAGACCTAACGAGCCTACTAGACAGGCAAATAAAAGGTATGAGGCGAATACGACTAAGCCTACTAATTCTACTAAGCCTTCCAAGCCATGTACAGGGTGTGGAAAACACCATTGGAAGAAAGATTGCCCTTTTAAAGAAGCAGTTTGCCGAAACTGTAGTAAAATAGGCCACATAGCTAAAGTGTGTTTTTCAAAGAAAACAAAGGGTGAAAATTCTAATTTAACATTTCTAGTATAAATCCTCAAAAGGGAAATACTTCGAACATTGGAGTGGAGTACCTATTCTATGAGCAGCAAAGTGGGGAAAATACAGGCCCATATATTGTAGAGGTAGGCCTAGATGGAATTACAGTTCCTCTAGAATTGGATACGGGTGCTGCCCGGACGGTCATGTCCAAGGTAGTTTTTGATAAGATTTTCAAAAACACACCTAAACTACATGCATCTAAAACGATTTTGAAGAAGTACGGTGACATACAAATACCTATTTGTGGAGAAGCATACGTCACAGTTACACTTAACCAGAAAACTTTGTCTCATCCCTTAACCCTTTTAGTGGTGGATGAGCAAGGGCCTACTCTACTAGGCCGTGATTGGATTGATGCTTTGGAAATGCCAATTGACAAAATCTTGCCAAGGGGTCAGGCAGATGTGCATACACTTTCATATCCATCTGACATAGACTCATTGTTAAGGGAGTTTTCTTCTTCTATTTTGGGCCTGAAGTAGGCAACCTAAAAGGCCATCAGGTCTGCATAGAAGTAGATCCTAATGTAACTCCGAAATTTTGTAAGGCTCGTTCAATTGCGCATGCACTGCGGGAGAAGGTAGATTTAGAAATTGACAGGCTGCTAAAAGATAAAATTATTGAACCAGTCACACACGCTAAGTGGGCTGCCCAGTAGTTCCTGTACTAAAACCGGACAAGTCCGTGCGGTTATGCGGGGATTACCGTTTAACAGCAAATAGAGCCGTCCTTCTAGATTGCTATCCTATACCCAAGCCTGATGAATTA
This sequence comes from Bathynomus jamesi, assembly GCA_023014485.1. Taxonomy (NCBI): domain Eukaryota; kingdom Metazoa; phylum Arthropoda; class Malacostraca; order Isopoda; family Cirolanidae; genus Bathynomus; species Bathynomus jamesi. Next base: position 1,683,045 of record JAJOZX010000064.1, on the reverse strand, counting down.
TTTAGCTCTCTTGCTGGGGGAAATATTTCACAAAACTCGATATGTCCCAAGCCTATGCTCAACTAAGTTTAGATGAAAACTCTAAAGAATTAACTATCATAAATACGCACCGAGGCCTATATAAGTACAATAGGCTATGCTATGGAATAGCATCGGCTCCAGGTATTTTTCAGAGGACAATGGACCAAGTTCTAGGTCACATTCCAGGGGTACTTTGCTTTCTAGATGATGTCCTCATTTCAGGTTCGACTAAAAAAGAACACCTAACTAGATTAACCACGGTTCTAAAAAGACTCCGGGATGCTGGACTTAAGCTAAAGAGAGAAAAGTGTTCATGGGTCACTAACGAGGTTTCATATTTAGGGTTCCGCATAGATGCCTCAGGCATTCATCCAACGGTGGATAAACTAGAAGCAATAGAAAAGGCACCACCTCCACAAACATCACACAGTTACAAGCTTATTTAGGTCTCCTAAATTTTTATAGGAAATTTTTGCCTAATGCATCGACTTTCCTTGAACCCCTAAATAAGCTATTACGATCTGGGGAACAGTGGAGATGGGAGAAAACTCAAAAGGAAGCATTTGAGGCTTCCAAGGACGTACTACTAAAGTCCACTCTCCTAGTGCATTATGATCCTAAACTTCCTCTCGTAGTTTCAGCAGACAGCAGTTCTTATGGAATTGGGGCAGTGTTATCTCACCACATTGATGGTGTAGATAGGCCTATCTGTTTTGCTTCTAGAACACTAACTGAGACGGAAAGACGATATGCACAAGTGGAACGTGAAGCATTAGCCTTAGTATTTGCAGTAAAAAATTTCATTTCTATCTATGGGGTCATGAATTTAAACTAATTACTGACCATAAGCCTCTTTTAGGTTATTTTCACCTAATAAAAATATTCCAGTTATGGCCTCAGGTAGGATTCAACGATGGGCACTGATTCTACAAGCCTATAAATTTGACTTAGTACATCGGTCAGGTAAACTTCTAGGTACGGCTGATGCGCTAAGTAGGTTGCCCTTAGAAAATCCAAATGATTGTGTACCTATACCTACAGAATGGGTTCACTTGGTGGAGTTTTGGAATCCACTCCAGTATCTGCAGTACAAATAGAGCAGTGGACAAAATCAGACCCTATTCTGTCTAGGGTCATCCATTTCTGCTCAGTTGGTTGGCCTACTAAGGTTGAGAGTGAATTACAGCCTTTTATTCAGCGTCAGTCTGGCCTCTCTATTCAAAATGGCTGTCTCTTATGGGGCCACAGAGTGATTATTCCAAATAAGGCAGGTCGAATTTAGTGAAGGAACTTCACGCTGAACACATGGGCGCAACAAAAATGAAAGAGCTGGCGAGAGCTTATTTCTGGTGGCCTGGTTTAGATGGAGAACTCGAATCATTGGTTCGTTCCTGTCAAAGCTGCCTAGAGAACAGAGATCTCCCAAGGAAAAGTCCACTTCATCCTTGGGAATGGCCTACTATCCGTGGCATAGGATCCATGTTGACTATGCAGGTCCTATAAATAATATTTATTTCCTAGTCATGGTGGACGCCTACTCTAAGTGGGTGGAAATTTTTCCAACCACTTCCACGACTTCGGGTGTAACGATTCGCTTACTCCGTTCAGTTTTCGCTCGATGGGTTTACCCGTAGTCCTGGTTTCCGACAATGGTACTTGTTTTACCAGTGAGGAATTTCGTTCCTTCGTCCACCTAAATGGCATTAGACATGTCCGGTCTAGTGTTTTCCACCCGTCTACTAACGGTCTCGCGGAAAACATGGTCCGTACTTTCAAGTCGGCCTTGCGTCATTCTCGTGGGGAGGAAATGCAAGTGGTGTTGGATAAATTTTTGTTTAAATATCGAATAACACCACACACCACGACAGGGGTGTCTCCCTCTAAACTTCTGATTGGCCGGGGAATTCGTTCAGTTTTTGATTTGTTACGTCCAAACGAAATGTTACAACAACGAGTTTTATGCCATCAGGAAAAACAGAAGTTGTACCACGACACTAAAAGAGGGAGAGTTCTAGAAGCGAAACCTAATGATCCAGTTGTGATTCGCAACTATGGGGCTGGACCAAAATGGGTTCCTGCAACTGTGCAGGAGAGAACGGGCCCTGTTTCCTTCAAGTGCCAACTAGAAGATGGTCGTTCTATTAAACGCCATCAGGACCTATGGAAACGGGAAGTGCAGAAGGACCAGAGTCTTCCGGAAGAGAGAACTGATCCTCCGGAAAATGGTTCAACTTGCCCGCCTATACAGGTTGCACCTGATCCTACTACATCAACCCCGCTCCGCAGGTCGTCTAGGGTCCCTCATCCCCCTGACAGACTAAACTTGTAGGGGAGGAGTGAGGTGACGTGTATGTATATATATGTATATAGTCTAAAAGTCACTAAAGAGTAAATATCACTAAATCTAAGCTGAATGGCAAGACGAAGCCATAAACAACCAACGGGCTGTTCGTATTGCTTCGGTCTGGCCTAGACATGTTTTTTCCTATCTGACCTAATTGGAATCCTTCCTCTTTTAGCAAGGACCAAATTTCTTGGAGTTCCTTTGCAGCCTTTTTGAAGGTTTTTGCATTATCCGATATGATTTTATTTGGGAAACCCCTTCTGTTCACAAACCTTTTAAAGGCCAAAAGAAATACATCACTACTTAAGTTGCTTACCAACTCCAAATGGATTGCTCTGGTGGTAGCACAGGTGAAAAGACATATATAACCTTTGTTAGACTCCCCTCGCTCATAAACATAGACTGGCCCTGCAAAGTCTACTCCCACTACATCAAATGGGGCAGTATAGACACACCGTTCTCTTGGAAGTGGAGCCACCTTTTCATAATAAGGCTTTGCACTCCAACGCTTGCAAACCACACATTTATGCAAGACCTTTTTACTACTTGTCTAATTTTGGGAATCCAAAATTGTTGTCTAATCTACATTATCACTTCTCTAACTCCCGCATGTAACAGCTTATGATGAGTATCCAGGATCAAAAGGCCCACAAAGTGCCCCCCAGAAGGTAGCAAAATTGGATGTCTTTTCTCCTCTGGAAGCCCAGAAAACTGTAGTCTACCTCCTACTCTCAATAAATCCTGATCCAAAAACACATCCAAACCCTTGAGCGCAGAATGTGTTGTAGAACCTGTAATGGATGGCTGGTGAGCAATTCTCTCTCTTCACCAAATTTTTCCTTCTGCATATATACCACCCAGTATTTCCTGGCTTGCTGAATCTCATTATGTTCAGAATTCCTTCCCTTCTTGTTTCTCCCTTAATGTTGTTGGTAAATCTATATACCCATGCTGTCACTCTTAACAATCTTTTCAGACTGCTAATGTCCTCAAGCCTCATATGGGGTCCTGCTGCATAACTTAACAACTGTTCACAGTGCATTTTCTCACCTCACTCACCCATGCTTCTTCAGCCTGGCATTCTCCTACAATAGGCTGATTAGAAGGCCAGGTTTCACTTCCAAGTTTTAGCCACTCTGGCCCATTCCACCACAAACTTGACTGTGAAAGATCTTTCACTGAAATTCCTCGTGTTGGTAAATCAGCGGGGTTTTGGATGCCTGACAATGCTTCCATTGCTTGGGATCTGTGTGCGCTTGAATTTCCTCCACCCTATTGGCAACAAATGGTTTCCATTTCCTTGCCTGACTTCTTAACCAGTACCAAACTATAGTGGAGTCTGTCCAATAATAGCTTGGAATTTCATAGAGGGCCAAGACTTTCGCACTGTAATTGCAAGCCGACTAGCAATAACGGCACCCATCAATTCCAACCTTGGAACCGAAAGCCTTTTCAAAGGTGCTACTCTGCTCTTTGCAGCAACCACCTGCAACTTACTTCCTCTTGCAATGCGCCTCTTATATAAATACAAGTTGCATAGGCTTCCTCACTTGCATCACAAAAGATGTGCAGCTCCAAATTGTCTGGACTATTGTTCAACTCTCCAAAGTACCATCTTGGGATTTCAATGTCTCCAAGATGTGCCAATTCTTTGAACCAATATTTCCACCTTACCACCATATGATCAGGTAACTCTTGGTCCCAACCAAGTCCAATTCCCCAGAGGCTTTGAAACCAAATTTTTTACTTTATCACAAATGGAGCCAGGAATCCAAGAGGATCAAAGACCTTTGAAGCCAAACTAAGAGCTGTACGTTTTGTCCACCTTGTCTCATTCTCAGCCAGCTCTACTAAAGATTTCCCATTGAAGGTAAACAAATCATCATCTTGCTGCCAAACAATGCCTAGCACCTTTGCATCTATTGCCCACAACTCCTTAATACCAGAATCCTCAATACTTTCTGCTGCATCTAAATTTGGCCCAGCATCCAAACAGTCATTCAAGGACACACCACCTTTGTCCTTGGCTGAGCCATCAAAAACTACCCTCAGTTTGGTGGTAGTTTTGTCTCGCCGTACCACTGCATGGTGTGGCAGATAATGTGCCTCCTGGCTCACCAGCTCACCTTGCACCCTTTCAGCATAGCCCTCCATTACATAACTTAGGATGGCCTCATCGTATTCAAACAACTCCTCATTTTTTCTTAGCCTGTACAATGAAGTCTCCAACCTCCGATTAGCTAGCTGAAGGTTTGAACCGGTTTGCAAGAATCCTTCCATGGTAGAGCCAACTTCATAGCAACCATCTCTAAACCCAATCCCTTTTTCAAATTGCTCTAAAACATCATTGTTCACTGGACTTGCCTGGTTGTCCTTTATGCCAATAGATTCAAGTTCCCAAAACGCTACCATGTAGCATCCAGCCTAGCTTACTTTCAATAGCTACCGGGCCTTGAGATGTACGGACAATATTACCAGTGATGAAGTCCCAATAATAGTCAGCTCCAATCAAAAGACTAATATCTTCTGTTCCCTCAAACTTATTATTGCCCAAATTAATTCCTTTAACTTGTAATTCTTGGACACATGCCATATCTAAACAAGTAGTGACTGGAGTACAAAGTTCCTCAATCTCTACAGCTTGGACCTTGATAGTGGGACTTTGCGGTAACAACCCTTTAACCAGAACTTCTACCTTCTTAAATTTGGTTCGGTTTTGAACGGAACCCCCAAACCAAGAAATTCTTAAATTTTCCCTCTTAAGTTCTTTAAACTTCAATTTTCTGGAAATTCTGGTCTTAATAAAACTACACTGGCTACCACTATCAAACAACACTCTTACAGTAGCTTCTCCCTCATTCCCAATTAATAAGGCTGCAGTTGTTTGCAATAATCCCCCTTTACTTTTACTCCCTTGCATAGCAGTGGCATGTGCCACTGATGTCTCTACTTCTGGGGTAGGCCTACTAAGAGTGTTTTCACACAATAATGGCTGATGCCTACCATGACATTGTAAGAGTCCGGTTTTTATTATGGACCTTTACAAGTTTACGTAGATAGTTAACTAAATGCCAGGGTCACCAGCGCCAAGTACTAGATTGGCATCCGGCACTGCGGCGCAAAGTTAATTTTAATAAAAGAAGGGAAGGACTGATTATTAAATCAATATGAATTTTTATATTTTATTGACAACAATTAATGAGTATATGCAAAGGGGATTTTTACCCGTAACAACTTTGATGGACTTATAATGGTGAGATTAAATAATGGCCCGTTTGGCTAATATATAACAGTCTGCAAATAATACTGATTATAATAATGAATATGCAATAATACAATTAATTCAAATAATAGTAATAATAATAATAATAATAGTAGTAATAATAGTATAGTAATAATAAACTAATAATAATACAGTAATAATAATATGGTAATAATAATAGCCACAATGACAACCTTGTCTGCAAAGAGATAGACAAGAATACTGTAAGTGATATTTCGGAGAAAAAGAATAATAAAAATGGCAATAATTAATAATTAAAATACATATAGGTTATATAGGCCCCAGTAACCTGTGGATGATAAATTACAGTTAATTCTGGTTATGGGATTGTGTTAAGTTGAATGGGAAAACTAAAGGAAATATGTAGGCTACAAATGATTAGTAGGCCATCTGCTAAGAAAATAACATGAAACATAATAGGCTTATAAAGTAAAATATACTAAGAAAATTAATGGGCAGGCCTTTGCCTCTTCAACATATCCAGCTGAGGTTAATCTAAAACAAAGACTATGGTAGGCCTCAGTTAGGCTAGTTACAATTTGGCTTTTGCCTAGACCTAACTTAGCCTAGGGTAATTTATTATATGAACCTTACATTACTATTTGTAGTATAAATCTTGGTACTAATTGCAAACAGTATAAGGCTTGTTAGTATCTACAGTATGCGGTATTGCATACAGATATGGAATAGTAAAGAATATAAACAAATACAAAACATACCACAAATGAACTTTGCTTGCTGGCGGGGTGATTTCGAATAATAATGTTTTTTTTTGGCGTCCTTTGTGTTGTCGTTGCACACAAGTTTGTTTTTACTTAATAATTTTACCAACCAGCCAAAATAATCCTTAAAAGCCCATTCATGTCTAGTCACACCACTCTGAATTCTTAAGAATTAAATTTGATCACTAGACATTTAACTTGTATTTATTTATTTAGATTTAAATAATTCACTCATGCCAATTTGTGGCAGTTTTCACTAATAAAGAATAATCTTGTGGTGCAAGGCACTACAACATTTTTTGCACAAAATTTTAAACTTACAAAACCTTGCTCTATGACCTTTCAAAAAACATTTAAAACATGCTGTGGACTTAGTTACCCTGTCCTTTCTCTCCTCAAAGGGTAAGGCCTCAGCCACCTCACATTTATATGACTTGTGGTTGCCTTCGCAAAATATGCATTCCTTGATTCCCTTTAATTTATTCTCAGAGGAGGCATGTAGAGCTGACACTGTACCTGGGCTATTCCTTTTTGTGGAAACTTTGGTGCTGTGCCTGCCTTTGTCCCCTTGTTTACCATCCCACTGTGCAAACTCAATTCCCTCTCGTCTTGCTAATTCTGTGCCTAAAAGACTTAACATCTGCTGAAGGGGGATGTACACATGTTCTGCAGAGTATCCCCTACTTAATTCAAGCAAAATTGAGCTAGGCAATTTAGACTCCAGTGTAGGAACCAACATTATACCATACTTTTCCATTCCTACACCAAAGTTGTCCAAGGACCTAGTTCTAATTTCAAATTCATCATATAACTGCCGTAACTCCTTGACACTATTAGGATTATTAACAGGAGGTATAGCTAAAAGTGCACGGAGGTGGCTTTTAATTAAGATCTCTGGCTTACCAAACCGTTTCTTTAATATATCCCAAGCCACATTATAATTAGCCTCTGTTAATGCTAATCCTGCTATAGTCTTTGCTGCCTCCCCTTCCAAGAGGGACCGCAAATAATTAAACTTCTCCACGGCACTTAACACTTGACTAGAATGAACTGCTGATTGAAAACTGTCTGCCCATCCTTGCCATTCCTGAATACTCCCAGAAAATGTTTTGAGTACAAGCCTCGGTAATTGAACTACAGATCTGTTAACCTTAACTTCACAAACATCATTTGTTGAGTGTTGTGTTTCATTATCAGACCTGGTCTCTAACTGTACTGAGCTACTAAACTCTTTTGCTCGGAGGCCTACGTTGGTTATATCATCAATAATCTCTTCAAAGTAAATTATGTTATTTTCTATTTCATCCTCTTCTATAAGAGCCTCAATTTTAGCATTTACCTCACTTAGAGCAACCTTTTTAGTTTCTAATATGGAAAGCTGCGCAGTCACTAAGCGTAAATCCTCTTGCTCTATGGCAGAATCTATAGTGGCAATGACCTTTGTAATTAGACCTTTGTAGGCGCTTCTCCTTTTTATAAATTTGTTCAATTCAGATGCACTCATCTTCAATGCAAACAACAATTGGGCTCAATGCCAAATAAGCTGAATTGGCAGAAATACTTAACCGAACTGATCAAACGCAAGTTTTACTTTCAAATAAACTGAATTGCTGGGTGGGGTACTAACCAAACACCAGTATGGAATACCAAATTTTCCACTCCAGGACCTTAATTCAATAATAACCCAAAATTAACCAAACCGGTAAAATGTAGGCCAAAACAACGACAGACAAGTGGCCAAGTTTCGCAAATGGGCGACCAAACTTTTTACCCTGGGACCTTAATTCAATAATAACCCAAAATTAACCAAACCGGTAAAATGTAGGCCAAAACAACGACAGACGACTGGCCAAGTTTCGCAATTGGGCGACCAAACTTTTTACCCTGGGACCTTAATTCAATAATAACCCAAAAATAACCAAACCGGTAAAATATAGGCCAAAACAACGACAGACGACTGGCCAAGTTTCGCAATTGGGCTACCAAACTTTTTACCCTGGGACCTTAATTCAATAATAACCCAAAATTAACCAAACCGGTAAAATGTAGGCCAAAACAACGACAGACGACTGGCCAAGTTTCGCAATTGGGCTACCAAACTTTCTACCCTGGGACCTTAATTCAATAATAACCCAAAATTAACCAAACCGGTAAAATGTAGGCCAAACAACGACAGACGACTGGCCAAGTTTCGCAATTGGGCTACCAAACTTTTTACCCTGGGACCTTAATTCAATAATAACCCAAAATTAACCAAACCGGTAAAATGTAGGCCAAAACAACGACAGACGACTGGTATGGAAAACTGATGAGTGGGTAGTTGGGAGGTAGCGAAAATGGTTCACTGAGTAAGTAGGTAGTTAATCTAACAATTATTAAATTCCTTTTATGTCAATAACTGGGTGGATGAAACCAATTGGTTGCTCACCAGAGTTATTCTCCACACTAGTATTTATATACTGTGTGACAAGAGCGTGCTCGGATACTGTAGATATACATTACCGATCAACCAACCGAGGAAAAAACCAAGACCACGCTGGTGGAAAAAGCCCCGATAAAAGGAGAACAAAAGAGAACGAAAACGAGGAACGGGGCGAGAGGACGGAACTGGAGAAGGGACAAGAACAGACACCGAAGAAAGATCCCCACCAGCAAGTACGCTCTTAACAATTAAACAAGACGGGATAAGGGACTCTCTAATAACTAGCAGTAAGTGACTAATTGTGTTTTTAGCCCAGTTAGATCTTCTAACTTCTAACTTAGAAGTAAACGCATTAAATTAAGCTGGGTCAGACAAATTAGGCCTACATTGTGGTCTAAGACCTAGCATCAACTCATAGCTTAACAAAGGTGAAGGTAGATTGCCCTAACCTAATTTGGTGAGGAATCCTACTGTGGACCTCAATTTATCTACCCGCTCTGGACCATTTCCGGAATCTCTAGGCTGACCCCTACACGGCTAGACTTAATCTACTCTATAGTTAGACTGGAGATATAAGGGGTGGGTTAATTGTGGACCAATTCATACAGAGCATTTTTCACAACTGGCCAAGTTTCGCAATTGGGCGACCAAACTTTTTACCCTGGGACCTTAATTCAATAATAACCCAAAATTAACCAAACCGGTAAAATGTAGGCCAAAACAACGACAGACGACTGGCCAAGTTCCGCAATTGGGCGACCAAACTTTTTACCCTGGGACCTTAACTCAATAATACTCAACCCGTCTAGGCCTAACTTGGGCTACAATTTGCACAATCAGAACTTTGCCGAAAAATAGTCACTGACTCAGTCTTGGGGTAGAATCCGGTTCTGAAGGACCATGTTATTTTATTTATTTGTCGGGTTCAAAATCCCAGCTGAGCCGTGAACGGCCAAATTCTAAAGGGCCAGTTCTACCTAAAGCCCAAGTTAAGCTAAATTAAAACTTTACGGATTTGAGATCCTATTAGGTCCTACCTCAGGGTAACCTCAGGGTTGCTGACTCGATGCGGGCCTAACTTAGACCTTAGTTAAATGAATTTAATGTAAACAAAAAAGGGTACTATTTATGGTCTTCTTTCTCAACCTTGCAACAACAACGCAACCTGGACTATTGCACGGTGCAACAATCTTGTATCTAAACAACCAAACTGAATTGCAAGAGAGCTCTCTACAAGACCACACCCTGTACGTACGACATCCCACAAACGAGTAGAAAAGACGCGCAGCGCCCCAAAAATGATGCCACCAGCGTCCCAAACACTGATGCCACAAGAGCCCAAAAATGCTAGCTCTTATTAAGTGAATTTTTCACTAACCTTACAATTATGAGGTGGATATATACACCTTAACTTAATATATACAAGCAATGCTGCATCAATCAGCTTAGTCATCATATCGCCTTGGGACAACAATGGTTCTTCCTCTTCTAGATTTTCTAATAGTAACAAAGGCATGTCAGGAAAGAATAGGATATGACAACCATCAAAAGTTTATCTTAAACTCATTAGAATCAAGGCGAAAACTGCCCAAGTTTGAATGGAAGGCCCAATGGAATAAGTAAGAAATATATGAAATAAAATTTCGTCATGATATTCAAAATTTCTTCCCTTTTGATATGATAAGGAACAATGAAAAAGTGAATTGAATTTTAGCACATTTATTATGCCTCTAATTTTTCCTTCTGAATATATTATTGTACTTAACTAATTTTCCTAATACTGTATATATTAAATAAATTATTATACGTTAATAAAGATTTATGTCCTAAAAAAAACCTGAATGTAGAGTAGCTAAGTCTCGTATAAATGGAATATTCTTCAATATAGGGCAAAGTGAAAAATTGTGCCAGGGGTAGGAGGCTTTAAACAGCGAAAATAATTTATGAGGGGGTTCCTATGTTCCATTCAAACCCCTCACAATATGTAACTTTTCAATATAAAATTTTTACCCAGCCTAATGGATAATCTCAGAGACATCAACCTTGAAGTATGAAAATCTGCGAGATTTCTCAATGTGCCTGATTTTGATAACTGGAAACATATCCCACACAGCAGCATGGTTAAGGGCCCTGGCATTTGAGGCACATGCCCGAGTCCCGTGCTTTAATGGGCCCCACACTCAAGAGAAGAGAGACTGCTTATTATATAAAAAGGTTGATTTTTTTTACGTAACTGTTTCAATTTTCAGGACATTATTGTCGTCAAACTGTCAAATGTAAAATTATTTTGCAATAAATCATTAATTATTTCAGTTGTTTTGTAGAGCCAATAAGCTATAAATTTAGAATTCATTTTAAGCTTTGTTCAGCTTAAAACAACATGAAAAGACATTAACAGTAGAGTTGCACCGATACCAATATTTTGGCCGATACCGATACCACAAAAAAGTGCCGATACCGATACTTTTTAATTGTTTTAAAATTGATTATTAATAAAAGTTCAAGTAAATGATATAATATCTCAATTAACTTAAAATGCCTTTCCCAATCCAAACTTTAGTTCCATTTAATTTCATAATAATATAATATATTATAATATATAGCTAGAGCCTGTAATTTAATTATGTTTAAATTAAATTAAGAAAAATAAAATATATATATCTTATTATATAAAGTTTAAACGAATGCATATAATGGTAGTGTATTATCAATAACTTTACACACGAGATTCAAGCATTCAAGCAACTGAATGGTTTATTATGATTATGCATGCCGCGTGGTGCCATCTATGAACAACTTTACAAAACTTTCATTTTTACTGAAAACTATTACTGTAATTTGAAATTGTATATTTATATGATACTGTATTACTGTATTGAATATTTGTAATCTTGTATAGGGGCCTATAGTTACATTTTATGATTTTTTGTTTTGTTAGTAAATGTAAACATTGCTAATTTTGATAAAATATATATTAAACAACTAAATAAGATATTACTGTATAATAATAAAAAAATTTATTAATATATAAAATAAGATAATTTCTTCAAAAAACAGTAATTCAAAGTATCGGTATCGGTTTTCAGAACAGTATCGGCCGATACCGATACTTTGTGAAAAGTGGCCGATACGGCCGATACGATACATCGGTGCAACTCTAATTAACAGCTGTAAAGAACAAAAACAATATAAATATGATATATACACCATACATTACAATGGCAAGTACACAAAAACAATAGGTAGGTGTACAAATAAACACCACATTTCAAATATGATAAACAGGTATACAAATAAACACCACATGTTTGGTACAAGAAACCTTGCATTTATTCATATTACCAACTATTTCTTGTACAAACAAACATTTTATTTCAGACTCAACAGGTACAAACATTATACAAGAGGTCCATAGAAGATTAAGAGATAGTTGTCTGGAGTAATGACTAAATAGACCAGTGAATCACTGTGTATAATGAACATACGATTGCCTATGCCAATACTTCCAATTTGAGATTTATAAAATATATCGGAGACCAGTCCACTAACCATGGCTTCTATTATCTTATTGATTGACTCACCAAGCCTAGTGATAAATCTAAATGCAAAATTGTGAATGACACTGGTGCAGTTAGGCACCTTATTGACTACAAACAGCATACTGACACTAGAAGGAGCACTATTTACAAATCTTGGAGTCCTTAATAAACTCCTAAAAATATTATTATATGCAACATATAATTTCCTCAAATTATACATCCTGGAGTTCCATTACAAACAGGCGTGTATCCAGGATTTCCGAAAGGGGGGGGGGGGCAAAATGCAAAGTACGGTAGTGCTGCCAAGCATAGCGAGGCAATACAGCTAGGGGGCCAGGGGTAGCACTGTGAGCTCCCCCAGCGGGGTCTAGGGCTCTACCCCGGGAGAGAAGTAATTTTTACCATATTTTTCTTTTAAAGTGCATAAATCATGGACTAAAAACAGTGAAAAGTACTGAATCATTTGACTTCATCACACAATTAATTAATGACAAAATAAACCTAGTTACCTGTCTTAGCTTGCTGAATGTTACAGAAATTTACTTATCCTTAGATACATCCTCTTCACCTCCAATGGGGGGGGGGCAAATGCCCCATTTGCCCCCCCTCTGGATACTCTACTGACTACAAATGAGCTGTATATATTGGAGTACAAAAAGTTTTGAACAAAATCAACTTAACATCTAATGAACACATGAAATTTTCTAACCAAACTATTTCCCTGAGCATATAATTGTCTACATTGCTTCAGAATATCACAGTCATCTGAAAGACTGTCCATTAGTATGTGGCCAAGATACTTAGTCTGGGTTACTTCTGACAGCACCATACCAGTCAAGTGAAGTTTAGGAAATTTTATATACTTGTAGGCCTTGGTCCTCATAATTATGAAATTACTTTTATCAGGATTATATTTTATGTCATTATTCTTCCCATACCTTTCACACACCTTCAAAAGTGTGCTGAGCCATTTTACAGATAGAGAAATAAGAACTAGATCATCTGCATACATCAGATGATTAACAATCATTGAACCAATACAGCAGCCTATTTTACAGGTGTTCAGCACAGCAGATAGATTATCCATATAAACATTGAATAAGTAGGGGGATAGTATCCTTCCCTGCCTGACACCACTGGTCACAGAGAATGGCTCTGAATTAACCCCACCCCCATCTTACAATCATTGTCTGGTGATTGTACCAGAATATTAATATATGGACCAAGTAACCTGGTACATTACAATTTACAAGTTTCAGGAATAATTTGTCATGATTAACATGATCAAATGCTTTAGAGGGATCCAGGAAACACAAAAATACATTAGCATCTAGAGTTTGGTATTTACAAACCATTTCCTTCAAGGCATACACTCATGTATCAGTACTGCATTTCTTTTTAAAACCAAATTGGTTATCACTATTATACAGGTAACAGTCAAGTCTATTAATAAATATATATTCAAACACCTTAGACCAGGGCTGGCCAACCCCATACCCGCGGGCCAAAAGTGGCTCGTTTGACTTTTGGAGGTGGCCTGCCTCAGAAATAATAAATAAAAAAATATATAATTCTATAAAAAAGTAAAATAAATAAAAAATAATTATTATATGCACAATCAGTGATATATACAGTAAGTGTTTTATATAAGCAGAATATATTTTACATTTCCAATAAAAAGTAGAATTAATAAATAATAAGTATATCTAAATAATTATACATTTGTGTTCAAGCCAATATCTCCCTCCTTCTCTTCTGGTAGCCACGTAGCGTGACCCACACTGGTAGGCTTGATCACTGGCAGGGCAGATTTTGTCCAATTCCTGTACCATATGAGAATGTACTGTTTGTTTTAGATGCCAATATTTCCCTACCCTTCAGAATCTTAGTGACTGCTACCACCTCGACATTGTTTCTTGTCAATTGCTTTACCACGCGGAACATTGTATTCAGAAGTTTTATTTGTAATTTTTAAGATTTTGTATTTGGCAAAAGTTAAGTATAAATTTACTTTGATAAACAGTTACTTGCAGTTATTAATTGTGATATTTTAATGATATGATGATGAAGTTGACAGAAACAATACTAAGTTATATATTAATGGGCAGTAAATTATGCGATTGTATATTTTAACTTAGTATTGTAATTTTATTAACTGACAGGAGGAGAGGAGATAGACTGGTGACTGAGAATGAATTATGGGGAACATGTACTCAATATAATCAGTGCATACGCACCCCAAAGTGGATGTCCGGACGATGTTAAGGAAGCATTCTAGAGATTATCGGAGGAAGAAATGGAGAGTATTGCCGAGGACGAACGAGTGGTGTTGGGCGGGGATATGAATGGACACGTTGGTGATCATAACGATGGAGTGGTCAGAATGCACGGTGGTCATGGCTATGGATAGGCAAACGTGGACGGTGAGAGAGTGTTGGATATGGCTGTATCATTTGATCTAGCGATTGTAAATACGTTTTTCAGAAAGAGGGAGGAGCATGTTATTACATACAAGAGTGGAGGCAGAACATCGCAAATTGATTTCATACTGTATAGGAGGGCGCAATTGGCCGAGGTGAGGGACTGCAAAGTTATTCCAGGAGACCATGTGACGCCACAACACCGGTTGGTAGTCATGGATGTGATGTTGAAAAGAGGAAGAAAGACCCGAGGAACAACAGTGAGGAGAATTAGGTGGTACAAACTGAGAGAGGAGGGGAAGAAACGGGAATTTAGAGAGAGAGAGTGTTGAGTGAAATCCATGTTGATGAACAGAATGTACAGGATTGGTGGGTACATAATGCGAATGTCATGATAACGGCAGGTAGAGACATATTGAGGGAAACATCAGGTAAAGTGTGGGAAGATAAGGAAGGATGGTGGTGGAGTGATGAGATCCAAAGAGCACTACGAAGTAAGAGAGAAACTAAGAAGTTATGGGAAGAATCAAGGAGTGAAGAGTGTAAGTGGTATATAAAGAAGCAAAGAAACAGGCAAAGAGAGCAGTGGCGAGAGCAAAGGCGGAGGCATATCGGCAGATGTATGAGGATTTTAGAGGATCGTGAAGGACAAAAGAAGATATACAGATTGGCTAAGAGCAGAAATAGAGCGACAAAAGACTTTACACAGGTAAAACAATTAAGGGAAGGGAGGGGGCGGTGCTGCAGAGATGAAGAGATAAAGGATAGATGGAAGGAATATTTTGAGGAATTATTAAATAAAGAAAACCCAAGATCTTTCTATGAGGATGGATTACCAAATGTAGCTATGACAGAACAAGTGGGGAGGATGGAAGTGAGTCGTGCTCTGAATAGGATGAAAAAACAAAGCGACTGGCCCAGATGAGATACCAGCCGAGCCATGGAAGGCACTGGGAGATGAGGGGGTGGATCTGGTGTGGGATCTAATGCAGAAGTTGTTTGACCAGGAGGTGATTCCGGATGAGTGGCGGACCAGCATCATAGTGCCTATATTCAAAGAGAAGGGAGATGTACAAGATTGCACGAATTATAGAGGGATCAAGCTAATATCACATACAATGAAGATATGGGAGCGAATAGTGGAGAGTAGTGCGAAAAATGCTCTGTTTGACTTGGTCCACAATTAACCCACCCCTTATATCTCCAGTCTAACTATAGAGTAGATCAAGTCTAGCCTAGAGGTGTCAGCCTAGAGATTCCGGAAATGGTCCAGAGCGGGCAGATAAATTGAGGTCCACAGTAGGATTCCTCACAAGATTAGGTTAGGGCAATCTACCTTCACCTTTGTTAAGCTATGAGTTGATGCTGGGTCTTAGGTCACAATGTAGGCCTAACTTGTTTGACCCAGCTTAATTTAATGTTCTTAACTGTTTGGTGTTAAAACTCATATTAGTCACTTACTTTTAGTTATTACAGTCTCTCCCTTCTCCGGTTGTCTCATTCGAGAGCGTACTTTGCTGGTACGTCCTCTCGTCCCGTTCTTCGTTTTCGTTCTCCCTTTGTTCTCTTCTTCGCGGGGCTTCTTGTACCAGCGTTGTCTTGGTTTATTCCTTGGTTGGTTTAGCGGTAATGTATCTCCATTACCGAGCACGCTCCTCCCACACAGTATATAAATACTAGTGTGGAGAATAACTCTGGTGAGCAACCAATTGGTTTCTTCCACCCAGTTATTGACATAAAAGGAATTTAATGATTGTTAGATTAACTACCTACCTACTCAGTGAACCATTTTCGTTACCTCCCAACTACCCACTCATCAGTTTTCCTTAGTAGGTTGAGAGACGAAGCGGAAGTGTCAGTGGAACAGTTTGGATTTATGCCGGGAAGGAGAACGACAGATGCAGTTTTTGCATTGAAACAGTTGGCAGAGAGGTACAGAGAGGGGCAGAAGGCATTGCACATGGTTTTTATTGACTTGGAGAAGGCATATGATAGGATACCACGGCAGGAAGTTTGGAGATGCTTAAGGGAAAAGATGGTACCGGAGAAGTATGTTAAACTGATCAAGGGGATGTACAGGGGAGTAACAACTAAGGTGAGTAGTAGCGTGGGTGTGTCAGAGAGCTTTGGGGTGGAAGTTGGTCTGCACCAAGGATCAGCTTTGAGCCCCTTCCTTTTCAATGTGGTATTCGATGTGTTGACGGACAGGATTAGAGGGGAGGCACCGTGGTGCATAATGTATGCAGACAATGTTGTGTTGAGTGGGGAGACGAAAGAGGAGGTGGAGCAGCAGTTGGAAAGTTGGAGAAAGGCGTTGGAAAGTAGGGGGATGAGAATTAGCCGAAAGAAGACCGAATATATGAGATGTGATGTACAGCAGGACCGAGGAGGGGAAGTGACATTGAGTGGAGAGCGTGTTAAGACGGTGGAGTATTTTAAATACTGGGTCAACAGTGGATGCAGAGGGGGGAGGAGAGAGAGAGATAAACTGTAGAATACAGTCGGGGTGGAAGAACTGGAGAGACGTATCAGGGGTGCTCTGTGATAAGAGGGTCCCAGTGAAATGGAAGGGAAAGGTATTCAAAACAGTGGTGAGGCCGGCAATGTTGTATGGAATGGAGACTGTGCCAATGAAGAAGAGCAATGAAAGAAAAATCAATGTGGCTGAAATGAAGATGTTGAGATGGATGTGTGGAGTGACGAGGAGGGATAGGGTCAGAAATGAGCATATAAGAGGAACAGTGAAGGTGGTGGAAGCATCTAAGAAGGTGCAGGAGGCCAGGCTGAGGTGGTATGGACACGTCAGGAGAAGAGAGGAGGAGTATGTGGGGCGCAGAGTGCTGGAGAAGAAGAGGAAGACCAAAGATGAGATGGAGGGACTGTGTGGTGGCGGACATCAGGGAGAAGGACTTGGAGGAGGACGTGGTATACGACAGAGGAGAGTGGAGAAGATGAACCAAAAACAGCGACCCCATGTAAAGATGGAATAATAAGCTGCGGAAGAAGATTGTAATTTTATTAACTATGAGGATTTAACTATTTATAATTCAATCTTCTCACCATATTAACATGTATCTTCTCAATTGCAAATGAAACTTGCAATCGCGAAATTTATTAACTCATAAAAATTTAGCAGTGCGTTTCCCCCTGATGCTTGGTTTACCTACTTGCCATATATTGACAGGCAATATATTTCGTGATTATTTTTCATTTGTTTTGTACTAGTAAACTTATCAATACATATAATAATATACAGTGGTACCTCTTAACGAGTAACCCTGATAACGAATTTTCTCTTAACGAGAAACCTCCCATTGACCATAATACTCCACATAACGAGCACTCAATGAGTGCCCATCGGAACATGTGATGCGCGAGCGTCCGTAGTGTCCATCCCTAATGGAAGGAGATTCTCCTTCCAAACAATTCTAACCCTCTCCTCCTCACCACCACCTTCTCCAGTCACCTTAAGCCCAGTATTATCCAGTCTAAGGTAAATAAATTACATTTTGTATTATATTTTGTGTTTTCACTTAATATAATTTATACATTACATATATATATATATATATATATATATATATATATATATATATATATACAGGGTGGGCCGTAAGTTTCCATACATAGGAAAATTTAAACGTTTGTTTTTATGTTTCAGATACCCTAAGAATATGCGTTTGACGAAAGAGCAACGAATTGAAATCATACTGATGGCTGGGTCGGGAAGCAGTCGCATGGTTGCAATGAACTTTAACAGAAAACATGGAACGAACATCACACACGACACTGTGGCAAAACTTATTAACAAGTTTCAGAAAACTGGAAATGTTGCAGATCATCTAAAGGAACGTATCACCAACGCCATTACAAGCATAACGTCAACTGTGCTAATGCGTGTTCATCAACAGTGGGAACACGTATTGAAAGTGTTTTCAAAACAATGGCAACCATGTAGAGCATATTATATAAAAAATGGTTGTCCATAAAAAAATGTTTATTTTTCTTATGTATGGAAACTTACGGCCCACCCTGTATATATATATATATATATATATATACAGGGTCCGCAAAAAAAAAAGGAGCATGACGAAAATTGCTCTCACGCCCCATTTTTTGCCGGACCCTTAAATGTTATATATCTAGCTAAAGATAAAAGAGCCCAGAGTTGTATAAAAAATTTCATCAAAATCGGTCATAAAATAAAGATTTTATGGCCCAAACATGCAATGACTAAAAAATGAATTTCCGCGTAAAAATTTAGTTTTTCTCATTTTAAATTATTTTTTTCAGATGCCTAAATAATTTTAATCAATAAAAATGATAATATGCCCTTTTCTAAAGAAGATAAAATATTAATAAAACATTATAGACTTGATAAAAATTATGGCGCAATAAAATTATTACAAGAGTTTCCGAATAAACCATGGTCGAAAGGAGGTTTGGACAAGCTGTTACGAAAAATCGACGAAACTGAAAGTACTGAAAGGAAACAAGGAAGCGGGAGGCCAAGATCAGTTCGAACCGAAGAAAACATCAGATGTGGAACTAAGAATTTGTAGTCAAGAAGGCAGACCAGGGACTCATGTGACACCGTCAAGAATTGCTAATGAGTTGAGCATATCCGAAAGTAGCGCCAGAAACATTATTAAAAACAACCTTGAACTAAAACCTTATAAACGGATACACGGGCAGAAATTAACTGAAATTAACGAACAGAAAAGAGTTGTTTGTTCTGAACGCGTTAAGAAATATCACTCCCGAAAAAGTAGACCTCGGCTTTTTTACTGACGAAAAGAAGTTTACGGTAGAACCACCGCGAAATTCCCAAAATGACAGAGTGTATTCAAGAGTTAATCGTAAAAATGAAATACCAGATGATAGACTTTATGCTACCTGTAATCATTTTTCTGCCAGCGTAATGGTATGGGTCGGTGTGTCTAAACTAGGCAAGACATCTGTTTTTTTCATAGAGCTAAACATCAAAGTAGACGCCCGCTATTACACTGAAACTGTTGGAACAAATGCTGCCCGAAATGAGACGATTGGCGAATAATGGTTACTTCTTATTCCAACAGGATGGCGCTCGGGCGCATACCGCTAAGTCAACTATTGAATTTTTAGAAAATAATGTTCCTGAATTGCTTTACCCAAAAGATTGGCCCCCTAATAGTTCAGATTTGAATCCCGTAGACTACGGAATATGGGAAATGTTGGCTGAGAAAGTGTACAAGCATAAGATCCGAAATGTCAAACATTTGAAAGAAGTTATCGTACAAAAATGGGAAGAAATTACCCAAGATCAAGTAGATAAAGCTATAGATCAATTTAGACCCTGATTACAAAGGGTTGTAGAGGTTTCTGGCAAACATATCGAACAATTTTTTTAAGTCTTATAATTTCATTTTCTTTGGAAATTGTAAAATTATATGACATGTTGTAGTAAAACTTTTATATATTTTTTTATTTTTGACGTATTGACATGAAATTTGGTACTAACTTAGTTTATTTGTTGCTTATTTGCCTAAAATAAATTATTTGTCATTATGTGTAAAAATAAATGTACAGTAAACATTTCTGGCAAACATATCAAACAATTTTTTTAGTCTTATAATTTTGTTTTCTTTGGAAATTGTAAAATTATATGACATCATGTAGTAAAACTTTTATATTTTCTTTAATTTTTGACGTATTGACATGAAATTTGGTACTAACTTAGTTTATTTGTTGCTTATTTGCCTAAAATAAGTTATTTGTCATTATGTGTAAAAATAAATGTACAGTAAACATTTTCGTCATGCTCCTTTTTTTTTTGCGGACCCTGTATATTAGGGGTGTACCAGATCCAGGATACAGCTGGATAATCTGGCTAGATTTTAGATTTTGGATCCAGTTTCAGTTCTGGCCGGATCCAAGGTGGATCCAGCCGGATTTGCTGGATCTTGAAGATTTGCAAACAAAGGAAAAGAAAAGCTGCATCTTTGTCATCCAAGTTAATTTTGTCCTAATTTTTAGTCTGTTGGGAAAATATGGCTTCCTTTATTACCAACTGCAACTGATGTAGGAAGCAAGATATGTTTGCTGAACCAGTAAGTTCTATACCAAGCTGCATATTGTAAGTTGCATCTTGTACAATCAAATGAATTTTGTCTAGTGGAATTTTCCACTCAGTAAGCATAGATTGAAATGTCACAGCAATGTTAATACCAGTATGGGAACCAGGGAAGTGTTTGCAATGAAGTACACATTCTTTTTTGACAAAATCATCCATAATCCAGTGAGCTGTTAAAGATATAAATGACTCCTGTGAATACTGATTACTCCAAATATCCGTTGTAAAACTTAAATACTGCGCCTCAGAAACGTTGTTTACTACTGCAGCTTGCAGCTTTTTGTAGGATTGAGGCAACTGTTTTGGTGAAGTATTTTCTAGAGGGGATAAGATACTTGGGTTGCAGGTGAGCCATAAGCTCTATGAATCCCTGGTTTTCTGTGATTGTGAATGGTTGATTAATTATCTATAGCAATCATATTCATTATCTTTTGGTGTATTATTTCTGACCTTTCATCATTAATGTCCCAAAGTTGTCTTGCTGAAAAACTCTCCATAATTGTTCTTTGCTTGTTAAGAGCTTCTATTTTTCTTTCTTTGGGTGTGGATGTGGAGTGTTCCAGTTCTGCTGGTCTTAGGTTTTTCTGCAAAATCCTTTTTAGCATTAGCATAGCTGGCCTCATGTTTAGTTTTCAGGTGTTTGTGGAGAGGGCTAGTGCTATACTGTTTTGGTGTTGCGCCCCATTTTATTTTACTTTTACATAACTTGCATTCAGCAAAACTTTCATTTTCTTCATTCACACGAAAGTAGTTTCACACAAAAGATGACATTATTTAATCTGAAAAATATACATACAAAATTGCAAATTAGCCTGTAAAAATAAAATAGTAGAAACTTACAACCTAAAAGCTTAGGAGAAATAAAAATTTCTGAGAGAGTCTCGGATCTGGCTGGACCTTTTTTTGAGATCCAGCAAGATGAGGAGGGAGAACGAAACAAATGAGGTAACCACCCGGGAATCGAACCTGGGATCTTCCAATTGCTGGTCAGATATGATAACCATTATACCATGGGCCTCACTCGATCAAATGCCGTAATTCTCCTACATACGCGCAGAAACCAATGCCCCAAGGGGCACCTCCTGCATGCCATACATTATATACATTTTAACTGCAAACACGCAGTATAATTAACATAAAGAACGATGCTTGTATAGGAGAATATTCCGCGCAAGATGAGGAGGGAGAACGAAACAAATGAAAAAAATGAGGTAACCACCCAGGAATCGAACCCGGGATCTTCCGATTGCCGGTCAAATATGATAACCATTACACCATGGGCCTCACTCGATCAAATGCCGTAATTCTCCTACATACGCGCAGAAACCAATGCCCCAAGGGAGCACCTCCCTCATGCTGTACATTATATACATTTTAACTGCAAACACGCAGTATAATTAACGTAAAGAACGACGCTTGTATAGGAGAATATTCCGCGCAAGATGAGGGAGAATGAAACAAATGAAAAAATGAGGTAACCACCTGGGAATCGAACTCGGGATCTTCCGATTGCCATTCAGATATGATAACCATTACACCATGGGCCTCACTCGATCAAATGCATTGGTTTCTGCGCGTATGTAGAAGAATTACGGCATTTGATCGAGTGAGGCCCATGGTGTGATGGTTATCATATCTGACCGGCAATCGGAAGATCCCAGGTTGTTACCTCATTTTTTCATTTGTTTCGTTCTCCCTCCTCATCTTACGTGGAATATTCTCCTATACAAGCGTCGTTCTTTACAATATATATATATATATATATATATATATATATATATATATATATATATATATATATATATATATCATTTCCTTGGGTCTCTGGAACCAATTAATGAAAAACCCATTATTCTAATGCATCTCATAATTAAATTTCCTCTTAATGAGCCATTCAATGGAACAGATTACATTCGTTAAGAGAGGTACCATTGTATATACGCATGTGCACGATAGTGAATATGTATGACTGTGCGCACTTGTGCATGTGTGAAAATGTGTGTGCCTGTGTGAATTATGTGTGAGAAGGTGTGTGCCTGTGTGAATTGTGTGAGAGAAGGTGTGTGCGTGTGTGTGTGTGTGTGTGCTGCATATGATGCTTATGGTTGATAAATGGGTATTTCTATTGTTATACACGTGTGATTTCCCATCAAGGTATGTTGCGGCCTCTGTTCTGAAGATGGATAAATGGGTAATAAGAAAAACACAAGATCCCTCAAACATGACAGATGCAGGTGCCAGCAGTAGTCAACAACCACCAAAAAAGAAAAAGAAACCTGAGCAAGATATTAAACGTAAAATCAATCCTGAGTGGGAAATGGAGTTTTTCGTTATAGATAAGGAAACCAAACCATTCTGCCTACTTTGTAACAAGATTCTTTCAGTTGGTAAGAAATACAACATTAAATGCCACTATGATACCATCCACATCGAACATAAAAATAAATTTCCTCTTAATTCTGAAGAGAGAAAGCTGGAATTAGAAAAGTTAAAAGCAAATTTAAATGTACAAAGTGAAAACATTAGAAAGTTCATGGGGGAAGCCAAAATGGTGCAGATTGCCACTCTCAGATGTACATGGATCATAGCAAGATGAAAAAAAATCTTTTTGTGATGCAGAAATGGTGAGAGATCCTTCTTAGTGTAACTGAAATATTTGCATTTAATTTGAATAAAAAAGAAAAGGAAAAATTGACCAAAAGAATAATGATGCCCATGAGCCAAAAAACAGCAGTGAGAAGAATTGTAAATCTGTCTGAGAACATTGAAAATCAACTTAAAACAGAATTAAACTCATGCATGGCATTTAGTTTAGCACTCAATGAATCAACAGACATGAGAGATACAGCACAACTTTGTATCTGGATAAGATATGATGTAACAGATCAATTTGTAGTAACAGAAGAATTATTAGTATTAACTCCACTTAAAGACCGCACTCGAGGCTGTGATATACTTGAGGTTGTTAGAAAAGAATGTGATTACTTGAGGCTGTTAGAAAAGAATGTGATAAGTTTGAATTGACCATGGACAAACTGAGTTCGCTTGCCACAGATGGAGCACCTTCAATGAAAGGAAGAAAAGAAGGATTTTGTAATTTATTCAAATCAAATGAGGATGTAAACGTACCCACCTTTCATTGCATCATTCACCAGGAAAGTATGTGTTGTGAACTTTGCAAGTCAGGGGTATTACATGATGTGATGGAAAAAGTGACTAAAATTGTGAATTTTCTTCGTGCTCGTGCTTTAAATCATTGCCAGTTTATAGGATATTTGGAGGAAGTTGAAGCTGAGTATGGCGATTTAGTGTATTTTAATGCAGTCAGATGGTTGAACAGTGGTAACTTGTTGAAGAGGTTTATTGCATTGCTACCTGAGATTAAGAACTTTCTGGATTTAAAAGGGTTGGCAAAGCCAAACTTGGATGATCCCCAGTCGCTCACAAGACTATATTTTCTCACAGATTTGACAAATCACCTGAACACACTAAATCTGAAATTGCAAGGTAAAAATAAAAACATTGCAGATTTGTTCAGAGAAGTACAAATATTCAGGTCAAAACTGGATATGTGGATTGAGCAGATTAAGGAGGGTGATTTAACACACTTTCCATCACTAAGGTCTCTTGAGCCTGATGACATAATTAACTGTGCAGAACTACAAGGTTACTTGGAAGAGTTAAGTTTCAATTCACAAATAGGTTTGCTGATTTTGACCAGTATGAATTCTGTTTTAAGTTTTTACATTTACCCTTTAATTACGGATATCAGGATCAGTGGCGTGCGGTCCATGGAAGCAAGGGAAGCAATGCTTCCCTATTTAAAGAAAGAAGAAAATGCTGTATTATACTTTAAAGTTTAAACAGTTCAATATGTGTTAATAATTTGTACAAAATCATTTCATTATACTATTTATAGCATTTGATTGGTAATCAGGTGGATACATAGTATATACATTGGTTGCCGTTCGTGCAAAAACCTCTAAGAACGCCGACGCAAAAAATCTTGAGTTGGACAACAATTGACGAAATGCATCCTTTTTCCCAATGACTTTCGCTTTTTTTTTACTCTTACAAATTGTTTCTTTCCATTCTAAAAACTCATTTAATGTTTAATAATGTAGTATTTATTGAATACAACAAGTTTCATATATAGTTTTTCTACTAAAAAATTCCATGGCCATGTTAAGCGAAAAAGAATATATATTTATCGTTATTTTATTCTTCCCTATGTCAAAAAGGAAGCAATTTAGAAATCGCTGTCCAGATCTTATAGTTAATTTTCTTGAAATATCTGGCAACTTTACGTGCTGTCTGCTGTCATTCTCTCATTTAAAGCAAATACGTAACTATGCTAGAAATGCGCAAGGGTAAGAAAGGCTTGCAAGTTTAGCTTTAATCTCAATTGAGAAAAAGCTTCTTAAGGATATGAAAACCGATGCCTTTTACGAAGAAATAATAGATATATTTAATAAAAAAGAAAGAAGAATAGAATTAACCTATAAGTAAAGTAAGTAGATGATTATGTGTTTTGTTTTTATTATATACAAGTATTTTAAAGTTTTATTTTTATTTTATATAATCTTTGTTGTTTTTGCTTGAATTGCTTCCCCTTGACGAAAAATCACTGCACGCCACTGATCAGGATGTGTCGAAATTGTCAACCCTGTGCACAATTAATGTGGCTCTGTTTCAAGAAGAATTAGTTGAGTTGAAAACTATGTTCATCAAGATGCTGTATCACTGGAATTTTGGACAAGAGTACATCGCTCACAGGACTACTCACACATTTCAAATTATGTGGCAAAATTACTAGCAATGTTTGGTTCAACTTGGCTCTGTGAAAGTACATTCTCATTCATGAAATTAGTAAAATCAATGTTGCGAGCCTCAATCAGTGAATAAATCTTCTTGAGTTCAGAATTGAGATGTGCAATGACTGATTTTAAACCAGAGTTTTCCAAAATAACCAAGACAAGCAATTACCAACATTCTCACTGAATTTACCAATGTTTGGTTGTGTACCATGTTTATAATTAAACAATTATTTGTTGTATTAAATTTATTTCCTTGAATTAATTCCAAAATATTTTATCTTTTCCAAAATAATCAAGACAAGCAATTAGCAAAAGTATCATTGAATTTAGCAGTGTTTAGTTGTGTAACCATATCTGCATTTAAACAATTATTTGTTTTATTTCCTTGAATTAATTCCAAAATAATTAAGGCTAGCAATTACAAATATTCTCATTGAATTAATATTAAGCAGTATCACTTGAGTTGTATACGGTGTCTATAATTAAACTCTTTTTCTTCACTTTGTTTAATTAATACCATAATGCAGCATTTTATCGAAACATCACAAAATATTATGTGAATGATATTGATATTTCCTGAATACCAAACAATGACAAATATATATGATTGTCCAATAGTCATATTTTAAATAATATTAAAAAATATCATACCTACATATTTTAAATATATTTCAATATAAAATATTAAGGTGGCCTGCTTGACTTTTGATTTTTTATAAAGTGGCCCACTGACAAAACAACTTGGCCAACCCTGCCTTAGACATAATACTGGCCAAGACTATTGGCCTATAGTTATCTTTACTGTTAATTTTACCCTTTTTATCTTTTAGTACTGGCACCAAAACAATGGATAACATTGTATCTGGCAAAAAACAAGAGTAAACCTGTAAAGCACAAAGCTAACAGAGGCACTAATCTGTCACTACTAAATTTCAGATGCTCAGCAGAAATACCATCAGTACCACACGATTTGTTAAAATGTAAGCATTTTATGGCGTTTAGACTCAAATACACTAACTCTTATATTTGTACTAGAGGTAGCATCACAATTAACATTATTGTTCTTATGTACAGAGTTGAATAACTCACTCTAGTGTTCCTTACCTAATTTGACTATATTCTCAGTCCCAGTTACATTTTCAATATTAGCAGGGAGAGACATTGCACTATTATTCATTGTTTTTAATTCAGCCCAAAAGTTTCTTGGATTCTTACTGGCAAGCTTTCTAGCCAGAACATCCCTGCTTAACTCATCTTCATGATTTTTTTTATATACCTTAATGCATACTTGAACCTGGCATTAGCCCTCTGTTTTTTGTTGTAATACAGGGCATTGCCTTGGCTTCCCTTGTTCACACCACGTTAAAAAAGCATCTCTGGATGCATTATGAAGTTCAGCCACATAATTGCTCCAGCCAGGTCTACAATTGCATATGCTACAACTACAATTTGCTACTTAGGAACATGGCAAAAACATGTGTTCAAGCCATCTCATTATTTGGGGTTATTCAATGCCTGTATTGTCTTCTTCTCAGCCTCAACCCATTGATGGTCAGTCTTCTGCAAGTATGTGAGAGAGTTCTCAGTGAAGCCCTTGAGCAAGACAAGATGGGAATGCTGTGTGAAAAGTGTCAAAGCTGTACGATATCAAGCTGTTGAGATCTATGATACACTTGTCAAAATTGCTGAAAAAGCAAAAGATCCTCAAGGAAGAAGCGAAGCAGAATCATTTTGCAAAGAGATGAAGAATTTTAAATTCATTGTTACTGTCATATTCTGGTATGACCTCTTTCAAGTCAACTATGTGAGTAAAGATCTTCAGAGTGATTCAAAGCATTTGGTAAGTGCCATCGAGAGTTTGGAAAGAACATGCAAGTGGATGAAAGAATATCGGGAGAGTGGATTTCAAAGTGCTGTGACAGATGCCAGAGAGATTGCAGAGCAGCTTGAAATTGAGACAGAATTCAAGACAACACAGGTCAGACGAAAGATGATGTTTTCCTATGAAGGTCAAGACCAGCCAATTGAAGATGCTGAAAAAAAATTTAAAATTTCTGTGTTTAACACAATTTTAGATACTGCCATATCCTCCCTGGAATGACAATTTGAACTGA
Organism: Bathynomus jamesi; assembly: GCA_023014485.1. NCBI lineage: Eukaryota > Metazoa > Arthropoda > Malacostraca > Isopoda > Cirolanidae > Bathynomus > Bathynomus jamesi. Next base: position 1,655,251 of record JAJOZX010000064.1, on the reverse strand, counting down.
GAGAACATCACTCAAAGTTTGGCTTCATGTACATGTTCACAAAGATGTCCAAGACAGACCTACGTAAGCACAGCAAAGATCTCGAACTTGAACTGACTGATGGAGAAGACCGCGACATTGATGGATTCATACTTGCTGAGGAAATGGAAACCTTGAAACCAATTCTTCCAGAAGATATACAAAGTGATCCACTGAAGATACTGGGCTTCATCACTTTGAACAATCATTCTGTGGATTTCCCAAATTTCACGACTGCATTGCAAATACTACTGACTATTCCAGTTACTGTTGCATCTGGGGAAAGAAGTTTCTCAAAGTTGAAATTAATAAAAACGTATTTACGGTCAACGATGCTGCAGGATCGACTCAGTAATCTGGCAATCCTCTCCATTGAAAATGACATTGCAAGAAACTAACTATAGAGACCTCATTGCCGAATTTGCCACTATGAAAGCCAGAAAGGTTTCCTTGTGATCACATCCAAAATAAATGATATTTGTTATTGAATCATTGTTCATTTCTTTCAGTAAGCATGCACCCACTATGGGTAGGTAACTAACCTTAGGGCCCCACTTTAAAAATCTTGAATTGGGCCTCGCATTTGCTAGGGCCGGCACTGCCTTCTCTTCTATTCTGAGGTATACTGGTATACTGTCTGCAATCAGACCAGTAAATAGTTTTTGGTGGTAGTGAGACAGCAAATTGAGAAGTATTTATTTGAGGGATGTGTCAATAGTTTTAGGGATGAGGGTTGTATCTTGTATGCCATTCTAGTGTTTCTTCTCCCTGTAAAATTCTGTAAAAAGGGCAAGTGTAATGATGGTGTAATGCCATGTTCTGTTTCAGCCAGAAATTTGGGAGCTTATCTAGGCCAGGGTTTTTAAAGTTGGAGAATTTTGCCAATTTCCTTATCTTATCTTATCTTCCATTATAAATAACTCTAAAAAAACTTCACTTTTTCTACATGAAGGTAAAAATATGATAATTAAAACTAGTGATGGGACGATACCAAAATTTAACGATTCCGATTCCGATACCACTAAAAAGTCTCGATTCCGATACGATTCTCGATTCCGATTCTCAATATTTTAAAATATAATTCTATACTTGTTTTTCTGGAAATTGTCATATTTTACTCTGGTAAGATTAACTATTTACATTATGAGTATGGTAATATAAATTATAATAGATTGGTTTAAAAATAAAAATCAACTGTAAGTTGTAACAATTCATTTTAATCTTCTTGATTACACATCATGGATATACATGTTTTAATGTATAGCTACAATACAATAAAAATAAAATTTGTTATCCTCTTTCATTTAAATTTTAAAGTTTACATTGCAAAACTGGTTCAATTAAAAGTTAAAGAATCATTTTAAGAATCGGAAATCATGGTACAATTCTCTCGATTCCGATTCCGATTCCTGAAAAATGCTCGATTCTTCCGATTCTCGATTCCGATTCCTGAAAAATGTTCGATTCTTCCGATTCTCGATTCCAATTAATCGTCCCATCACTAATTAAAACCCACTCTAATAGACAGAGTTTATTTCCACAACAGTTTTGATGCCCACTGGCATCCTCTTCGGGTGGATACAGAAAAAAGAATGAACCAAAAACAAGAGGGAAAACAGTCCAGGGACCATTAAGAAATTCGCACCTAGGTTAGATCCTGTTCTCCTGACACTGGAAGGGCATTTTCATTAAGGGACCCGCTTATAAGTACATTCACATAAATTTAAAACTATCTTCTTGTTCTATACATACAGATTCTATTAGTTTTTTTTACATAATTATTACATTTATTATTAAATTTATTACATTTAATATTGCATTATTATTTATTACAAACATTATAAATTTATTATTACATTGATTATTACACTGTTGTTTATTATACAGAAATAGTAAGCCAAAAAACGAATGAAAAAGGCGAGAAGGAAACAATCCAGAGACCATTAAGGAATTCACACCTAGGCTAGATCCCGTTCCCATGACCCCAGAAGGGCATTTTTTTTTTTTTTTTTTTTTAAAGGGTCCTGCTTATAAGTACATTCACACAAATTAAAACTATCTTGTTCTATACATACAGATTCTATTATTTTAACATAATTACTGCATTTATTATTGCATTTACAGCAATACCTTGCACAGCGCGGTTAATTGGTTCTGGAATTTGTCGAATAAAAGTTGAAAGTTTGTCAAATGAAATAGTACCAAAAAGAAATTAGAAAACAATAGGAAAATTGTGCACTAAATTTAAAAAAATTGACGAAAATACAAACCATGCTACATCAAAACCCGCGCTAATCAAAACCGCGCTGTTTATTATTATTATTACCTTTACAGGGCTATGTTGTAGCCAATGTTGTAACACTGCTTCCCGGAGATCAGCGAAGTTAAGCAACATTGGGTCTGACTAATATTTGGATGGGAGACCATCCTCCACTCCCAGATTATGTAGCGACCTGTGGTTTGGATCCCACATAAAGCTGTAGGTCCCCTCCGTCATATGACCTTAGATGTTGTGAAGGAGGTTAAACAACCCCAATAAAAAAAAAATATTACCTTTGCACTAATTATTATATTTATTTTATTACCTTTATTATTACATTTACTGCATTTATATTTATTTCCATATTTATTATAAATGTGGAAATAAATATAAATGTAATAATAAAGATAATAAAATAAATATAATAATTAGTGTAAAGGTAATAATAAATGTTAAAAAATGTGAATGTAATAATAAATGCAGTAATCATGTCAAAATAATAGAATCTGTATGTATAGAACAAGTAGATAGTTTTAATTTGTGCGAATGTACTTATAAGCAGGACCCTTTAAAAAAGAAAAAAAAATATGCCCTTCTGGGGTTGTGGGAACAGGATCTAGCCTAGGTGCGAATTTCTTAATGGTCCCTGGACTGTTTTCCCTCTTGTTTCTGGTTCATTCGTTTTTCTGTATCCACCCAAAGAGGATGCCAGTGGGCATCGAAACTGTTGTGGAAATAAACTCTGTCTATTAGAGTGGGTTTTAATTATCATGGTTTACCCTCATTTGCTACCCTGATGGTCTCTATCCAGTCAGCATCCTGGTTATGCTGTTCTGGTGGGTCATTGACTGTTATTGTTTCTCTAATGAGATTTTGGTAAAAGCCTCTAGGGTTGGATGAAAATTGTTTATGGTTTTTCATGTTTATCTGCTTTTGTTTATTCCTGATTCTATTGGCTATGGGCTGGGATTCTTCCCTCCAATTCCAGCACCTTGTCATGTAGTTCACTCTCTCACAAGTTTATACGCTTTTATTTTCCCTATTTATTTTTTTGAGTTTTCCTTGTTGTGGGGATGCTCGAAAATATTGTTTTTAATTCAATTTTCCAGGGAGGAGGTTTTGGTTTACACTTGTGGTTTTGACTGGGGAGGTTTTGGTTTGAAATTTGGGATAAGTTTCTTTTGTATATATAGGCCAGCAGTATAATTTATTTGATTAAGTTCAGTGAGATCTGTGTTGGCTGGGACTAATCTATTAATTGCTACATTTACTCTGTATAACAGTTGTTTTAAACTGTCTATTTTCACTAAGTTTGATCAACCACAGCTGGTTTTCCATACTCATAGTTTTAACTATGTCAATTTGATTTGCTAATTCCTGCTCCATTTCAATTTGCTGTAAATCTATATCTTCATGCCATGATGGTGGAGAAGGGGGAAGGGTTCCTGATGTGGATGGGGAAGGTATGATAATGGTGAGTACCCATTCCTATCTGGTGGTTTGAGTTGGTTAGAGAATGTTAACTGATATGCTGTTTACTTTGGGTGTTCAATGGGCTATCAGATGAATCATCTCTAACATTTTGTGCTGTGCCAAGCAAGGCATTGGAATAGTGGAATAGGGTTCATTTTTGGGCTGGTTTCATTACAGATAAATTTTCTATTTCACCTTTCATGTATTCTATTTCTTGTTCATTAAATACTTTCTGGGCTATGAAGTTGTACTTCTGAGAAGTCAATCTTGCAGCTGGAGTCTTTCTCTCATATGCACAAAAGTGGAAGATTTTTCTCCATTCCCTTGTGATGTCCTTCTGTATCTTGTTTCTTTCTGGCATACTTTGTAGCCCATATCACTGTCCATTTCTCTTCTCTTGTCCATAATCTTTTCCTTTTCCCTCCTCTTTCTTCTTCTCTGGCAATGTAGTCCTCATTTACATCCCCAAGGCCTCTTTGTTTGATGTGAATAATTTCCTCCTCTGTAAGGTACTTATGCGCTTGTGAGGTTAGTGATTGTAACTTTTTGACAGAGGTGGTACTCTTTTCTTCCAGTAGGTTGGATTTCCTGATCTGTTCCACTAGGATTACATTCTTCTGTCTGCTCCATTTCTCAAACTGCAAGTATTTGGGGAAGTGCAAAATTGTCTTTTCAATGGTGCACTTTATCTTATCATACCTACATAGGGTTTTTTGGGGCCACTTTTTGTTGATACTGCTGGGGTCCAGGGTCATTATTTTGACCTGGTGGGATCCCTTGAAATGATACCTTTGGTGAAGTTCTTTCTCCTTTGGGTTTGAGAAAAGTTGCACCATTGCTCTCCTCACCACACTGGTGCATAAGCAGGTTGAGGGGACCTTTTTATCCTGGGTGACATCCTGCCAGTATGAGTTTTGCTTAGTAGACTTTCCATATTTCTTTTTTTTTTTAGGCAAGTTTAGTTGGGGTTACACATTTATGTTCCTCATAGCCTATTGCTAACCTCCTAGAAGGTGGGACTGAAGACACCTGAGGAATATGCCTTATAGGTATCACCTCCCAGTATGAACTCTTAAATGCACTCACAGATGACTTTTCTGTGCTGCAGTTTAAGAACAAATATCACATTTAAAAGGTTTTTCTTTTGGTTTATACTCTTTTTGGTACTTTTTATAGCTGGAAGTGGGGCTTCCACCTGAAGCCAAACACTTCAACTACTGTATGTCTGAACTTGGCTTAGTGTTGATTTGCTGCTAGGATTACGTTCTTTTCTCCAATAGCCCAGTTTATTGTGTCATACCAACATAGGTTTCTTGTTGGGCCCATTGTCTGATGTAACTGCTGGGGTCCCCCGCATTGATCCCTTTTCCTCTTTTGGTTTATACTTTTTTTTAGTAATTTTTTATAGCTGGAAGTGGGGCTTCCACCTGAAACCAAACACTTCAACTACTGTATGCCTGAACTTGGCTTAGCATTCGTCTAAGGAGGGTGACTGTTCCTTTTAATGCCCCTATTTGGATTTCTATAGCCTGGGGCTGTCCTGGGACTGAATTCAGTAAATTGTTAGGTTGTTCATTCATACCTGTTGCCCCAACTATGATGGGGAGAATGGCAGCTTCTTTCAATTTCCAGTTTCTGGTGCTTGGTATTTGGTGATTTTTTCCCTTTCCACTCTATTAAGGCCGTAATTGTTTGGGACACTGACCTCAATAAGTAAGGCTCCCCTTTCCATCTTGTCCCACACTACTATGTCCAGTTTTACTACTAAGTTGTCTATAAAAGTGGCAGTTGGAATTACTGTGTCATAGTATATAGTGTAATGGTTATTTTCAGTAACTGGTGCAGGTATGTGGTCCCATACATTTTTACTGCATTCTAATTCTAATGCTGTCATGATCTTCCAGTGGATATATTTGCAAATTTTATTGAGTCTGGCTGTATAGTACCCATCTGCCATGAGCACCCTACAGCCTGATAGTAGATGGCCAACACTTTCCACCTCAACATGACAGAATCTACACCTGTCATTATTACTTAGTCCAGCCATTTTCTTAAATGCATTTGTTAGGAGTTCAAGATCTTGGGCACCCATTATTAGTCGCTCTCCATCATATTGCAGGACTCCTCTCCTTAGCCATTCCAATAATCCTTCTTTATTGATGTAGTTATTGATAGTATTTTCCAGCTCTTTGATGTTGTTCCCATTCTTCTGTATGTTTGGCCTGTTGTTCCAGCACAAATGTTTTGCGACTTTTCCTAGCTATTAAGGTGGCTGGTACGCTTTCAGTTTCTACTACTACTTGTTATATTATTCCCTCCAAAGTGCTGGGTCAGTTTAGTTATGGAAGTATGTTGCGTTATCCTTGTGTTGTGGTGTTCATGGACCAGAGCTATTGTAGGGCTACTTGAACTCCTCAGATACTGCCCAATGCTGATGGTTGATGATCAGCAGCTGGTTAACCTCAGTCAATCCCATTCCTTCCAGTTTCCTTGGTAGATACAATCTGGGAAGATAGTGGTTCCAGCATGTTGTTCTATTTAGAGAGGATTTTTCTGGTCTTAACATCTAGTTTGTCTAGTTCTGATTGTAGCCAGTCTATTATCTGTGTACTATAATTAATAACAGGGATGGCGAGTTGATTTATAGATGTTATTTTGTTCTTTGATGTAAGTTGGGTCTTGCAGATCTTTTTCAGTCTTTGTACATACTCTCCACTGATTTTCTCTCACATTTGCCAGTGTTCTATATTACCACTTTCTTCTATCCCAAGGTATTTGTAGGAACTATCCTCTTCCAAGTCTTCAATCTCAGTGTCTCTTCCTAAATTGATGTTATGGGTTTGTATTTTCCTACCTCCCCTGTAAGTGCACATTTATCCAATCCAAACTTCATTTTTATGTCACTGGAGTAAGTATGGACAATCCGTAATAGGTATTCTAGGTTTTGGTCAGAGTTTACATACAGCTTCAAATCATCCATAAACAGTAAGTAGATGGTTCAAAACACTGTCTGGATTTCTTCACCTAGTTTGACTGAGGTTGTAGCCCTTGTTGTTATTGCTAAGTAGTTTGTTTCGGGGGTCCAGGGCGAGACAGAATAGCAAGGGTGACAAGCTGTCTCCCTGGAATATACCCATCATAATCTTGACATGGGGGATGGATATTTTTCCATTTTCATGGGTGAGATTGATGTTTGTTCTCCACTTTGCAATCTGGTTTGTTAAAGTGCTAATAATGGTAGGATGGATTTTGTACAGCTTGAGGCATTCTAAAATCCAGGAGTGTGGGACACTATCAAATGCCTTTTGATAGTCTATCCATGCAATACTTAGGTTTCTGCCTCTTTTCTTACAGTCTTCAAGGATAGTTTTGTTGATAAGCAGCTGATCCTTTGTTCCAAAGCAGTTTCTTCTACATCCTTTTTGTTCTTTCTCCAGACAGTCTCCAGCATCTAGGTGTTCATATATACTGTCTGCAATTAGGCCTGTAAATAGTTTATAGGTGGTGGTGAGGCAGCAGATTGGGTAGTATTTATTTGGGAGATTTATCTCCACTTGTAAGTCATTCTGGTGTTTCTTCTTCTCCCTGCAATGATGGTGTAATGCCATGATCTGTTTTAGCCAGAAATTTGGGAGCTTATCTAGGCCAGGTTTTTTAAAGTTGGAGAATTTTGCCAATTTCCTTCTTATCTTATCTTCCATTATATATAACTCCTCCATTTCTGGTTTATACTCGTTTGCTACCCTGATGGTCTCTATCCAGTCAGCATTCTGGTTATGCTGTTCAGGAGTTTCAAAGAGGGGCTTCCAGTATGCCTCCAACTGGGTTTGATCTGGTGGGTCATTGACTGTTATTGTTTCTCTAATGAGATTTTGGTAAAAGCGTCTAGGGTTCAATGAAAATTATTTATGGTTTTTCATGTCAATCTGCTTTTCTTTATCCCTGGATTCTATTGGCTATGGCTGAGATTTTTCCTTCCAATTCCACCGCCTTATCATGTAGTTGATTCTCTCTCTTTCGTTATACTTTTCTCTTTATTTTCCTTATTTGTTTTTTGAGTTTTCCTTGTTGTGGGGTGTTTGGAAATATTATTTTAATTGGTTCAGTTCTTGTCTGGCTTGTGTAAGTTGTTTAGTCAATTTAACTTTCTAGGGAGGAGAGGTTTTGGTTCACACTTACAGTCAGAGATGGGCAGTATCATGATACATGTATCAGCATTATGCATGGAGTGATATTTTTGTATTGGTAATGGTATCGCCTTAGCTACTTGATCGATGTACCAGCATTGGTATTGCTAAGGTCATTTTACTTAAATGTATTGAAAAAATTGATTCATCAATACACCAATACATTCATGCAAATAAGTGAAAGTAATAGTAAGTAAAATTGTAAAAAGTTGTATAATCCACAAATTTTCTGAACTTCTGTTTTTTTCAAATAGCATGGTTTTAACTGTATCATTACATATCAATGATATCAGGTTAATATTTTTCATACTGTGCATCCACAGAAATTTCTCTCTTTCCAAAGCTATTAACCCCTTAGAAGCGTAATTTCAATACAGAAGTGCGCTATGCTGTGTGCAATTTTCACCCGATGGGCAATACATGCATACAACACATCAATCTATTTACAATTATTTACAATTTCTTATGTTTCTCAGTAAAAGTTTATAACATTTATGTTTTTCTGTGAGCTAACTTGGTATAAAATAAATTTTTTCTTAACTGAATTGATAGTTTTTTACACCCAATATACAAAGTAAAAATTTATTTACATATTAGTAAGAGTTGTTCATTCTTATAGTAATGTATTGTGATACATGTATCAGTATCAATATCACTTTAGCCATCTATAAAGTATCGATGTATTGGTATCGCTTTAGACGATTTACAAGTATCGATGTATCAGTATCACCTTAGGGATTTTCGTATATCGATGCCCATCACTACTTACGGTTCTGACTGGGGGCTTTGGTCTGAAGTTCGGGACAAGTTTCTTTTGCATGTATAGGCCAGCAGTGTAATTTACTTGATTATGTATGAACTCTTAAATGCCCATGAAGATGACTTTTGCATGCTGCAGTGTAAGAACAAATATCACATTTAAAAGGTTTTTCTCTTTTTTGGTTTATACTCTTCTTAGTATTTTTAATAGCTGTAAGTGGGGCTTCCACCCGAAGCCAAACACTTCAACTATATCTGAACTTAGCCGTGTGTTGATTTGCTGCTAAGATTAAGTTCTTTTCTTTTCTCCAATGGTCCAGTTTATTGTGTCATACTGACATATGTTTCTTGTTGGGCCCATTGTCTGATGTAACTGCTGGGGTCCAGGGTCAAAACCTTGACCTGGTGGGATCCCCCGCATTGATCCCTTTGGTGAAGTTTCTTCTCCTCTGGGACTAGAAAAGTTGCACCATTGCTCTCCTCATCCACCCTGGTGCGTAAGCGGATTGAGGGACCTTTTTATCCTGGGTGACATCCTGCCAGTGTGTGAGCTTTCCTTAGTAGACATTACATCCCATTCTTGTTTGTGGAAAGCTACGTACAGGTGGGAGGGGTTTTCCCCGCACCCATCCCTTATTTTGTCACCTTTTACGACACACTTGGACCATGTTGGAAGTATTCTTTAAATCCCCTATCCCCAGGGCCAGTATGAACTCTTAAATGCTGTTGAAGATTACCTTTGCATGCTGCAGTATGAGAACAAATATCACATTTAAAAGGTTTTTCTCAGTTTATACTCTTTTTAGTACTTTTTATAGCTGTAAGTGGGGCTTCCACCCGAAGCCAAACACTTCAACTATGTCTGAACTTGGCCTAGCATTGATTTGCTCTGCTAGGATTATGTTCTTCTGCCTGCTCCATTTCTCAAATCATGAGTATTCAGAGCAGTGCAAAATTATCTTTTCTCCAATGGTCCAGTATATTGTGTCATACTGACATATGTTTTTGTTGGGCCCATTGTCTGATGGAAAAGCTGGGGTCCAGGGTCAATACCTTGACCTGGTGGGATCCCCAACATTGATCCCTTTGGTGAAGAATCTTCTCCTCTGGGACTGAGAAAAGTTGCATCATTGCTCACCTCACCCACCCTGGTGCATAAGCAGGTTGAGGGGACCTTTTTATCCTGGGTGACATCCTGCCAGTGTGTGAGCTTTCCTCAGTAGACATTACATCACATTCTTGTTTGTGGAAAGCTACATACAGGTGGGATTTTCTCCTGGGTGAAGTCTGGAATGTTTTATAAGGTTAGGCTTATCTGCTGTACTATAGGAACAAAACTCACATTTAAAAGGTTTTTCTCTTTAATATATTTTTTACAGTTAGAAGTGGGGGCTTCCACCCGAAGCCAAACACTTCAACTATGTCTGAACTTGTCCTAGGAGGAGGAGGAGGAGGAGGAGGAGGAGGAGGAGGAGGAGGAGGAGGAGGACCATTCCTTTTAATGCCCCTGGGGTTGTCCTGGGATTGAGTTCAGGTAAGTTGATAAGTTGTTTTTCATCATACCTGTTGTTTTTCATCATACCTGTTGCCCCAACTATGATAGGGAGAATAGCAGCATCTTTCAATCTCTAATTTCTCTTCATATCATGTATGAGTGCCTGGTATTTTGTAATTTTCTCCCTTTCCACTCTATTAAGGCCATAATCATTTGGGACACTGACCTCAATAAGTAAGGCACTCCTTTCCCTCTTGTCCCACACTACTATGTCCGGTTTTACTGCAGAATTATCTATAAAAGTGGCTGTTGGGATTATTGTGTCATAGTATATGGTATACTGGTTGTTTCCAGTAATTGGTGCAGGTGTATGTTCCCATACATTTTTATTGCATTCTAATTCTAATGCTATCATAATCTTCCAGTGAATATATTTACAAATTTTATTGTGTCTGGCTGTATAGTATCCGTCTGCCAGGAGCACCCTGCAGCCTGATATTAGATGGCCAACACTTTCCACCTCAACAAGACAGAATCTACACCTATCATTAGTACTTATTCCAGCCATTTTTTTAAATGCATTTGTGAGGAGTGCAAAATCTTGGGCACCCATTATTAGTCGCTCTCTGTCATATTGCAGAACTCCTCTCCTTAACCATTCCAGTGATCCTTCTTTGTTGATATAATCTTTCTGTAACTCTTGATAATATTTTCCAGCTCTTTGATGTTGTTCCCATTCTTCTGCATGCTTGGCCTATTCTTCCTTAACAAATCTTTTGCGACTTTTCCTAGCTATTAAGGTGGCTGGTACTCTTTCAGTTTCTACTTCTTCCGTCATATTGTTGCCTCCAAAGTGCTGAGCCAGTTTGGTTATGGAAGTATGTTGTGTTACCCTTGTGTTATGGTGTTCACATACCAGAGCTATTGTAGGACTACTCAAACTTTTTAGATACTGCCCAATGCTGATGGTCGATGATTGGTGCAGCTGGTTAACCTCAGTCAATCCCATTCCTCCCAGTTTTCTTGGTAGGTATAATCTGGCAAGACATTGGTTCCGGTATGTTGTTCTGTTTAGAGTGAGGATCTTTCTGGTCTTAACATCCAATTTATTTAGTTCTGATTGTGGCCAGTCTATGATCCCTACACTACAATTGTTAACAGGGATGGCGAGTTGGTTTATGGCTGTTATTTTATTCTTTGATGTAAGTTGGGTTTTGCAGATCTTTTTCAGTCTTCGTACATACTCTCCACTGATTTTCTCTCGCATTTGCCGGTGTTCTATATTTCCACTTTCTTCTATCCCAAGATATTTGTAGGAACTATCCTCTTCCAAGTCTTTGATCTCAGTGTCTCCTCCTAAATTGATGTTATGGGTTTGTATTTTCCTACCCCCTCTAAGTGTACACTTAGCACACTTGTCCAATCCAAACTTCATTTTGATGTCACCGGAGAAAGCATGGACGATCCTTAATAGGCATTCCAGGTTTTGGTCAGAGTCTGCGTACAGCTTCAAATCATCCATAAACAGGAGATGGTTCAGTACACTGTCAGGATTTCTTCGCCTAGTTTGACTGAGGTTGTAGCCCTTATTATTATTGCTAAGTAGTTTGCTAAGGGGGTCCAGGGTGAGGCAGAATAGCATGGGTGATAAGCTGTCCCCCTGGAATATACCCCTCATAATCTTGACATGGGGAATGGATATTTTCCCATTTTCATGGGTAAAATTTATGTTTGTTTGCCATTTTGTCATCTGGTTTGTTAGAGTGCTAATAATGGTAGGGTGGATTTTGTACAGTTTAAGGCATTCCAAAATCCAGGAGTGTGGGACACTTATCAAATGCCTTCTGATAGTCTATCCATGCCATACTAAGGTTTCTGCCTCTCTTTTTACAGTCTTCAAGGATAGTTTTGTTGATGAGCAGCTGCTCCTTTGTACCTAAGCAGTTTCTTCTACATCCTTTCTGTTCTTTTTCCAGATAGTCTCCAGCATCCAGGTGTTCATACATACTGTCTGCAATTAGGCCTGTAAAAAGTTTATAGGTGGTGGTGAGACAGCAGATTGGGCGGTATTTATTTGGGAGATTTGTCTCGCAAGTCTTAGGGATGAGGGTTGTGTCTCCACTTGTAAGCCATTCTGGTGTTTCTTCTACTCCCTGCAAAATCCTGTGAAAGGCAGCAGTATAATGATGGTGTAATGCCGTGACCTGTTTCAGCCAGAAATTCGGGAGCTTGTCTAGGCCAGGTTTTTTAAAGTTGGAGAATTTTGCCAGTTTGCTTCTTATCTTGTCTTCTGTCATAAATAACTCCTCCATTTCTGGTTTACCCTCATTTGCCACCCTGATGGTCTCTATCCAAGCAGCATCCTGATTATGCTGTTCAGGGGTTTCAAAGAGGGGTTTCCAGTATGTCTCCAGCTGGGTTTGATCTGGTGGTTCATGAACTATTATTCTTTCCCTAATGAGATTTTGGTAAAAGCCTCTAGGGTTTGATGAAAATTGTTTGTTATGGTTCTTCATGTCAATCTGCTTTTGTATATTCCTGATTCTATTGGCTATGGCTGGGATTTTTCCCTCCAATTCCAGTGCCTTGTCACGTAATTGATTATCTCTCAAGTTATACTTCCCTTTATTTTCCCTATTTGTTTTTTGAGTTTTCCCTGTTGTGTGGGTGCTTGGAAATATTGCTTTAATTGGTTCAATTCTCATCTGGCTTGTGTAAGTTGTTTAGTTAATTTAACTTTCCAAGGAGGGGGTTTTGGATTGCACCTTTGGCTGGGGGACTTTGGACTAATGTTTGGGACAAGTTTCTGTTGCATGTATAGGCCAACAGAATTTACTTGGTTAAGTTCAGTAAGGTCTGTATTGACTGGAACTAGTCTATTAACTGCAACATTTACTCTGCATAGTAGTTGTTTAAACTTTCTATTTTTACTAAGTTTGATCAATCGGGGCCGGCTTTCCATATGCATGGTTTTAACATTTTCAATTGTATTTGCTAATTCCTCCTCCATTTCCATTTGCTGTAGGTTCATATCTTCATATTGTGGTGGTGGTGGTAGTGGCGGCGGTGGTGGTAGTGGCGGCGGTGGTGTTGGGGGAGGGGTTCTTGATCTGGCTGGGGAAGGGAATGATGAGTCAGAGGATCCAGGTGAACTGGGTGGTGAACCACCCAGTCCCATTTGCTGAATTGGATTGGTTACAAAATGTTGGCTGATGTGTTATCTGTTTTGTGTGTCCTCTGAACTACCAGATGCTTCATCATCACTATTTTGGGTAGCTTCAAGGCACTGTAATAGTGGGATAGGGTTCATTATTGGGCTGGAATCATTTTGAATAAGTTTATCTATTTCATCATTCATGTATTCCATTTCTTGGTCACTAAATGCCCTCTGTGTTATGAAGTTGTGCTTCTGAGTGGTCAACCTTGCAGCTGGAGTGTCTCTCTTACATGGGCAAAAGTGGAAGAAGATCTCTCTCCATTCCCTTGTGATGTCCTTCTGCCTCTCGTGTTTCTTTTTGGCATACTTTGTAGCCCATATCAGTATCCATTTCTCTTCTCTTGTCCACAATCTTTTCATTTTTACTTCTCTTTCTTCTCCTTCTCTGGCAATGTAATCCTCAGTTACTTCCCTAAGAGCATTTTGTTTAATATTACTAATTTCTTCCTCTGTAAGGTACTTATGCACTTGTGAGGCTAATGATTGTAGTTTCTTGACAGAGGTATTTTTCTTCTCTTCAGGTAAGTTGGAATTCCTGATTTGTTCCACTAGGATTATGTTCTTCTGCCTGCTCCATTTCTCAAACCTTGATTATTCAGAGCAGTGTAAAATTATTTTCTTTTCTTCAATAGTCCATTTTATTGTGTTGTACCTTCTCAGGTTTCGTTTTGGGGCCATTTTCCGTTGGAACTGCTGGGGTCCAGGGTCATTACTCTGGCCTGATGGGGTCCCCTGCATTGATCCCTTTGGAGAAGCTTCTTCTCCTCTGGGGTTAAGAAAAGTTGCGCCATTGCTCTCCTCACCCACCCTGGTGCATAAGCAGGTTGAGGGGACCTTTTTATCCTGGGTGATGTCCTGCCAGCATAAATTTTCCTTAGTAATATCTCATTTTTGTTGAAGCTTTTAGCTAGGGTTAGTGTCCTTATAGCGGTCACTTCCTCATGGCTGTACACAGCCAAACCCTGTGATGGTGGGACCTGGGCATGCGAGGAGCACACCACAAAGGCTCTTCAGTATGAATTCTTAAATGTCTATTCAAATCAGATTTTCTTGTTGAACTAAAAGAACAATTCCTACACTTGAAAGGCTTTTCTCCAGTATGAATTCTTAAATGTACTTTTAAGGAAAAACTTGTTGTTGCACTGAAAGAACAATCACCACACTTGAAAGGTTTTTCTCCAGTATGAGTTCGTTCATGCCTTTTAATATGAGAACTTTGTGCTGTACTAAAAGAACAATACTCACATTTAAAAGGTTTTCCTCCAGTGTGTATTCTTAAGTGAATTTGAAAATTATGTTTTACCCCCGTTTCATATGGACAAGCTTTGCACTTAAATATTTTTTGTACAACTTTACGATTCTTTTCATTCTTAAGACGAAATAAATAATTTGCATCAAATGCAGAGGTACTTCTTGGTTGTTCATCATCAGCCAAAGACTTCTTATCAAAGCTTAATTTTTCTGTTACTGTTGACATCTGGTTTGAATGTCCCTCAATTTTCATTTCATCAGGTGTGAAATCTAATGTTTCTTCTTTTACAGAAATGTCTTCCATTATTTCATCTTGCTTTTGATAACCGTGAAATTTGCAGCCAGACTTTGATTCAACTCCATGTTTTACCTGCCATTCTGGATTGGAGCCTTCATGGTCAAATAAATTGTCTTTAGGTATGCCTATACCCTCTTCACAAAACACTGGTTCTTCTTTTATTTCAACTTCTGTTTTAACACTCATTATTTCTTCTTTCCCAGTATGAGCTCTTACATGCTGTTGAAGATTACTTTTTTGTGCTGCAGTGTAAGAACAAATATCACATTTAAAAGGTTTTTCTCCAGTATGAACTCTTAAATGCTGTTGAAGAGTACTTTTCTGTGCTGCAGTGTAAGAACAAATATCACATTTAAAAGGTTTTTCTCCAGTATGAACTCTTAAATGCTGTTCAAGAGTACTTTTCTGTGCTGCAGTGTAAGAACAAATATCACATTTAAAAGGTTTTTCCCCAGTATGAACTCTTAAATGCTGTTGAAGAGTACTTTTCTGTGCTGCAGTGTAAGAACAAATATCACATTTAAAAGGTTTTTCTCCAGCATGAACTCTTAAATGCCTTCTAAGATTTTTCTTGAACTTCGTCCAATAAGTGCAAATATAACACTTAAATATAATCTTTTCTATGAGTTGGTCTTTATGGTTTCGATTATGCTCAAAATTAAGTAAAGACTTGGTTGTTTTAAGTTCTAATTTTGCTATTGGGTTTTGTTTTGGTTTGGAATGCTGCAAATGATTTATATAAAATTAGTTTAGTGGAATATTTGGTTTTAAGCCAATTACTCAGCTAAAACCTTAATATTTATGCTTCATATTTTTTCTGCTACAGAGAATGCAAACAAACTTATCATTGATCAAAATACAAACAATTTTTTAATTCTGCAGTTTACTGTGTTGTTTCTACACCATTCTTTCTTCACTATTAGTTTTTATTCAATGGTTTGATTAAAATATTCTTGAATAATTCATGGATGATTAGTTCTACATCAGCTAATTTCTAAGAACTTCTACACCATAAAGTGATCTTGTACTGTAAAGGATTTGCAGACAACCTATACTTTGTCTTGTCTGTGTGAGCAGATGGATTACTGGGCCAATTTGATAAGCATTTGTATCTGTGTGTGGCTGAAAGTCTGCCAACTCCTACTACAACTGGGAGGTACTGATGCTCCTGAGCTTCTGTAGCTTAAGTTTGCCTTACATTTACTATTACAGGAATACCTCGAAATCTGTCATTAATTCATTCCAGAATAACACGAAATATAAAATGATGAAATTCGAGGTTGATTATAACACGTTTCAGTGAGAAAACATTTTACTGTAAATATGTACAGGCGTTCCCCGTTATACGCTCGTTCGGTTTACGATTTCCCACATTAACGATTTAAAAAAAGTACCCCCATCTTTCGATTTACGATTGCCTTATTTCGCGTTAACGATCTCCAACTGAAGTTATGATTGGGTCTTTCGCTTTAACGATTGGTGGTCAGATACGATCTCGCGCGCCGAGATTTCAAATCGACGGCGGTTGAGGACTGAGTTTATTGTGATGCGCACTCGCTCAGCCTCAGTTGCTGTCCGCGCGTCTCATAGTTAACATCGTCGCTCGTCGCTATCCGTCCTCTTACGATCCCCATTGTGTTTGATCGGTCTAAGCGTGTGTAGTGTTAAATATTCTTGTACGATCGATCGATGCCGACGATGCCACCACCATCAAGATGGCCATCGACAACATCGATGCATCATGGAAGGAGGTGCAGCCAAGCACTATGAACGGTGTGTGGCGGAAGATATGGCCTGAATGCGTGAATGACTTCACTGGTTTCCCTGCCATCGAAGAAGTGTGCCATGACATCGTAAGGCTGAATCACCAAGTAGGATTCGACGAGGAGGATGTCGAAGATCTTCTCGCCAGTCATGCTGAGGAGCTGGACACGGAAACTTTACAGGCTCTGGAACAAAACTGGGCCTACGTTGAGTCCAGCCCAGATGAGGATGATGATGAGGACCCAGTCAGAATGCTTGATCTCAAAACCTTGAGAGAGATTCTGACTGGATTCGACACGTACATCGAGTTGGTGAAGGACAAGGACCCTAACTACGAACGTAGTGCTGCTGCTGTCAATCATATTGAAAAGGGTCTGAGCGTTTATCAGGAGATCTACCTGCAGAAAAGGAGGAATGCCAAGCAAACTACGATCTCCCAATTTTTCAAGCCTGCAACAGCTGCCGAGGCAGGAGAGACAAGTGCATCATCAGCAAGTGCAGCAACAACTCCTGCACGTCGGCAGCAGGCTAGATCTCCAATTCCAACATCTTCAGGGATGGATTCTCCTGCAACTTCAGAAACTCCTCCATCTCTGAGGGACTCTCCTGAAGTCATCGATCTTCCTGCATCGCCCATCGATCCTCCTCCATCGCTGACTGATGCAGGAGCTGGCCCTCCTCCCCCATCACCACCACCCAGTGGTGATGAGTAGGCATCGTTACCTCGGACTGATGCATCGTTGACGACTTGGAGCGGATTTGAATATGACTAGGTGAGTGTTCATGTATAAATTGTCTTTTATTAATCACAATTTCTTACTTTCAGACACTTTTTGTACATAACAGTAAAATATATAGCAAAATAATAGTGGAATCTGCAAATTTTGGGGGTCTTCCAGAATGTTTGGGAATGTATCCCTATTTTTCCCATAAGGCCTTCAGTTCGATATACGATCGTTCAAAATACGATGGGGTTTTTAGGAACGCATCCCAATCGTATAACGGGGGACACCTATTATATTGCGTTGGTAAACAGTTGAATTTCATCAACTTTGATCATTTTTTAAAGAACAACGAATCTGCGAATATGGATGATGGATTGTGAAACTAAATGTAGTAAAAGATTGATGATGATTCTGCAAAATGACAAAATTTCAAAATGACGAATTTTGAGGTATTCCTGCATAGCAAAATATACTAACCCTCTTCCATACAAATTTAAAAATTCTCTATATTGATTAAAATAATTTTGGCAGTCAAATTCCTAACATTATCTAAATGCTGTGGAAGTAAAATTTATTTTATTAATATCTGGTTCAGAGACAATGTGCAGAACAGTCAGTGAACTAATTAGCTTAGTAAAGTAAGCTTGAAATGGGAACCAGTTTTCTTACCAAAAAGAAAAATCATACTTTATTTGTTCTTTAAACCAAAGTTCAAACTAATTTCAGTCAACCAAAACCATATGAATAACAATAATGATTTGGGGGGGGTTGTTTAACCTCAATAGTAATAGGTCCTATAATGAAAGGAATACATAATTTTTTAGGCCCTGCCCATTATCCTACAAAGGTAAACCTATAGAAAACACCTTAATCACTGAAATCTGAGCTCAGTTGAGAGCCGAACCTATATCCTTCAGATTAACAGTCCAATGCCTTTCATTGATGCAGAGGGGACCAAGGGTGAATGCCTGTAAAATACTCTCCCCTTCCCCCATAAGAGAGTACCAAAATCAAAGTCCAAAGTTTTGTTTGGACACATGGCACATCAAAAATTGAAGGTCAAAGATATGGGGAAAGATGGACTGAGGAAGGTTGTTCCAGAGTTGACCAGTTCAGTAGGTGAAAGATTGAGAATACTGATTAACCCTTGTGTTACAGAGTTGGACAGAAAAGTCATGAGAATGTGTTGAAAGTCTGGTACTGCATGCCCTCATTAAAGGAGGCAACATGCTGTTAGTATGTTCAGAAGAGCAGTGTCTGTTATAGCAGAAACAGTAAAGAGAGTGAGGAAACATTGCAGTGAAGAGAAAAAATGAAGACAGGCAGTAAAAGGTGGAAAATTGATAAAACAAAAACCCTTCATTCCACACAGTCAAGTAGAGCTGTGTGGGTTCACTCTACCCAGGTAAGCCAATGCTCACAGGAGGAAATGAGACACCTCCCTGTACAGAGACAGCAAATGAGTGGGGATGAAGAAACTGCAGAGTTAGCACAACACAGTAGCAGATTATAATGGGGGCAAAGGGGGCATTTGCCCCCAGCCCCAGATGCTGACCAACCCCAAAAAACTATGTAAATGCTATAATCTACCATTGAAATAATTGGTCAACCGTGAGGAAGGAAAAAAAATTCTAGATTCCACTTCTACAAAACCTAGTTTAGTATCCCATTTATGTGAACAAAGTATACATTTCCTGTAATTACATCTTCGTTTTTGTTTTGTTTTCTGTTGATCAATCCCAGTCAGCTGATCACATCACTCATGTATGATGTATCAGGTAAGGAATGGTGTTTTTCTAGTGACACTGGCCCGAAAATATTCATTGCCGCCGGCCCTAATAATGCTTAATCCAGCCCTGAACACACAACCTCTAAGAAGCTGTTTTACAAGGAAACACCAAGAATGTTACAGAAAGAGGAAGGATTGAGTTGTGTATTGTTAAAGATAAGGAGATAGTTATGTGGAAGATAATAATGAGTAGACAAACAAATGAAGGAACTGAGTTTTTGAGGCATTGAAAGCCACAAGAATTTTTCTGTCCCAGTCAGAGATAGCAGAAAAATCAGAGGTCTGGTTTGTCATAGCTGATTCATGCAAAGCATGGAGTAATTGTTATGAGGGATATTTTGTGAAGTGGGTGCAGAAATGAAAAGTGGAATCATTGGCATAGGAGTGGATAGGATCTGAAGTACAACTTAAAAGACCATTAGTTAATAAATAAAGGAAGTGTGTTACAGGACAGGCCTCTGAAGAACACCACTATTAATAGCCTTTGGAGAAGAACAGTGGTCATTCAAAAACTTTAGAAAGGCAAGAAATCAAAGTAATTGGGTGATAGTTGGAGGGTTCAAAGAGATGACCCTTCTTTGGAACAGGATGAATGAAAAGTATGAGATCAAAGATAAAAATGAAATAGTTTGCCTAGATAGGGTGTAAGCACAGAAGCATAGTTCTTCAGAACAACAGAAGGGACCCTTCAGGACTTCCTACAGTCGAGTTCAGATAGGGCAGAAAAAATGTCCTTGAAAGGTATTCTAATTTCAAGCATAATTAAGTCAGATGGGAGAGGGGAAGAGGCTAGGCTACTCTGATTGGCAAATAGTTATATGCATACATCAATTCTGATTAAAATGGCTTAATCAAATATTTTCATCAAGAACTAATTCTCAAACAGACATTACATGTTCTATGTTTTACTATTTTAAAACTGTGTGCCAAAATAACCCATTCATTTCACTTTTCTGGAGCTTGCTTATCAGTTAAAACTTTGGAGCAGTCTTCATTCATCTTCACTTCCATCATATTATTAGAACCTTATGAGGTAAACTGTAGCCAGAGGAAGATTTTCACTTAATATCCAGTTATAGTTTCATACTTTAGAAAAGGACTGCAGCTCCTGCTTTCCAATGCCATACCCAATGTCCAGTACATCCCTACTGCATTCATCTTTGCTTCATCGTGTAATCAAAATCATTATTGAGACTCATTGCAAGCATCAAAATTATTATAATCAACTATGTAAAACAGAAAATAGTAAAATCACTTTATTCTCAAATTCATTTCAAATAATTTCTTGACAAAGTAAACTCATAAATTTTTCAATTCCAAATATCAAGTGTGTTTTGTCATTAATTAGGCCTATATTATAATATTTAAAGAATAATTTTCACCTTTGACTTCTACTCTGCTTTACTATTTGACTGCTGTTAGTACTGTCACTAGACTTCTTTCAAATGAACTGAGAAAACTTTTTCATCTTACCTGTTTATTTAAAGGTTTACCATCAGTCCTCAGTTTATGGTCATTAATGTTCAGTTTTCTAAGCTTAACCAGTGGGTATTTGGAACCCTGAACTCTTCCGAACAGAATTTGCTTACTCAATAACACATTAAAATCTTGTTTAGGATTCTCAACTTTTGAAATTTCCTCTGAATTTGAATCATAAAGTTCAAGGCTCTCTTTCCAACATGAATCTTCAGATCTCTGAAACAATATTTTTAAAATACATTACATGTAAATATTTGATAAAGATAAAAAATAATTGTGAAATTTGACAATTTTAGAAAGCTACAGAAGTAAAAAGTTTTATCACAAGAAATCTTCAAAAAGTTATTACAAGTAGGGTGTCCAGATTTATGCTTGGAAAAACCAGGATGGGGATGGATTTACGACTTTGGAAAGGGTGGAGGTGGAGTGCAGATATAATTATGCCTGAAATATATGCCAAGGGAAATGAGGCTCACAATTAAGGAGTTTGTGGGAGTGTTGTAAGCTCCACCAATGGGGTCCAGGGTAGAGCCCCAGGGAGCCCAAGCATTTTGGGCTGTTTTTAGCATGAGAGGCCTTTTTCCAGACCACTAATTTAACATATGCCTAAATATTTCTAGACAAAATTGTGTCAATAAAATATAACTTTCTAACAGAGTAAATGAATACTAAATTTATATAATAATACACACCTTATAGTTTCACATTCGCATGGTATATAATTAATAACTTAAAATATGTAAAATCAAAACATTTTACCAAATCCCCACTTATACAAAGAGATAAACACCAACCCCCCTCAGTAATGTCAGAATACCAACTAATTCCATAACTTGTGTGGGCCATGATTCATTTAACTTACTCTCAAAATTTCTAAAATTCAATGACAGACAAGTCATATTTTTGTCCTACAAACTTTTTTCTAAAGACTGGGACACATGGACAACCTAATTACAAGACTTTCAGATTCAGGTTTTACATGAGAACGAGTGATTAGTTAACCAATTGCAACATCAATGTCACCGACACCAAATATACTCTTACTTAGAGAATAAAAGATAAAAATTAAATTCCATAAAACTGAGACAAATGACAAATGAATAAAATGAAGCAAAAGTAAAAATGGGTAAATATTGAGGCTTAAAAGGATTATTTTTGAGAAACTGATGCCATTATAAGTTTCCAAGACTGGGACACTCAATCTACAAATGGAGCGCAGTCAAGAGGACTATACAATCTTTACAGTAGAGCTAAGGGCCTTTAATAAATACTATTGCATAAGGCAGATATGGTCAATTCAAAAGTATGCAAGTGGAGTTTCCTTCCATCAGGACATACAAGGGTAAGTAACCCTAGGGGCAGCTGTAGCCACATCTTCACAAATTGCAGTTAATTGGGATTAACAACGACATTTCCACTTTACTACCAGACAATGAGAAATATAGCTCTAATCTGTCAAAGGAAATCCTCAAAAGGAATAGTGTATTGAGACAGAGGTACAGGGAGCAAGTGAACTTTGGGAACTGGTTTGCATCTTTATTCCCAGCAATGATACACTGGGTAGGTACTAGGGAATGTGCCAATAGTATCGGTATTGGTAGTATCGGCCTTTTTTTGGAGTATCGGTATCGGTAAGGTGAAAATATGGCCGATACTCTGATACTTTTCTACTTTATTTATTATGTGATTCAAGACAAAGTTATGTTTAATAACAGTAATTGGTTAACACAGATGATATTATTATATTATCATATTATTATTATTAATTATTATACTGCTCCTACATTAACAGTACTCCTACCCTAACACCAGCTTTCCCAATCCATACCATAATCCTATAAATATCACTCTTATTTCACCTTCAACTGAAAAAGACGTAAGAGTTCTATGTAGCATGCAAATTTAGACTTTATACCATAATAAATAAGGTTCATTTTAGCCTGCCAAACTTGGTCTCAAGTGCCTCTGTAACTCGCATGAAGCAAAGTTCTGACAGTCATTTCATAGACTGTTATTGAAATTTCAGCCAATTTATGTTTCAAACCAGTATAATACAGTATTATTATATACAGGGTGGGCCATAAGTTTCCATACATAGGAAAATTTATACTGATGGCTGGGTCGGGAAGCAGTCGCATGGTTGCAATGAACTTTAACAGACAACATGGAACGAACATCACACACGACACTGGCAAAACTTATTAACAAGTTTCAGAAAACTGGAAATGTTGCAGATCAACCGCGAAGTGGTCCAAGACGTACAGCCACCGATGAAGACACAACAGCTACGATACTTACAGCGCTTACACGGAGTCCCAGAAAAAGTACACGACGGTTGTCTGCAGAAAGTGGTGTCAGCAGATCGAGTATCAGGCACATTTTGAAAGCAAACAAATGGCATCCATACAAATTCCATATGGCACACCATTTGAGTGAAGACGACCCGGATAGACGGATGGAATTCTGTGAATGGGCATTAACCAAAGTGAACGAGGATGCAAACTTTTCAACTAAGATCTTGTTTACTGATGAAGCAAATTTTTACGTCAATGGAGAGGTTAATCGGCAAAACATACGTTATTGGAGTAATGCTAACCCTAACTGGCTGAGTCCAACGAAGATGCAAGGTGCTGGTAAAGTGATGGTGTGGGCCGGGATATGGGGTGACAGAATTATTGGACCAATTTTTGTCAGTGGAAATCTTAATGCCGAAAGGTATCTTAACATGTTGCAAGAAGAGATTTTCCCATCCCTGCTAAACGAGGAAGGTAACTTCCCAGTTTACTTCCAGCAAGATGGAGCTCCACCTCATTATGGTCTTCACGTGCGTTGGTATTTGGATCAGCAGTTTCCGGATGCTTGGATTGGTCAGCGTGGTCCTGTGGAGTGGCCTCCCAGATCCCCAGATCTCACCCCCCTTGATTTCTATCTTTGGGGGCACTTGAAGGCCATGGTGTATCAGGAAAAGATACGAGACATAAATCATCTAAAGGAACGTATCACCAATGCCATTACAAGCATAACGTCAACTGTGCTAATGCGTGTTCATCAACAGTGGGGAACACGTATTGAAATGTGTTTTCAAAACAATGGCAACCATGTAGAGCATATTATATAAATAAAAATGGTTGTCCATAAAAAATGTTTATTTTTCCTATGTATGGAAACTTACGGCCCACCCTGTATAAAACAGCTTCTTATGAGATAAATAATGATAAATATAGTCAGCTGAAAATGACGCCACGCTGCGAATTCCCAGCAATTATAAATTAGTGAATTAAAACAAGAAGTGTTTCACCAATGATGTCCGTGTCACCTATCAGGCTATCTCAAATCTAAAATTGCAATGTTCGCATGTGTAGTACAGTAGACTCGCAACTTACGTGGACTTTTCTTACGCAGTTTCAACTACATGCAGGTTATAATTTTAAAATTTTGGCACTTTAAGGCAGCGTACACACGTCTCACCTTCGTCTGCGTTCGCAATGCCATGGAGGACGGCACTACCAAGTGTGTTATGGCATGCTGGGAGGAATTCAACATTGCCAATTGCATCACTTTTGTGTTATAGGTATGTTATACGTATAACAGTTACAATATATAGTGATTTAAGGACAATTTAGGGGATTTTTTTTTTGGTTTCTGACTTTATGCAGTTTTTGGCCTTATGTGGGGTTCCAGGAACGTAACCCCCGCATAAGTTGCGAGTCTACTGTATTTATGATTTCCTATAATAATATGGGCATATTAAAATATTGGTTTTATAACTTTCATTACTGTGCGCGCTTACGTATTCTTTCATAGAGCTATGATACAATACACTACACTGCTAAATTGACCAATGCCCACTAGTGGGGTTCAGGGGAGGAGTGTTAGGCAATGGGAAAGTGGAGCGGTCTCATGCTGCGTGTTAGTTTGACTGCACCAGCCACAGAGTGCGGACCTTGTGTTATTTTTCACTATCACACATCATCTTATGCGCAGTGACAAATGTGCTGAGTGCTGACACTGCTGAGGCTGATAAACCTTGCATTCTGCTTCATTATCATGGCTTCTACTAGTCAAAGAAGCACATCCTCTCTCGTCTGGAAGTATTTCAACATAGATGAAAACAACGAGTCTAAAGTAGTCTGCAAAGAATGCAAGAAATTATTGTCACATGAAGGAAAAGAGGGGAAATCTTTTAATACAAATCTTAAAAAACACCTGCAAAGCAAGCACAAGGAGAAGAATGAAGAATTAAATAAAGAAGAAGCTCAAGTTAAAGAAGAAGCAAGGCTATGGAACAAGAGGAAACTAGAAGGATATTTCAACAAACCTGCAAAAAAGAATACTGGCGCATGAACATCAAGTTCTACAAGTGAAATTCAAATAACTCTGGATGAAACTTATGTTCAGAAGCAAATTTGGGACATCAACAATCCCCAGTCACAAACCATTCACAAAGCCATTGGAGAAATGATTGCTGCTGACTGCCAACCATACTCTATTGTTGAAGACGTTGGATTTGAAAGGCTAATGAAGAAGCTAAAACCTAATTATGAGTTGCCAGGAAGAAAGTATTTCTCTACAAAAATTGTTCCTGATATTCATACAAAAGTACTGGATAAGGTCAAAACTACATTGGAAGAAGCAGAGAATATCAGTTTTACTACTGACATTTGGGCAAGCAGCTCAGATATGGTTTTTATTAGCCTAGCAGCACATTGTATTGACATCAATTTTGAGCTAAAAACTGTTGTACTTAGAGTTGCACTTTTTCCAGGATCCCATACTGCTTCAAACATTGTTGAGCTGATCAAAAGTATTGTTCAGGAATTTAAAATACCATCCTCCAAGATTCACATTTTTGTACGGGATAATGGAGCTAATATTGTCTGAGGTATTCAAGACACAGGCTATGCTAGTCTCTCGTGCTTCCTCCACACTCTACAACTCATGGTTCATGACAGTATTTTTGAACAACAAATAGTTAAGGATATGATTGCAAGTTGCAAGCAAATAGTTGGACATTTCAGCCATTCAGCACTTGCACACAACAAACTAGCTGCGCTACAGAAACAGCATGACTTGTCCGAACAGAAACTGATACAGGATGTTCCAACTCAGTGGAACAGCACCTATTTCATGATTGAATGTATGTTTGAGCAAAAAACTGCAATTGCCAATTACTGGCTTGATACTCCCAACCTCCCTGTATTTGATGCCAACGAGTGGACTTTGATTGGGAAGTTTACTGCGCTGCTGAAAATATTTCACAAAATTACTGTTCAGATGAGTGAAAGGTCTGCTACTATCTCAGAAATAATACCTCAAATAAAGTTTCTATAAGTCTTCATAGCAAAAGCATCAACTGACATCAGATTCTTTGGACTTGGAAGTACTCTTTCGGCTATTAACACATCAATGAAGAGTCACTTTGAACACTGGATGATTACAATCCAATACTAGCCACATACCTAGACCCCAGATATAAGACCTCCTTGTTCCAAAATAAATCTAGTGAAGATTCCAAAATGCAAGAAAGCAACCTGGAAAGAGCAATGATAGATAGCGTCAAGAAAAGGAACGAAGCTGTTCAAGAGGAAGAAAGTGGACATACAAGTACTACGAGTGAAGAAGATATGCAAGAGACTGTGAATGCTTCTGACAACATTATAAGTGATGAGTTCAGTGAATTTGACAAGTGCATGGACCAATTGGTTCAAGAGGACCATGATAGTGAGGGAAGTGGAACAAAAAAAAAATCAACTCCAGGAAGTTCATCTAAGAATAAGAAGCACTGCACATCATTTCTGATTAAAGATGAAATGACCAAGTACCAAATGTTGGAATTACAATCACGGGATGGAGACCATTTAAAGTGGTGGAAACAGAATGCAGTTACGCTTCCAACATTAAGCCATCTTGCAAATAAGTACCTGTCTTCTCCCCCTTCATCAATTGAAAGTGAGAGGTTGTTTAGCACTGGGGGCAATATTTACACTCCACACAAGAATCGTCTAAGTGCAGAAAGAGGTGAAATGTTAATGTTCCTTCACTACAACTTATGAATTTTCAATTTTGAATATTAAGAATATATTTAATGTTTAATTATCCGTATGTTTCTAATTTCTATTAATCTTAATAATAATTATTTACTGGAAAATTAGAATTTTTTTTTTTTATCTTAGTATCTTACAACAGAATTTTTCATTTTGTAATTTGTTCAAAATTTTAGTTTTTTCTAATTTCTATTAATCTTATTATTTACTGGAAATTTTATTTTTTATTTTTTTATACCTTACAATGAAATTTTTCATTTTGTAATTTGTTCAAATTTTAGTTTTTTTGTGATTAAAGGGAGAAAATGTTATCTTTTGTGTTTTATTTATTATTCACATAATGCAGATTAACAAGTCAACTTAGTCAAGAAATATTGTTATTCCCAAGGGCATGCTTGGTAGTTGAGGTCATGGAAACTGTCCTCAGCTCAGCATTGTACGGGAAGTTGCGCTCCTGGGGTCCTGACTCCTGAGCTAAACAAAAGGTGGATACTGGATAAAAGTTCATAAAACTATACAGTTGTCCCTTGATATTTGGGTCATTCTCTGTCAGATCAACCAGTGCCTAACACCCTCATCTCTCAGATTTTGCTGAAATTTGGTTTATAGGGAGTTTGTGGGCCCTGAATCCATTTCTGAAATTATAAGGTCAATCCGACCAACGGTTCAAGAGATATGACCTCGGGAAATTTGAGGTCACTTGCGAGGTCACTAACATTTGGCGACCCATAACTTGGGTAATAATGGTCACAATTATATAAAAGTATATATATTTAGAATCAGAAAACGACAAGGAATCCAAATATGCAAGTTTTAGAACTCTAGGTTGAAAAATAAAAAGTTACACTGTAACCAAAATTTGAGGTCACGATTTGACCTCTGGGGTATCAAATGAGAATTTTTTTTTTAAATGTAAAAAATGAAGGCATAGGCATTGGCTATTAGAATCAGCAAAAAAAAGTTTGTTTATGTTAGTATTTTTCATGTAACTAACATATAAGTGAACACCATATTCATAAGTTGTGCGTCAATTCTACCTATTTTTTCACACTTAAGCTCATAATTTGACCTATAGAAATTAAAATTACATTTTTTTATAGATATAAAAACAAAGGCAAAAAATGTAAAATTGTATTTCACTGCTAATCTACACTGGCAATAATAGTTATAATAGTGAAAGGGGAAGACCTACTTAGAGGATTCATGTGCTAGCCTAATACAATTTTTGCATGCTCGATGCTCTCATCAATTTCTTTTTGTGGAAAAATGTATTGAATTCTGCTGCCTCCTCTTAGGGTAGGACAACTCATTACAGTTAATATATGATGTCCTGGCACTGCACATGAATCCTTGTTTGATGGATAATAATATGCACTTGATCCTGATGACACAGAGGGATGTAGAAAGTTCACAGTGAAATCATCAAACTCTTCACAATATTCCTCCACAATTCCATACCAAACTTGCATGTCATAAATGCAGCCAACATACTCTCCTGGTTTGACACATTTTAGGTTACCAAGCATTGCAGGTTCATTAGTAAAATGACTTTTCCTTATTCTTTTCTTTTCTCCAATGCCACTTGAAATGGGATACACCATCAGTTCTTCCTTGTTTAGGGGAACAAATCTATGATATTTCTGAGTTCCAGGAATAGCCCTACTATCCTTGAATCGATGTTCCAACTGTTCTTCTGCATCTTTCAAATCAGCTGTAGTTACAAAGAAAAAATTTATCTTCTTGCTCAAGTTTTCTTCACAAAACTGAAACATGTGTTCTGGTGTAAGAATTTGCCTCTGTAGTTCTCTGCAAACTGGCACGAGCAGTAGCTCTTTTCACTGTTCCTCCAATCCCATCACATGCATTTTTGCCATGGGATGTAGCAAAGAAGTGCCATTCACAAGACAGACCAAAATCCTCTTCATGGTAACAGAGATTTGTGAAGTTGTATCTGTTCTTATATTGGCCAGCACATCCATCTGAGAAATAGTGCACCTTCTTCAATTGTGGGCATCTGAATTTAACATATGTCATAAGCTTCAATATGAATGAGTAAACCATTATAGTGTTGTGTTTTAGTGATGCAGATAAGAAACAGACACTAAAATGGCTAAGTTCCTGGTCTGCAGATGATCTATAATAGATGACAAAAGGGTGAACTGTACACTGTGAATTGTCCCAGTGAAACCCTTGGGCAGCATCCTGGACAATGAAAGAATAATTCTCAGAGAAATCACCTACTATAACTACCTCGCTCTGAGGTGGTAGTGTTTCTTTCAACTGCTTGAAGTACTGTGATTGTTGCTGAGCAACAAAGTGATGACGAACCATGCGGGATATTTTCATGCTTAGGGATGATAAGTATTCATGAAGTGGCTCCACCTTATCAACCATTGTACAACGGTCAACAGTCACCCATTGCTTGTAAGATATTTCATTTGGAGCTGATTTCACACTGTCAAGTAACTCAAGAAAATCCAGGACACCCTCTTCTCTTGGGCAATCATTGCAAAGTTGCATCATGCAAGTCTATCTTTCTGTACTGCAGACACTGTAATCCATAAGATCCTTGTATGAAAGACCTCTTTCTCCCAATGCAGCCAGCTGCAATTTTGGATTTTGATGGTATGTGCAGACACAGACAGAATGAGTCCCACCACTACCGGCAAGCACACAATATGATGGCCGTAATTTTGCAAATGTGGAAAATCCTATTTTGGGATTCTTTTCATCATTTTTATATAGTTCAAACATCTCTCTTAAATTCCCGAGGACCAATCGGTTTTGCACCTTCATTGCACCTTCAGCACTGATAACTTTCACGCAATCCTTTTGGCCAGGACACATACGACTAACCTCTTCTGACTCATAGAATCTTCTAACTATATCTTTGTGTTCTTCAGATATCACTTTTCCTTTGCTCATTAGTGGAATCTTCGGAAGGATTCCATGTTCTGATTTAAGTGAACGGCTTCTTTTCACCATGTATGTTGTAGTTTGAAAGAAACTAGCTGTTTTTTCAATTGTGTATGGTGAGAGTGTCAATATTTGTAGTTTGTGATGGTGACATTTGCTCTCCAGGAATGACTGTTTCAATTCATTCATTAATTTGTCTAGATGTTTTTCAGATTTAGTTTCAGGTTTTGAAGTATCACTTACCTCCTCGGTAATTTGAACACCATAACTGAGTTCTAGCCTCTCCTTCAGGTGTTTCTGAGCAGATGATAGCTTACCACGAGCCTTGCGCTTTTTCTGGCTTAATGACAGCCCTTCTGAAAAGAACAGAAAAAAAGGTTTCACACACCTGAATATTAGTAATTAAATATTAATTATAGTACCTTAAATGCTATATAATTGGCTATATAGTAGATCAAACAGACCTTGTAGTAAAATATAAGTTATTATATTAATTTATTACTTACTTTTTTTAACTGGTGTTTGGTCCAGAAATGCTAGAACTGGTTCAACTGAAGTTGAAGGATTTTCCTTTATCAAGCAATCACTGTCATTGTCCAGATCTTGAATTGAAGAGATGTTACTCAAGCCACTGATAGTAGATGATTCATTTGAATCCTGCTCAGACTCGTTGTTTTCAGTGGTACTAAGTATAGTGGGGTTTTTCATTATCAGTGTCCAGCAGTTCACACACAACAATGAGTCTTTTTTCACTCTTCCAGCACATTTTTCAACAAGTACATCAGTCACTTTTCTAAGATTGATTGTTATGCGTTTCTTGTGTTTTTGAATAGGGTCCTGGCAGTATTTCAAGTGCCGAACCATTGTATTTTGATCTGTAAAGATATAGGATTTACAATTAGGTAATATATATTTTTTAGAAAATATATAGCTATACACACTTAATATTTTAGGCCTTGATAGTCTCTGAGGCTCATTAAAACACCATACCCACCAGCCACCCACAGTGCTGGCTGGAACTGTACTAACCTGTAGACAAGGAATTTTGCAACTATCTGTGTTGATTCTGCACTTAGACAAGTAGCAACATGTTTCAACAGGTTTGTTTAGGCTACATGTGAGCTTAGTCTTCCCCTTTCACTATTATAACTATTATTGCCAGTGTAGATTAGCAGTGAAATACAATTTTTATTAAATTCTTGGAGCTTGAGGTCAAATTGATAGCTAAGATATAAAAATTCCTTGAAATGACAAGCAATTTATAAATATGGTGTTCACTTATAAGTTAGTTACATGAAAAGTACCAACATAAACAAACTTTTTATGATTGTTTCTATTAGTCAAGAACTCTGACTTTGTTTTTTATATCTATAAAAAATGTAATTTTAATTTCTATAGGTCAAATTATGAGCTTAAGTGTGAAAAAATAGGTAGAATTGACGCACAACTTATGAATATGGTGTTCACTTATATGTTAGTTACATGAAAAATATAACATAAACAAACTTTTTTTTGCTGATTCTAATAGCCAATGCCTATGCCTTCATTTTTTACATTTAAAAAAAAAATTCTCATTTGATACCCCAGAGGTCAAATCGTGACCTCAAATTTTGGTTACAGTGTAACTTTTTTATTTTTCAACCTAGAGTTCTAAAACTTGCATATTTGGATTCCTTGTCGTTTTCTGATTCTAAATATATATACTTTTATATAATTATGACAATTATTACCCAAGTTATGGCTCACCAAATGTTAGTAACCTCGCGAGTGACCTCAAATTGCCCGAGGTCATATCTCTTGAACCGTTGGTCGGATTGACCTTATAATTTCAGAAATGGATTCAGGGCTCACAAACTCCCTATAAACCAA
Source organism: Bathynomus jamesi (assembly GCA_023014485.1). NCBI lineage: Eukaryota > Metazoa > Arthropoda > Malacostraca > Isopoda > Cirolanidae > Bathynomus > Bathynomus jamesi. The sequence goes on along the minus strand of JAJOZX010000064.1, from coordinate 1,623,707 downwards.
ATTTCAGCAAAATATGAGAGATGAGGGTGTTAATTTCAATTTTTTTTGGTTGATCTGACAGAGAATGACCCATTTGCGAACTTAACATTCGCGACTTTGACTATCCATGAGGTCCTCCATTATCATGTTCATTATCATGTGTTTGGTGACATAATGGGGCTGAGGCTGACACTGGACAATTTAGCCAATGGGTTTCGCATGTTCAAATGAACCCTAGACTTCTTCTATGACATTGACCCTTCAATGCTTCAGTCAATGAAATTGAAAAATGGAGTGGAGGCAGTACTGACATCTTACAGAAGCATCTTTGATGAAATGAAAAGAAAAAAGAAGCAAACGGAGATCACAATGTATTTCACGCCTGTCCGACCTTCGACCCCGCTCCCACCACCACTGCCACCACCTCTCCCACCCCTTCCACCAGTCAGAGCGAAGCAGCAATGCCCGCCAAGCCTACAATGCCTTCTTCTCCTCCTCCGTTATCGCTGTATGACTTGGATGAAGATGTCAATGATCCACCCCTTCCTGATCTCCAGTAGCTTCATCATGCTGTACAGTACCCTCTTCTCATCAGTATTCATCAACTCATCATACTGTATGGCGAAAAACTCATCATCATCGAGGTGGATCATCTCGCATATCAAATTGTATAAGCCTTATGATATTATATAGGGGGGCATCAAGTATTTGCGAAAATTTGACATTTGCAACCACATTTGGAACATAACCCTCGCAAATGTTTTTTGTTTTTCTTGTTGTTTAACTAATTAAAAGAATGGCACCCCCGTCAAGTACTTGCAGTCGCTGTGAAGGGAAATTTGCCGCTTACGCGTTTACAATGGCTAATAATAATGAACAGTTAGTTTGCAGCTGGTGCTCAAACTTGGAAGTGCTGAGGAACGAGTTAGAATATGAGAAGGAGGCCAGAGTAAGCCTTGAAGAAAGGTGATGCTCCTGACAGCAAAATTAGAATCCCTTGAGACTCCAGTTGCAACCCCTCCTGCCTCAGTTTCTATTAATAATATAAATAATATTAATAGCCCTCTCTCTTCTCCTAGTTCCCAACCCTTCGTTCAAGTGCGTAATGGAGCCCCATTGAGAAAACCTAAGACATGCTTACCAGTAATAACAAACAATAAGTTTTCTGTTTTAGGTTTTGAAGATGATGATGAACCGGAAATACGACTCGTTGGCGATTTCATTGTTCGAGGACAGCTCGAGGAATTCTGTGGGAGAAACCCTCATCGTAGGTGCCGTTACTGCTACCCTGGTGCAAGGGTGGAGGATATAACTAATAGTGTTGAACAATTTACAGATGGTACCTCCGAGGACACAACATATGTTATTCATGTCGGTACTAATAACGTTTTAAATTCTAGATCGGAAGAACTGCTGGCTAGGTACAGGGACTTACTAGAGCGATTAAAGGAAAAAACTAATAAGACTGCTTTAACAGGTACACTTCCTCAAATTATCCAACGTAATGATTTCTACAGCAAGGCGACCTATATTAACAATAACCTAAAGTCTCTTTGCCAACAGGAAGGAGTGCATTTTGCCAATTTTTGGAACAGTTTCTACGGCAGAAGGAACTTGTTCCTCGGAGATGGACTTCATCTTAATGACGTAGGAGCTGCGCGTTTAGGAAGACTATTTCATAATACTGTCTCTTCTTTTCAGGCTGCCATAACTCGAACAGTCCCAGCATAAATTCCCACTGCGCTCGCGAAGTTGTCGCAATTACAAACAATTTGAAGGTTCTATCCTTAAATGCTCATAGCCTACGAAATAAAATAAATGAATTTTTTTCTTTAATTGCTTGTAAAGACTATGATATAATTGCGATAAATGAATCGTGGCTTAGCACTGAAACACGTGACTTTGTAGGGGAGTATCAAATTAACGGTTATAGACGTTTTGTTAAAAACAGAATAGGTAGGTGAGGAGGCAGTGTTATGTTATATATCAAAGATAATATAGTGAACGTTATAGAAGTAAAGCACACAATTCCAAAACCGATAGATTCAACTATAGCAGAACTTAAATTGAACGATTTCAAACTTCTTGTTGCGGTTATATATAGGCCCCCTAATCAAACAGCTGATACGGACGAAGCATTATATCATGAACTAAAGAAAATAATCAGTAGTGAGCAGGCTTTAGTTATGGGTGACTTTAATTGCGCCAACGTGAATTACAATACAATGCAGGGAGACGTGGAAGGTAATCGTTTAGTTAATTTTCTCGAGGATAGCTTTCTTATTCAAAAGGTTGAGAACCTACGAGGTTGGACAGTATTTTAGATTTAGTAATAACTACGGATGATAGGCTAATTACTGATCTTCAAATAATAGAACCGTTGGGCAATAGCGATCACAATATGGTAGAGTTTGTCCTCTCAGTAAGTCACTCGAAACCAGCTAACTCGACAAAATTCCTAACTTCCAGCACGCAGACTTTAGTAAATTTCGAAATAAATTGTCACACGTCAATTGGGAAAACGTGATGGGGAACTCCAACGCAAAACTAATGTGGGAATCGTTCGAAACAGTATTTAGGACTATAAATGAGGAATGTGTACCGTACAAAATTAAGCGTGCAAAAGTAAACAACAAGCCCTTGTGGTTTACTTCTAGAGTAGGAGACATTATAAAGAGTAGAGATAGGGCTTATAGGCTACATAAGTGCGATAAAGACAATTTGTGGTTACGAAACAACTACATATCTCTAAGGCATGAAGCAAAAAGTGTAATAAAAAAGTCCAAGCGCGAATTTGAAATCTCCATAGCTCGTGATGGTAAAGAAAACCCCCAAGCGATTCTTTCAATATGTCAATAATAGAAATCCAGTAAAAAGCGTCTTGGGGCATTTGAAAAATGTAAACGGAGATCTAGTTTCTGAAAACAAGGAAATGGCTACCTTTCTAAACAAATTTTTTATGTCAGTTTTTACTATAGAAGATGTAACGAATATCCCTATGGTCATAGACATAATACCTTTTGATAATGGTAATATTTTGGATAATATAGTGGTTAGTGAAGGGGAGGTAATGCGCTATATTGATAAAATGAAAACGTGTAAATCACTGAGGCCGGATTCCATATATGCCATACAACTAAAAGAATTAAAAGATAGCATTGTTGTGCCACTAACAAAGATTTTTAATGCGTCTATTTCTGAGGGGTGCGTACCAGATAATTTCATTAGCAAACGTAACACCTATCTTTAAGAAAGGCGATAAAGGTGCAGCAGGAAATTATAGGCCAATCAGTTTAATGTCTGTTGTAGGTAAGCTACTGGAATCAATAATTAGGGATCATATAGTCGAACACTTAGAAGTGCATAAGCTAGTTAGAAATATGCAGCATGGATTTAGGTGAAACAAATCTTGCTTAACTAATCTTTTAGAATTTTTCCAAAGCGTGGTTGACATTTACGATAGACATCAGGCAGTTGATGTAGTGTATTTAGATTTTCAAAAAGCGTTTGACACCGTGCCGCACAAAAGACTCATTGAAAAAACTAAGGCTCATGGAATCAGGGGTGTAGTAATAAATTGGCTAGAAGAGTGGTTGCGAGGCAGGAAACAGAGGGTGGTCATTGATGGAGCGGAGTCGTGTTGGGCTAATGTAGCGAGTGATGTTCCTCAGGGTTCTGTACTGGGCCCCTTGCTTTTTCTTATATATATTAACGATTTAGATGTCGGCCTAGTCAGTACAGTTTCAAAGTTTGCGGATGACACAAAGCTGGGTGGTAGGGCAATTAATGACGAAGATAGAGGTAAAATTCAGGAAGATCTGAATAAAATTGTTGATTGGTCAGTCACATGGCAAATGAGATTTAACGCTGATAAGTGCAAAATTTTGCGTATATGTTCATGTAACTAATTTTGTATATAGTATGTCAGGGAAAGATTTAACAAGCATAGAGCAGGAAAAAGATTTAGGAGTTATAGTCACTGGTGATTTAAAAGTAGCGAAACAAAGTACAGCAGTGGTCAATAAGGCGAACAAAGTGTTAGGTTTTATAGCTCGAAATTTTGAGTACAAATCGCGCAATATTATAGTTCCTCTTTATAAATCATTAGTTAGACCTCATTTGGAGTACGCGGTCCAATTTTGGAATCCGCATATGCGCAAAGATATAGACAAAATCGAAAGAGTTCAAAGGCAAGCAACTAAGATGATTCCGTTGCTTAGGTCAAAGTCATACGAGGATAGGCTTAAGGAGTTAAAATTGACAACACTCGAAACTAGGAGGTTAAGGGGTGATCTAATCCAGGTTTTCAAAATTATGAATGGGTTCGATAACGTAGACAGAGATAGCGTTTTCGAAATATCTCAATATAATAGGACTAGAAATAACGGGTGTAAGTTGACAAGTAGAAGGTTTGAGACAGCAGTTGGCAAAAACTTTTTTACGCATAGAATAGTTTGCCGGGAGAAGTAATTAGTAGCACGTCTATAAACATGTTTAAAAATTGATTAGACGCATATGTTGATAGAAAGGGTATAGTTTAAGGTAGTAAAATTAAGGCTTTGTGGGGATAGATCCCACAGCTTAACACAAGTGTTGTGGGATATAGGGAGGCAGCATCTTGGGTTAGGGGATACTCTCTGTCCTTACACACCCCATTTAAAGAGATTCCTCTGCCGAGCGGTGCCCCCCATAGTACTGTGAGGTATTGAAAAACTCATGCTCTTCACTTGCCCCACAAACACCTTTAAATGGGAGACCCAAAATGGGTGCACACACATTTCTACATTACTGTACAGTCTTTACAGCCACACCTACACTTTTCCTCCTAAGCGTATATATTGTAATGTATATGGTTGTAAATTTTGACTTGGTCCGCAATCGATGTGGACCGTGACTTGATGGATACCGTAATGAAATTGACTGGATTCTTTGGATCTGATATATTTGCATGTCCGTTATAAATAGAGTGTAACATATTTGTGGATAGTAGTCTATTATGACTTGATCCTCTGGATCCAGAGATTCTATCTTTAGTTTTAAATCAATAATTAATTAGTTTTAAATTGATAATTATTTAGTTTCGTAAAAATTGGTCATTGCCAATTTACCATCAGTTTTTACATAAATTTCTTATGTTCTTGTGGTTCAGAACTCACGTAAAATTGTAGGTCCCCTCCACCACCACGGAGGACATACACGATTACGAACACAGTTAGGTAGACCAGCCATGAGTGGATCCTAGGGTCTTTGTTTGTCTGAAACATTATAACATTATAACAACTGTATTCTATTTCAATTTCGACAGTATGACTGTGTTTAAATTTTTTTGAACTGTTAATTTCATCCAATAACAGTTGTCTCTAACTTCCCCTATTTCTAATATTAAAATAAAAGTAACTTTATATTTTTTTTATAATTTAACAGATTAAGCATTAATCAAAAAGTATTGATATCGGTTGAAAAGTGGGTATTGGTATCGGCACATCTCTAGTAGTTACTAGTGGTGGACCAGACATCCACATCCATATCCACACTTCTGACTGCGGATGTTATGAGGATATTACCTCTAATAAATTATGCAATTTACAATTAAATTAGCTTATAAGGCCCAGTCATGCACATTTCATGTAAAGTATTAATTATTAATGAACAAACAAATATATAAACCTCAAAATATAAATAGCTGGTAACACAGAAAATTGAATGAAACTTGTTTCATTGAATTTTCTGTGGCTGAAACTCTTGAGAAAGTTATTATTTTTATCATAATGAAAACATTAATATTAATTTTAATTCTTATGCATTGCCTGCCATAATAGTAATATCACAAAATTTGAAAAATTGTCATATATATTCATAATTCTATATTATATTGATAGATTAACAAAATATCCGCATCCACAGATATTGAAATTAAAGATCCGCATATGTTGTAAAACTGACATCCGGTCCACCACTAGTTGGTACCCAACAAAACTCAACCCACTATCCATGACAACCATTTCAAAATATCTAAAAAGATGAGGTGAAGATAATTAGACTCCAAAATTAATATTTCACATTTATAACTAATGTTTGTATAAAATTAAAAAATTCTTAGGACTAATTATAACCAGTTAGTACTTAGCTTTTTGCTTTGTTGCTCAGAAGTTCGGGTAAAACTTTATAATTATTCCTTCACAAAGACCTTCAATTGAATAAACCAATCTATGACCAGTAGGGTGCATTAAACGCCCCATGATTTTCAAAAAGTTGTTGGATTTTAATGTCTATTCCCTCAAATGTTACACTTGTTGGTAGAAGTATGTATGCAAAAAATAAATCAAATCGGAGGTGGTCCTGGGTGGCCACCGGCCACTTTTATATATTTATATATTTATAACTAATGTTTGTATAAAATTAAAAAATTCTTAGGACTAATTATAACCAGTTAGTACTTAGCTTTTTGCTTTGTTGCTCAGAAGTTCGGGTAAAACTTTATAATTATTCCTTCACAAAGACCTTCAATTGAATAAACCAATCTATGACCAGTAGGGTGCATTAAACGCCCCATGATTTTCAAAAAGTTGTTGGATTTTAATGTCTATTCCCTCAAATGTTACACTTGTTGGTAGAAGTATGTATGCAAAAAATAAATCAAATCGGAGGTGGTCCTGGGTGGCCACCGCCACTTTTATATATTTAGTAGTGATGCACCGAATATTCGGCAAATATTCGGTATTACTTATAATACTAATATACAAATATTCGGTATTACTATACTTACATTGATTGAAAGTTGAAAATGTATAAAACACAACGCCAATGTCACTACTCCAACTTTGCTCGTTTCCGCAAATTTGGCCTCGCTTTGCGGTCACATTCAACCACTTGAAGAAGATTTTGGAAGTGGTCTTCTCTTGCAGCTGAGACAAAATCAGTTGTGAGCTTTACTGCTCTCTCCGCAGGGTCATTCACAACATTTAACCCATCCACAATGGACTTGGCTGCCTTGAAGTGGTCATTGTTCTGCCAATTGTCAACATCCTCTGTTAGGAAGGTCATATCCAGGTGAAGAAGGTTCACTGTAAACCACGAGTCCTCGTTCACAAGATCAGCCAGGGTTGTCGCTTCTGTAATTTTTGGAAATGACGGTTTGCCATATCCAGAACTGTAGCGGTGTTTTGGAGTGCTTGGCATTTCATCTGGTTGTATGGCCAGTAACACATCTGCAAGGGCACGACGCTCCTTTTGAGGTACTGCATTGCTGAACAGTGCCAAAACAACCAGTTCTGGGGTTAAATACCACAAATGTCTATCAAAGGCTTTCACAGCGCTGACTGAAATGATTGAGTTGACAGCTTTATAGTTGAGCAGAGTCTTGTATAAGCACAAATCAAACCATGGGGCATTTGAAGCAGACTGACATATGAGCCACCAATCACAATAAATATAAACAACAAAAACAACAAACTCCTTCAGTTTTTCCTGTTGATGTTGTGTTGTTACAGTTCCTCGAGGTAGTACAGAAATTTGCTCTTCAAGTAGGCATATTTTGATGGAATAAAGAATCTTTGACATCCACCTTGCTTTATGCATGGCCCCAGGTCTGTGGAGTGTTCCTTGTTTTGTGACATCATCATCGAGGACTACCTGGCAGAGTTGTGCCATTTCCTTGTAGTCTTCTCTACAGTATGAAGCGCTTGTGCGGATTGTGCTTAAAACCTTGTTTTTGCAGGATAAAAGCAGTTGTTGTGCATCGTCATTGTACATTGAAATGTCAATTTTGGTTAAACTTTCATCCTTTGCATGCGATATGCGTTCCCAATTCTTCTGGAATCTTTGGAACAAAGATGCTTCTGGAGACTTTGATGTCTCAATTTTGAGACCGTCAAACACATGATCCAGGATTACCTCTCCAACATGATGGCGACATGCACACCACAGAAGAGCACGGTCCAGTTTTGATTGAATGGTAACACAGGCAGCTGTAACGTGTCCAGTGTTTGATGCTGTTGTGTCAAAACATAAGTTGACAACTGACTGTTTGCACTTCCATGAATGTAGAAACGTGTAAGTGTGCTCGGCAATGATGTCACCTGATGACATATCACTTCCACAAGGATATCTAGCCACTCCCAGTAGCTTTACATCAGTGGCATTCCCAACCAACACTGGCAATCTTTCTTCCTTGCCATTCTTGTTTGTGAGCGTATGCATCTGCTTGCCATCCCAGTGAAGTGTTGCAGCTGTTGGGGCGATCCAATTTTCTCGAATATCTTTGGCGATAGCACTTGTTATTGATCATCGAGCCTTATCAGCAGTTGAATACGACTTGGCCACACGACGTGGATCACCTCCTGCCTCTTGAATTACAGCTTCGGTGAGCACAGCCTGTTGAACAGGAGTTATGTTTAGTCGAGTAGCAACAGACACGACTGAAGGCCTTTTCAGAATATCATGAGGAATAAAGGCAGACGTACCTGCATATGTTGATCTGTGGTGACTATGCTTCCTTTGAAGCTCTGGAATTGCCTCTTCTTCAGTTTCTTCCAAGCTATCTGCAGAGGCACTATCATCAGAGCATACAGAACTTTTCATCTCTTGTACACTGGATGATTCATGACGTTCTCGTCTTGAAGCTTCCGCTAAGATGCGTTTTTCTTTTCTACAATCTTTATCAGCTTTCTTCTTGTCAACACTACCAAATGAGGCTACTCTGTCAGATTTAATTGACTCTAAAAATGCTCTATCTTCCTCATTCTTAATGTTTGTCATTGCATCTTTTGTCCATACACCAAAGGTCTTATCAAGACGTTCATTCATGGATTGCAACTTAGCCAAAGTGTTTGGAGATTCTCTGCGAGAAACAGGTATTTGACGCAATTTGTTATTGTCATTAAGAAGGTCAAGTATTAGTTTGCAGCATTGATGGTCTGAAAGCATAGGAATATTTGCTTTAGTGTAGAATGTTTTCAGCTGGATAAGGACTATGCTGGCAGATTTCCATTTGAGTGGCTGTGTTTGTTTGCCTTCACATTTCTTTCTGGATGTGCCACATCACGCATCGAAGAACCTGCCGGCAAGTTGGGAGGCGGACTCCTGTCAATGTACCATCTCCTTCTGTAAGAGCATTGCCAAGACCAAAAATGGCACTTGCTAATCTGGTCTTCTTAGCTTCCATTGTTACAGCTTCCATTGTTTCTGAAAGACAATAAAGGATATTATTAGACTATAAGTGAAGTTTCGTTTATGGTACATGTTTTATGTAAATCACCCCTTTAGGGTGCATCAAACGCCCTTAGGTTCTTGGATTTTAATGTCTATTCTCTCAAATGTTATGTAAATCACCCCTTAGCAACTCTATATTAAAAGAAACAATGTAAGTAGTCAACTGGTTGGTAAATAAAAAAAATAGATATTTTTACATAGCGCGGCCCCCGAAAATTGCCGCGAAAATATAAAAGTGACCGGTGGCCACCCAGGACCACCTCTGATTTAATTAATTTTTGGCATACACACTTCTAGCAACAAGTGTAACATTTGAGAGAATAGACATTAAAATCCAAGAACCTAAGGGCGTTTGATGCCCCCTAATGACCAGTCTTAATTTAATCACAATATTTTTATTACTAAATGAACATGACTTCTCTATTCAATGGGTGTTTTACTCACTCTTCAATGAATGGTAATACAATCGTAAATGTCTGTTACCCTCTTTTTTACATGTAACCCCTACACAGTCAAAATCATAATTTTAACTCTATATATGATCCATTTGCTCTCAAAATCATAACTTAACTAAATTGTAACTCTCCCTATGTGATCCAATCACTTGCCAAAGCATAACTCCACTTTAAAAAAAAACTCCAAATCTTATAATCTCTAGTCTTCTTTTTCTTTATATGGTTTCAAGCCAGGGGCGTACTGAAGGAGGGACAACAGAGGATGTCTCCCCCCACCCTCCCTTGGGCCTTGTACTGGTGTCTATTGATGTGCTTATCTCTATAACTATGTACTAAAGTTTGTACATACAGTTACAAAGCAGGTTTTGTTTTAGTTTGTATATTTTATAGTAAGAATACATTTTAAATTATTATGAATTTATTCTATATGCGTTAATATAAAATATTAATACTAAACCTATCATCCCAGGCCAGTGTTGCCAGGTAAAAAACCCGCCAAATCATGCTTAAAAACCCAGCCCAAAAACTTTTCCTATAATGGCAAGCTTGTGAATACCATGTCTATCCTTAAACTGATTAAGCCACCCAACAGGGAATTCATATGGTTCATCAATTTCCATAAGGTCATAAAACTGCTTGGCTTTCTTCATCATAAGCAGTCCAGAAAGTGGTTTACCCTCACTGTGCTGCTGTTTGAACCACTTGAAAAATTTTTGTCTAACTCTGCAAACTTAGACTTTCTTAAATTCTTTTGCTTTACTATTCATTTGTTACACAGTCTCAGAATTAAAACTTTAATATCTGTTCCTTCTGGTGTAGAGAGACCTGTTATGTTCCTGAATAATTAATAGAACTAAGATCAATGAAGTACATAATGGTTCCTAGTACAAATAAAAGGGAAGCTAACTTAGAATACGGTGTTGTACTTGCTATAAAATTAGTGGACTATGTAAATAAGTCATTGCCAGATTAGAACCAAAGAATGTAAATAAAAGAAAATAATAACAATAATGTAGTATGTCATCACTAGGAGCTGATACTGGTAACTAGGTTATGGTTGCAATACCCTGGTTATTGCAAAGGATGCATTCCTAAAAGTCATTGCGAATAACAAATTTGCAAATATCGGGGCAATTTTCCCCATAAGAATTAATGTAATTAGGGGGTATGCTACATCCTACAACATAACTACAATGAGTAAAACAGTTAAACTAGCATTTACCTTTGCTGTGAGTGTCAGTTCCATACCAGAGCTGGTATAAAGAGAGGGTGAAGAGTTACTCAGGTGAAGAGGGGCCAGGGTCATCAGCCTCCCCTCTCAAGATGGCACTGACACTGCTGCTGTAGGAATGAGGACTAAAAAGCCTATGGAATGTGGACTTGGAGGTTGAAGAAGTTGGAGTGGCAGCTACATCAGGAGAATGGGAGGATTTGGGCTGGAAAGATGCATGAAGTGTCAGTTGGCAAGCCATCTTCCTCTTCTCCTCCAGAAGCTCATAGTAGGCTCAAATGTCATTCTTGACATTGCAGATGACAATGGTGCTCCTCTCCACATTTGGGTCAATGTCCAATGCCATCTCAAATGAAGAAAGAAGCTTCCTCAGAACTGGAATGGTGAGTGTTTTGAGAGGAGGACTCTCGGCCTGCTCCTCCTTTTTGTCCACTGCTAGATGCTGCTCCAACTTGATCAAGTCACTTTGCGAATAAGTAGGGTATGCTTTGCGAATATTGAATATGGGTGTTTAAATATCAATTGCAAATAAGCAGGGTTGCAAATAGTAAGGTAGTGCTATATATATACACCAAGCAGGTTTAATGCTATCATATATATATATATATACCTTACCTTATGAATCTTATGTTGTTTCATGCGTTGGTCTCTCTTCACATGGAGGTCAAGCTGGCGGCCCTGCCTCTAGGTCTGGTCTGGTGGAGGAGCGAGTTGCTTTCTTGCGCTCACCACCATACATAGCCAGGCATGCCCAGCTCATCTGGTACTGTCCTGAACCAGGCATCCAGTCTTTTCTTGAAGACTTCAACTTTGACCCCTGTAACGTTTCTGAGGTCCTTTGTAAGCTGGTTGTAAAGTCTTGGCCCCCTGACAACCAAGCTATTTTCATTCAGTGTTGAGGAGGTCCCTTGTCGGGCCTTTAATTTGGAAACACTACACATTCTGCCTTTCCTATTTTCCAGTGTTGTTTGAATGGTAATTGGGTTTAGTTTTAGGTTTGGTACCAGTTTTTCAATCATTTTCCATATGTAGATTATGATGTACCTCTCTCTTCTTCTTTCCTGTGAGTACATATTTAGTTTACTTAGTCTTTCCCAGTAGTTGAGTTCTTTGCAGCCATCAATCTTGGCTGTGAAATGCCTTTGTGTTTCTTCTAGTTTATTAGTTTCTTCCTTTTTATATGGGGACATCAAAACTGAGCAGTATTCAAGTTTTGGTATAATCAGTGTTTTTAGCAGGGGAATCATTACTGTCCTGTCCCTTCTCTTGAACGTTCTTAGTACCTGTCCAGCGACTCTCTTTGCTTTATTTATCACTATCTGATTTTGTGTTTCGAATTTCGCATCATCTGTCATTATTATCCCAAGATCAATCGCTTTTGTGCTTCTCTGAATTTCCTGTCTATCTGGAGCATAATATGCAGTCTAAGTTCTTCTTTTCTACCATATATCAAGAGCTGAAATTTCTCAGTGTTGAATGACATGTTGTTGTCTTCTGACCATTTGTATATTTTGTTCATGTCCCTCTGCAAGGCCTCCACATCATGTACATCGCTGATTTTTCTGCTGATCTTTGTATCGTCTGCAAAGGATGTTACTATACTGGTGCTGTTTACTCCGCTGTCTATGTCTGTTAGCATGATAATGAACAAGAGTGGGGCCAGTACTGTCCCTTGTGGTACTGAGCTGCGTACTTCCGATTCTGATGATGATATACCTTGAATTTTGACGACCTGCAGACAATCTCTAAGGAAGTTGTAGATCCATTTTCCCACTTTGCCTGTTATTCCCATATATTTAATTTTATGTGCTATTATACCATGGTCACATTTATCGAAAGCTTTAGCAAAATCTGTGTATATAACATCGTAGTTGTCATTGCCTTCCAATGCATCTAGGATATTGTTGTAGGTAGTGTTCTATTAGTTGTGATAGGCATGATCTACCTGATCGGAATCCATGCTGATTTTTGTTGAATCTTTCCCGTGTCTCCAGGAAATCATAAATTTTCTCTCTAACTATTCTTTCAAATACTTTGGTGAGGTGGGATATCAATGACACTGGTCTATAGTTCTTTGCTTGAGATCTGTCCCCTCCTTTATACATAGGGACAATGTTTGCTCTTTCCAAGATGCTCAGTATTTCCTGTGTCTAAGGATCTTCTCCATAACCAGTATAAAGGTGTAGCTATTTCATTTTTACAGTTTTTAGTCAATAATGTGTTCCTATTGCCCAGACCTGCAGCTGAATGTGGTTTCATTTGTCCTATAGCTCTCGCTATATCTTCTGGTGTAAAATCAAAGTCTGTTATATACTCTCCTTGCAATTCCTCTTCAAAGAATGTATTTATGTCAGGTTTCGCTTTGTCACTTTTTGGGGTACTGAAAACTGATTCATATTGAGCTCTCAATGTATCAGATATTTCTTTTGGATCGTCGGTTAGTTCATTATTTCCCATCCTTAAGGGCCCAATAGCGGCGCACTTTTTTGTTTTCCTTTTTGCATAGCTATAGAAGTATTTTGGACTTTCCTTTATTGCTTCTACCACCTTTTCCTCTTCCCTCTCTGTATGGTCCTTAATCAGGGCATGTATTTCCCTATCGATACCCTCCAGTTTTTCTTTTATTGCTTTCCTGTCATTATCTCCGCAGTTGCCTAACTTCGCCTCCACTCTCTTTCTTTTGCAGAATAGTCTTCTCTTTTGCCTCTCTAGCCAGCTCCTCTTTCCTTTTGGCTGTGATTTCAGAACATATTTTTCTAAAATTCTCAGCATTTTTTCTTCCAAGGTTGTTAGCATTTCTTCAGTTGTTTTACATATATATATATATATATATATATATATATATATATATATATATATGATGATATATATATTTAGGGTGGTCCAAATCCATAGGGGGAAATTTCAAAATTGTCTTAGATAGTCTCCACAAGTGTGGTTTTTGTCCATTTAGTGTCCACATGGTCTGTGCAAAATTGCAGCATGATTGGTGAATATTTAGAGGTCGCCCCACTCTGAATATATATATTATATAATGTACTTTTTCTTCCGTAGGTCCGATGGCTCAAACTCGATCAATTCCAAGAGTTTGGCTTCTAGGGATGGCAACTGGAACTTTATCCACGTCAAGGCTCCCTACATGCCTTGACGCCCTCCTCTTAGGGCAATACCACCACATCAATCAAAAGCAAACCACCTCCGACAGTCTGAACCAGGCATGCCAGAGGGTGATTGAAGTCTGGACCCGAGCGCGGATCCCAACTCAACGGATCGACTCCTGTGTCCGTAAGCTTTCAAAGCTTTTAGACCGCTACAAAACACTCAAGAAGCACAGGACCAGGCAATGTGCCAGCGATAGAATGAATGAAGACATCTTCAAAGCGGACATCCAGGAACTGTTTGACATCGCAACCAGTGATGCCATGAGCACAATCGTCAACGTTGAGGACCGAAATTTCCTGTCCATGCAGCGCAAGGACGTCAATTCTTGCAGCATGGCTGGCATTGATAAGGAAACGACTACACAAGAGGACAGAAAGCGATCCAGAATGGAGAAGGAAGCCAAGAGGAAGGCAAGGCATGAAGCAACACAGAAAGATTTGGAAGAAGCAGGAGTGTCATCAATTGATCTTTCCTCTTCTTCCCTTTTTTCGCAAGACGACGACGACTATAGACCATCGGTTCTGATTCCTTCTTCGTCTGAAGCTCCGGCACCAAAGCGTCCCAAGAACAAGGTTACGAACATTTTCCAATCTCCAGAAGTCATTGGAGCAATGGATCGCACCAATCTTTCTGGCCGGAATGCTGTTTTCGTAACTGGAGCTGTATTACAGGCCGCGGGGCATGATCTGTCTGGGATGACGTGCTCTTGGAGCTCTATTCATCGCTACAGAGAAAGTGGGCGAGAACAGGCAGCTCGAGAAGACCTAGAATCATTCTCTCTAGAAGACCCTGTCCTTCTCCATTGGGACGGAAAGCTTCTCCCCGGCATTGAAGGGAAGAAGACGAATGTGCATCGGATAGCAATCCTTATAACATTCAATGGACAGGAGAAGCTGCTTGGTGTCCCAAAGATGAAACAAGGAACTGGAGAAGCACAGGCCCAGGCATGCCTTCAAACTATGAAATTATGGAACGTGGAACAGCATGTGAGAGGTCTCATCTTCGATACCACTGCGTCAAACACGGGTTTACATCGCGGAGCCTGTGTCAGGATTGAAGAAGCATTGGGTCACGAGCTAGTTTGGATCAGTTGTCGACATCATATACTTGAAGTCGTACTTGCTGATGTCTTTGCCTCAATATTTGGCTCAACAGGAAGTCCTGAAACAGGCCTTTTTAAGCGATTTCAAAAGGAATGGCCATCTCTCTCCCACGAAGCATTTGTCTCAACATCGGACAGCTTGTTCGAGAACCCTCAACTCCAAGAGATGAGAAAAGAGATGCTCACTTACTTACCTAATGCTCTTCAGGCAAACCAACCTCGTGACGACTACAAGGAGTTCCTTGAACTATCTTTGCTCTTCCTGGGGAGAAAGACTGGTGGTCAACTCTTTATCCGAGCTCCGGGTCCCATGCACCACGCGAGATGGATGGCGAAGGATTTATGCGCTCAAAATCTACCTCTTTCACTATCAATTCAAGCTCACAGCACGCGAAGAACGAAACGTGACTCAGCTGGCTTTATTTGTCAGTCTGATTTACGTCAAGTACTGGCATGAAGCGCCAATGGGGACACAAACTCCTCTCAATGATCTCAAAATGCTGCATCTTCTGGAAAAATATCCACACGGAGGAGCTGCACAAGTGGCGAAGACAGCTCTAAGACGCCACCTGTGGTACTTGTCGGAGCATCTGATTGGACTGGCCTTCTTCGATAATAGGATCGATCCTGATACAAAAGGAGAATGGTTCAACACCTCCAACATCCCCAAAGAATGGCTGCCCCCGACGAATCAACATGGCGGAAGCTGGTGTTGAAAATGATGTGGCATCCTTCGTCACGAAAAGGACATTTACCCTCTTTGATGCCTTGAAAGTTGGAGGTAAGGAGGAAGCGCGCCAGTTACTTCAAAAAGATCCACGGGAATGGCCAAATGACAAGAACTACAGGGAACTTAGAGATCGCGCCTTAAAGATGAAAGTCATCAATGATGCTGCCGAGCGAGGTATTGCTCTCGCACAACGCTACAATGACACTTTGACACGAAACGAGGACCAGAAGCAGTACCTCCTACAACTCGTAGCCACCCACCGAAAACAGATACCAATACCATCCAAGGCGACTCTGATGCAGAAGAAATAATGAAGATACACCCATTATCATGTCCTATTGTCTTACTGTTTTCTTTCATATTCTTTGAGAACGAAAAAAAAATTTAGTTATTCAGTTGTCTATATATTTTCCCAAATTTTCAAAAAGGGGGCAAGTGGGGCGACCCCTAAATATTAACCGAATAACGTGAAACTTTGCACAAATACTGTCCACACCAAGAGGCATAAAAACCAACCTTGTGGAGAGAACTTAGTCGATGCTTTAACTTTTTGGACCACCCTAATATATATATATATATATATATATATATATATATATATTATATATATAGGGTGTCCCATAAGTCCAGCATCATAGGAGAAATTCATATTTTTCTATTTCTACAAACTATAATTCATATTTTTCTCTTTCTACAGGCCATAATGTCTGTGATCAAGGAAGAACAAATCCAGATAATTCTACTCATAGGAAATCGGAGTCAGAGAGAGGCCACTGCTGAATTTAACAAACTGCACCCAGACCACGAGCCAATAACACAGCTGACTCTGAAAGTGTTACCAAGTATGATGACATTTTCGGAAAACTAATTCAAGAATGTAACCTTAACCCATTCACTGCCAGTGGATGCCTATCAGCATCAAAGGGCATATTAGCCAACACAGCACTTTTTCAGCCAGCAGTGAATGGGTTAATGCAAAACAAATATTCAATGCAGATGAGACTGCACTATTTTGGCAGTGTTTGTGGTGTTTTCATGTTATAGTATATTTATTAGAGTAAATATTATTTTCATAGATTCAACAGCAATTCTTTTTATTATGTACATTACAACTGCTATTTTTTCATTCCCCTGAAAAATCTATTAATCCAAAAAGTGCTTGGTCCAGACCCCTTTTGGTACGATTGGATTTTGCTCTATTCCCAACTTAAAATTAATTAATTAATTGTAAATTTATATGGTTATCAGAGGTATCACTTCATGTAACATTCCTAAATCACCCTTATAAGAAAACCATTCTCACCCATTTACTTTTCACAGTGGGACCTTAGAAATTACTTCAAAATTACATTTATAAATGACTGAAAAAGTAAAATATAAATTCACTTTGTCATCACATATAATATCAATATACTTTGCTTTTCAAATTCAAAGCATCTTGAAGATACAAGACTTCAGTAAATTGTTAAAAATCAACAAATATATGCAAACCATATAATTTCTGTTTCTTTATGTGGTAGTGACATCTTATTAATGTAGCATGCACTGTAAATCTGAAACCTCATTTTATAAAGCTTTTATACAACTTTTGAGGTATTTCTGAGTATAGATTGCACAGTGCACACTATCTACCTTTTTCATGCTAGCCTATTGTGAAAAAGGGATACTGCAAAATAATGATTAAAAAGATTTTATACACAACTCTCTACCAACTTCTTCACACAGAGAAGCTAGACAATAATATATAGTGCCTCTCACTACTGTGGTAGAGAATAACTACAAAAACTAGACAGACAAGTATCATAATGGCTTACTATAGCAAAGGTGTACTCAAGCAAAACAACACACATTTACCCTAACATTGAGTTCATTATCACTGAAATCTGTTTCTTTTTCTACAGAAAGAACTATCATCCATTCATCTTTGATCCAATCATTCTGAATATGGTTTCCTTTTCATCACATTCAATACATATTTCCTATATCAATTTATTCCTACATTTAAGAAAACTGCCTTATAATCTATTGATGCTTTAAAAATGAGTTTATCAACTTAATGCTTTCATAAATGTATTAATAAATAAAATACCAACTTTCCTGAACATTCTCTATTCAACAAAAGAATCAAGTAAATTTCAAAATGGTCATATTTTATTTTTCTTGTGGCATGAGTGGCAAACCCACTTACATTATATAAGAAAAACAATTTTTCAAAACTATTTCTTACCTCCCATTCATCACAGATATTTTCATGGCCAAATGTATCTGCTTTGCAATAATTTGCTTCATAGGAATCAACTTCTTTAATATCAACTTCATTTTTAATGTTCCAATAAATTTCTCTCAGATCACACTCGCTTTCATCTTTTTTCAGTTTGAAACTCATGATATCAAATGAGTGATGGAAAAAATTTCCTTAACAAGAGTCTTTCTTTAGTTAAGTTTATTACACTGATGGACACAAAATATTCTCCTGAAAATAATAAAACATTCCCAATATAGAGTAAATATTGTTGTAATCTTTGGGGGCTTTGGCCTATACTGATAAAATCATGATAAATTTTACTGAGAACAAAATTTTCAAATTAGAAAGCTCTTACTTTGTTTTTATTGTTTCTTTCAAAGAAGTACTGTATACCATACCTGAACTAATTTAGGAGCTGTTATTATAAAAATAAAAATGGGATTTACATTAAGACAGAAAAAGAGGCTATTTCATGTGATAACCAATAAACCTAACTAATGATGTATGAATCCCAAAATTTTGCCAATGAAGTTATCAACCCTTTAATTAATAGGCTACTTTTCAATATTTTATTATTAGTATAAATATGAAAATAAATATTGTAATTGTCAGGGAGAAAAGGCTTAAAATAACACTTCAAAATACTTTACTATCCAATAAATCTTAAGTCTTATGAACAATAATTATATGGTACCTATATAGGCCTATAGATTATGAATAAAATAAAAATGCAAAGTTATAAACACAAATCATAATAAAC
The DNA here is from genome assembly GCA_023014485.1 of Bathynomus jamesi. Classification (NCBI taxonomy): domain Eukaryota; kingdom Metazoa; phylum Arthropoda; class Malacostraca; order Isopoda; family Cirolanidae; genus Bathynomus; species Bathynomus jamesi. The sequence continues at coordinate 1,604,833 of JAJOZX010000064.1, read as the reverse complement.
TTTTAACTCTTTTTTGTTAGCAGCTGATATAGTTTTTGATATTGTTAACACTTTTAAACTCTGTAAAAGTTAATTCCTTTAAATAGAAAAGTAAAAAATATAATAGCCTACTGAACCATAAGTATAGAGTGCAGAACAAAAATAAAATTTTTTTGAGTAGAGTAGGTATCACTAGTTATTCAATACCATATCTATTCCATACAGTATATATAACTTTTATACAAGTTTAGAAGAACAAACTAAAAAAGCAATATGACCCTTAATTTAAAATTATTTAATAGCTGAAGTTAAGAATTTGTAAGTTGTAATGAAGAAACAAGAATTTCGCCAGTTTCTGTATTTAATCTATTTCTTTTGGGGGAATATATTTGACCACCACAATTGAACAGATGCTCACTCTCGACTGAAGGAGGAGGTGCACTTAGGTATTTTAAAACAAATTTGGGAAAATACTTTAACCTATTACTATTTATTTTCTACCACTTAAGAGGACTTTCTGAATGGTCAATAATTTTCAGATCAAGATAGTGACTGATTTCTGATTAAACTTTTAAAAAATATTTCAATTCTTTTTCTTCTTGTGACTGTGCTTTCTCCACTTCATTTTGGTTATCCAAAGTTTCAGATTGTTTTTTACCTTTTTTTTTATCACTTGATTTACCTTTTGCAATATCACTAAAGCAACTTTGGAAATTAAAATTAAATGACAAGTTTTCATTATCACTCGTCTCTCCTGCAGATTCTTGAGAAGATTTGGAGGGGGAAGACGAGTTGCTAGAAAAAACTTCCAATGATTCTATCATTTCAACTTCTTCTGCAAGCCAAGTTGCAATGGTTTTATTGATGTCTGTATCAAAGTTTTTTTCTTCAAAAAATCTTTCCTTGAATCTTGGGTTAAGGAATGTTGCTAAAACCAAATTTTTGTCTTTTAAATATGTTTGGAATCTGTTTTTTGCCGAGTTGTTCCAAGTTTTTCAAAATGTTTTTCTTCAATAGTTTTTTTGATAAAACTTGTTATCACTCTTATATTAGGAATTATTTCAGATGCAATACCGGTAGCATCCCATTTACTCTTCATCTCTGTGATATCTACAAAATTTTTCAAAATTTTTGTCAACTTAACTAAAATTTGCCACTGGTTTGAATCTAAGCATTTTTGGATGATCACTTGCAAAAGCTATAAGTGCTAATTTTTGTTCCAGAGTTCTATCCAGCATAAAATATTGGCTATTCCATTGCGTTTGAAGATCTTCAATAAACCTGTGCTCTGGAACTTCATATCTTTTTTGATATTCCTGATATTTTGCAAAGGCTGAAGGTGAATGATTAAAATGCCCAACTATATGCTTGCAAATTGCAATAATATCTTTGACATAACATTGTTCAAATATGGCATCATTCAACAGAAGTTGGAGTGAATGTAAAAAACATGGCAATGATTGCAGACCAACTCGGGAAACCCCTGCTGCCATGTTGGCTGCATTATCTCCAGCAACAAGATGAACTTTTATTGGCAATATTTGAAAATCAACCATGGTTTTTAGAATATACTCACTAATATTTGCTGCTGTATAGGATTTTAAAAAAGGAACAACCCTTATTACTACAGACTTTTGCTCAAAACTTTCTGTAAGCCAATGACCAGTTAAACTCATGAAATCTGTATTAGATGTGCTAGCAGTCCATCTATCACTGGTAAAAGAAATATAAGATGCTGTATTTATACTCTCTTGAATTCTGTTTCTTACTCACTCAAATATTTTGATATTTTGTACTGCATTTTCTTTAATGTATTTTCTAGATGGTAATGAATAATTTGGACAAGCATTCTTTAACAGCCTCTGAAATCCAATATCTTCTACAATAGAGAATGGCTGTATGTCCATAGCTATCATTTTTCCATTATGCATTTTCAATGATCTACTATCATTTATGTCCCACAGTTTTTGCTTTTCAAAACTTTCTAACAAGGTTGGTTGAAACAAGGCTTTTCTTTTTTGTACAGTGGTGTCATCAGATGAAGGAATGCTCTCCTTTTTTTCTTCTTCAGTGCCAAAATTTCTCTCTCTTTTTATTCTTTTCTTAATTCAACTGGATGCTTTTTTTCTAAATGTTTAATCATATTTGTTGTACTTCCTTTGCCTGGTTTGCCTCTTGAAACCAATTGACTACAAATATTACATTTGTCTTTAGTTTCATCTTTATGAATAGTAAAAAAATTCCAAGCAATGCTCTTTGACTTTAGTGTTTTACCTGAACTGGTGCTTGCCATAGTTAAATTTATAAATTAAGTATAAGATTCAGCTAAGCTCAATTTACGAGCTTTTCTCCCAGTATAAATTAAGTAGGCCTAATCTCTCCAAATAATGAATTACCTTACTAAGCTACTAAGTAACTTTAAACTAACTTGCCTGGAAATAAGAAAAAAGAAAAAAATTAGAAAATACAGTATTATGAAATAAGAATTATTATCAACTTATCAAGTGATAACTTTTGTTTGTTTACAAACACAAATAACTACCTATATAGGCTACAGTATCACCTTACACCACAATACAATATTTACAATTGAGTTTAGAATTTTTGAACCTCCATTGCCAGAATATAGTGGTTTTTTCCAATTTCAGATTCAAATATGGTACTGGTATTTAGTTTTGGTTTTAACTTCTAAATTCATTTGTTGACTGAATATAGAAATGTTCACTTTAAATAATATATTTATTAAAAATAAAGCACTGCATTGTTCAATGTTATTTTTTGATATTTCATTGATTTTTTTTAAAGAATTGGCCTAATCATCACTCAAATTAGGCCAATGCCAATTCCCTAAAACGTGGCCAATTAGCCAATGACTGATGCGAATTAATCGGTACATCACTAAACCTAACCTACATAGGTTTATAATTTACTCTTTAAAGCCAATAGTCATGGCTGAGATTTTAATTATTTTATTTTTCAAACATGAAATAAAAAACTTCTAATTATCTCAAAAGGAATGAAAACAGTATTCAGAATCTGTAAAATCTGACGCCCAAACTTTTAAAATTCTGAAAGCTCATACTTTCAAGTAATATTTAAAATATAATGCTTGTAAATATGTGAAAGTGTACAAGAAAAATTTATACTTCAATTATGAAACTGTATACATGTATCTGGAGTTTTAAGGTGTCAGTTATAATGACAATGACACTCATGTATAAGGGCTGGGCAGGTCACTAAAGAAAAATTTCACTGAAGACTGTGTACTGCTTAATGCTACAGTATTTACATATAAACAAATAAAAATGGCATAGAACAATCAAAGTTCAAATTTTCAAAATTTGGGGGGAAAACTTGCAACACAAGCACTACATAAAAATGCATGCCAAGTATGAGAGAGACAATGCTGCAGATCCAGTGAACTTCAGAATCCTAACGCTACTAGCCAAGGCAAAAGTGCTGTGTATATGCAGGTTTACTAGTAACTTTGTTGGTGTGTGCGAAGGATTTAAAAAATTTAAAAATAGAGAAAAATGCAGTTACAGTTTGTCAACTTGCAAAATGCCATACCGTAACTTTTGAACCAATAATGATATCGGATTGATTTTGACCATACATACAAGTCCACAATCTGCTCCCTGACTCACCCATGGGATAGGGGAAGGGTGGGGAATATAGTGGTATAAATAACTCAATTCTGGCCCCGCTGGTGCTTAGCCCCTCAAATATAAAATAAATAAATAACAAAATAAAAATAATATCAATAACACAAGCCTGCGAATGAGAACTTTGCAAGAGTTGTTTTCTTACTAATAACCAATGTTATATAATTCAACTATGCTGATTTCGAATAAGGTGTCCATTTTTTTTCTATCAGGTAAGGATTTTCTGCAAACTGGAAGGGAAAAACCAACAACATAAATAAATATTATTTATTTCAATTTATATTAGGTACCTATTTCACTTTGTTATACTAGTTATAAATGCAAACAACTTTAAAAAGAAAGAAGACTATTAATGTCAATTACATATTCATCTTTATTTGTCCTGAGTTTTCTTGTGAGATCTATGCCTTTTAGTCTTGAATGTATGCACTGTTCCTTTTCTTTTATGTTATAATTCTGTTATACTAGTTATAAATACAAACAACTTTAAAAAGAAAGAAGACTATTAACGTCAACTACATATTCATCTTTATTTGTCCTGAGTTTTCTTGAGAGATCTATGCCTTTTAGTCTTGAATGTACGCACTGTTCCTTTTCTTTTATGTAATAATTCTGGAGTATCCCATTTCAACATCCAGCAGTAATCAGCAATCATGCTGATGTCTCACCTTCCCTGATCTCTTCTCCATTTCTTTGATGTCTTGGTGAAATCATTCTCCTTGTTCTTCGCTAAGTGCTCCGAGATTCTCAGGGAAGTAAACCAAGTGTGAATGTAAGAAACATAATTTCAGACTCGTATTACAACCCAATCTTTGAACTTATTTAGCATGTTGCTCACAATGTTTTGGAAATTTGGGTCCTTGTTGTTCCCCAAAAATTTGCTGATAACATCCTTAAAAGCAACCCATGCTTCTTTTTCAAGATTGTTCATTGTTCTTTCAGTGTTCATCCAAAGTCAGTTTTCTAATCTGGGGACCAACGAAAATTCCTTCTTTCAATTTTGCTTCTGAAAGAGTTGGGAATTTACCACACAGATACTTAAAACAATCTCCATCTTTGTCCAAGGCCTTAACAAATTGTTTATCAAGCCCAATTTTATGTGAAGCAGAGGTAAAAGGACTTTCTTCGTGTCAACCAAACTTTCACATTGAATGTTTTAAAAACCAGGTGTCAGGTTGACTCTGCCGGGCCATTCCTTTTTATCCGTTGCTGACTTCTTGCTTGGCTATCCCATTCACACAAAAAACATAGAAACTTCATATAACCTGGTTGTTGACCTAACAACATATGGTACAAATCACTTTTAAGTCTCCACAAAGTAGCCAACCATGTTCTTTGTATTTAACCTTAGCCAGAAGAAGCTCAAGATTTTCGTATGTTTCCTTCAAGTGAACCGAATGAGCCACAGGAACGGATGCATACAAGTTACCACTGTGAAGGAGGATGCCTTTTAGATTTCTTTTGGAGGAATCAATGAAAAGTCTCCACTCATTTGGGTCATAGACTGCAGCGCCTAGCTTAAGTATTAGTTCCGAAACATTGTTGCAATATACCAGTGAATTTTCTTGAGAAAAACATTGGATGAATTCTTTTTCTCGATTTCTGTACCATTAAAATGATGTCCTGGGAGAAAGCAAGTTCTTTGCATGAAGTCTAGATCCCAAAATGTCTGAAGAATCCTTTGGGAGATACAAATATCTTACCAAATCATTAAGTTCACTTTGTGTAAACAATTGGGGTTCACCAGATGTTTCAGCTTGAAAACAATCAATATCATCATTTCCATCATCATCATCAGACACTGAATCAGATGAAGTTATATCAAGAGTATTTGGTTTATAGGTACAGGTGTACCAGGTCCATGAGCAACAGGTCTTATAGCAGACTGAAAGTTCAGATAAGAAATTTCCTTTTTATTTTTAGTATTGTAGCCTTGCACGTTACATGAACAAAAATAGCAGTCATTGCTGTGATTTCTAGGCTCACGCCAGACCATTAGAATCCCAAAAGGTAAAGAATCCTTTTTACCTCTACTCCATAGTCTAAGTTGTTTGACACAAACACTGCAAACTTTATGTGGAGTCCATGATTTGTCTTGATCCCCAAGTTTTATTCCGAAGTACCATATGCATAGTATGCTTCTTTTATTAGAATTAGAATAACCTTTATTAATAATAAAATAAATACAGTAGTCTTTTTACAATTTACAATTTTTACAATGACATAAATAATTGTGAAGCTCGACTATTTATTTTTATTTTATTTATTTTTTTTTGGCCCTTAAGCTTTAGGCTTTACTGGGCTCTTATTAAAAATAAGCCGCTAGCCGTTATAAATTAATAATAATAAAATAAATAAATAAGTAAATAAGTATTATTAATAGTTAAAGCCTGTATTTCAATATTAAACAATATTAATGGACAATATTAAACATTATTAGTGGACATTAATCCAAGATTTTTGTTAGTATCCCATTATTAATCGGGATTTTAACTTGGTTTTAAACAAATTTACATTTGCAATATTTTTTATATCGGCATGCAAGTCATTCCATAGTTTCAATCCAATGAAAATGGGTAGTTTTTGAGATGAAGGCAATCTAAATTGAGGTATAACAATCTTTGATCTATTTCTGGTCTGATACGGGTGGATTTCTTGATGAGTTACAAAATATCTATTTACCCATTGCAAATTAATGATTTTGCTCTTACACTTGTAAATAAAATAAAATGTGCCAGTTTGGTTATATCATTGAGCTTTAGTAGGTTTTAGCTCTTTAAATAATGCACTAGAGTGATCAAGGAAATCAGCATCAGATAATAACCTTATTGCTCATTTTTGGATGACAAAGATACCATTTAATGCGTTGTTAGCGGAGTTTCCCCAAACAAGGGTGCAGTATGTTATATAAGGAAGAACAAGAGTATGATAAAGTCAATAAACTTGTTTAGGGACTACATTTCTAAGTTTAAACATTATAGCAACGCTCCTTGAAATCTTTTTCGTGATATAATTTACATGATCACTCCATTGCAAATTCTTATCTAGCATTACACCAAGAAATTTTGTTACAGTACACTCCTTTATGGTGATTTCATTAACATTGATAGGAAGAGTTTATTGGTGGTCAACCATTTCGTTACACTGATGAATTCTGAATGAAATATATTCTTAGCTGTATTAACATCTTTGCAAGAAAAGGAGAGAGTTGTATCATCTGCAAACATTATGAAGTTCAGTATATCAGATGAACGTCGAAGGTCATTTATATATAATAAAAAAAACAGTGGACCCAGCACTGAGCCCTGTGGCACACCATGTTTGACAAGCGCTTTAGTGGAGCAAACCTTATTTACTGATACAAAATTATATCTATTGGACAAATAACTTTTAAACCAATCACTGATTGCCCCTCTAAAGCCGTAACAATACAATTTATTAAGTAGAATATTATGGTCTATTACATCAAACGCCTTACTCAAATCCATAAATATTGACATCATTATTTCTTTGTTCTCCTTAGCTATATTTACATTTTCCATAAGATTTAAAATAGCCATTTCCGTTGTTCTATTATTACGGAAGGGTCATTCCATGTCAAGTCAGCCACCTAAAACACTCACCCCTTTCAATTTTGCTCATACTTGGCACAATAGCAGATATACATGCCAAACTTAAATTCCCAAATTATTAGAGCTGACTGACCTTTGGTTACTGAGATACAAGGTCACAAAGTTGTGACATTTTGACCTTTTTTGCGTTAAATGACTATTTTCAAAACGGTGTAACTAAAAACTATTAAAGCTAGAGCATTGATTTTGGTCTCATTTTAAAGCTCTTTAGTAGCCCCTTGTTTATTGTCTCTTGTTAAATATCTCTACTGTGAAAAATAAAAAAATCCCTTCAAAAGTTGACCTTTGACCTTGAATAAAAAAAAATACCTTCTCCTAAAAAATTCAATTTTTTTACATTAATACCTTGAGTCATGTACAACAAAATCCCAAGAAGCTGTAAGTGGCTGATAACTAGTTCAATGTATAAAAAATAATGAATTCAAGCAACATTTTGAAAAAAGTCATTTTATACAAAAATTGTCAAAAAGTCATGACTTTGTGACCTTGTATGTCAGTAACCATTTTTGTCTAAGGTCAGCTCAATCTCTTACAAATACAACCCATATCTACATACTATCTGCAGCCTTCTACAAACAAGCAAATGCTTATTTTTAAATATTTGTTCTTTACCCACCTCACCTGTATGTTGTGCATGTATGTGATGGTTTTCAGTAGTTGACAAGATTCTTGTGGGCCACCCAATTTATTGTGATTTCTAGAAGAGAAAACAATTTTTAATGTATACCTAGATAGCTACCTAATTAACAAATACAAGTAACATATTAAAATGTACATACAATATGTATAGGTATAGTGCTCATTGATTTCCATTTATCACAACTTAAAATGTATGCAGTGTATATATAGTTACATGACCATTTTAATTTTGAATTCTTACCTTTCTGTGCTGTAGATCTGCCAAAGCTTTGGATGCCTTCAAAGTAACTTCTTTGCAAATCCTGTATGTTCGTCCATTAGTAGTAGATGCCTCAACTTGTGTTAGAATATCTGAATATGGTAAGATTAATTCATCTGGTCGACCAGGATACACAAATGATGGGTTTGGGCCATGAGGATGAAGGAATGTGACTTTTACTTCTCTATTCTCTGGTATCTTTTCCAGCACATATGCCACCCACCAATGGCCATCATATGCAGCAGTAACAAAACCATGTATTTTCTCCTCAGTCACAACTTCTTCCTTTTCAGTAACTTTCTCAATATTTGAATAATCTGATAATGAATAATGTTTAACCTTAAGAGAAGTCAATGAAACTGGCTGTAAATGGTGTAATTTCTGTGTACCAGCAATAGTCCTTGCAGTTGAGTGTCTTTCTTGGAGAAGTTGGCTTTCCTCTTCATGCTCTTTATTGGTTGAAAAATGACATTTTATATTTACAATATTTTCACTTGCAAATGTATATAACTGTTCTGCAGTAAGGATCTGTTCATCATAAGGTCGTTGTAGACTAGCTTTTGCAGCTAATCTCTTAACTGTGCCTCCAACACCATCACAGGGTCCCTTTCCATGACTTGTTGCAAAAAAATTCCATTCTGCCTCAATTCCAAAATCATCTCTGTGATGGCAAAGATTCAAAAAGTTTTTGCAGTTCTTATACTGTCCTGCACACCCATCTGAAAAGTAAATTATTTTGTGGATGGAACCGATGGATGAGATATTATCTTTTAGGAATTTTATCAGATGCTTTTGAAACAAATGTACAGCAACTGTGTTATGGATGTTACACTCTGAAATAATAACAAAGCTAAGGTGAGCAATCTCATCTTCCTTTTTATAGTAAATAACAAATGGATGTAGAGTAGCCATCTCATTGTTCCAGTGAAAGCTCTGAACCTCATCTTGAAGAATAAAGGAATAATTTTCAGCAAAATCACACACAGCAAGGACCTCACCATCTTTCAAAGACATTTTTGTTTCACGGTAATAAGTTGCTTGCATCTTTGTCTTGAAGTCATGTATCTGGTATTCTTTCAGTTGGTTACAGAATTGGTCAATATATTCATCTGTATTCAGTTCTACTGATTCAAGATTTGACCGATCTGTATTGGTCCACTTTTTAAAATTTATGATATCAATGAAGTTGTTTGTAAATATGTCCAGTAGTCTGTTTTTTAAATCTGATGGATCTCCACATTGTTCACATTGTCTGAGGCAGTGATTGCATTCCATAAAGGCAACACAATGACGTACATTCTTAATAGGTGTGTCATCATTTGCAGTTAGTTTTTCTAATTCAGCTCCTACAAACATAAGTTTGGCATTCTGATGAATTGTACACACACATACTGAGTGAGTTCCTGTTGCTCCAGCAATAACACACTGCTTTGGACGCAATTCTGCAAATTTACTGAATCCCACCTTAACCAAAGGATTTCTTTCTTTGAAAATATGATAGGCTTCTTTTAAATTGCAAAGTAAAAGATGCTTTTGCAAATGTATCCTTCCTCTTTCATTGTCAATGATACTACAATAGTCTTTCTTTCCTGGCATTGTTCTACTGATGTCTTCTGAAAGATAAAATGCTTTAATAGCGTCAACAGTATCCTGTTTAATTCTTTTCCCACCCTTTGGATTTGGGTCTGAAAGGACACCTTTTTCTTCAACTATTTTTTTAGCAATAGATGCTGTATGCCTTGTGTGTTAAATTCTGAAGCAATTTTCCTAATGCTCCAACTTTTGGGCAATACAGTGAGGATTTTTATTTTATCACTTCTTTTAGTATTTTCATTTTTGAATTTTTCCTTGAGTTGATTTATTATTTCTAAACAGTCTACATCTCCAGATGGCTCCTTAAATTGTGAGTCAGAAATCTCTTTCCTGCAACTGTTTCCATTCTCTTCTTAACTGTCTCTGTCACCTTGCTTAGTTTTTTAGCTCCATATGACTTTTGCTCTACAAGCTTTCTCTTTTTTATGGGTGATTCACCAATTGAAACAAAAGAAGCATTCAAAGTACACATCTCATGGTTTTGCTCTGAAGTTGATGCATCACTATTGTCAACATTTTCAATTTTCTCAAGATCTTCAGGTGGTTCACTACTACAAGAAGAATCATCATTTATGTCTGAATTCAAAGTGCCTATTCCTTTCTCAGGCAAGGACTCAAGATGTTCTCTACACTGCTTACAAAGTCTGTGATGTAGTGTTAAGTGCAGATCGGGAAACTTATTTACAAGTTCCTGTGGTACAATTCTCAAACTCTTCTTTCGACACTGACCTTTGTGACGCAGCAAAGGATCAGCACACTTCTGTTTCAGTTTTAAATGTTCCATGTTTGTACTCTGAAATCACAAAAGCACAAAGAAAATCCTGAAAAAAACAATGAACAATTAATGAATTATTAAATAAATTTTTATACATGTATTTAGTAAAAATAAATTAACTTTAACTTGAAGTCAGGAGTCAACTCTGTAAAGTTGACAGTACTTATATACTAGTTGGGCCTTTGGATCAGCGCTACTCCAGTAGATTTGGGGCTGTCGAGGGGTTTAACCCTGGTTGTCTTTTAAAAGACTTCTTTTGGCACAGGTCACAAAAAGGTTTTTGAACTAATAATGTTAAGTTGAACTAAGTCTTCACTGACACTATATCAGAACAGAACTTTTAAATAAATGAACTGACAAAAAAAATCTAAAATTGAAGAATGATGCCAACTTCATTTATTTTTTATACATTGAACTAGTTATCAGCCACTTACAGCTTCTTGGGATTTTGTTGTACATGACTCAAGGTATTAATGTAAAAAAATTGAATTTTTTAGGAGAAGGTATTTTTTTTTTATTCAAGGTCAAAGGTCAACTTTTGAAGGGATTTTTTTATTTTTCACAGTAGAGATATTTAACAAGAGACAATAAACAAGGGGCTACTAAAGAGCTTTAAAATGAGACCAAAATCAATGCTCTAGCTTTAATAGGTTTTTAGTTACACCGTTTTGAAAATAGTCATTTAACGCAAAAAAGGTCAAAATGTCACAACTTTGTGACCTTGTATCTCAGTAACCAAAGGTCAGTCAGCTCTAATAATTTGGGAATTTAAGTTTGGCATGTATATCTGCTATTGTGCCAAGTATGAGCAAAATTGAAAGGGGTGAGTGCAAAAAGTGCCATTTTGTGGCTGAGTTGACATGGAATGACCCTGAAGCCATATTGATTTGGAGATAATAAATTGTAAGATTCTAAATATCGCTGCATTCTACTTTTTACAATTTTTTCGAAAACTTTGCTGAACACAGATAATGAACACACCAGCCTGTAATTTGTTGCTAGTGTAGGATCACCCCCTTTAAAAAGAGGTGTTATACAACCAGTTTTTAGCATTGATGGGAATATTCCTTTGGAAATACTTTGATTGATAATTTTAGCCAAAGTTACAGATATCTTATCTTGGTTAATATTCGTTTTAATGCTTTGTTCGTTTTCGATAGGAGACATTCTATGACAATTTAACATATAAATTTGTATTCAGGACACCTTGAAACCTCAGGGAAACTGATAAAAATCAAGGAAATATAATATTTATTTTTTATGGAAAAAAAAAAAATTTAGACGTAAAAAGCAGCCATTATAGGCCATTGACCGAGTATTTAGCTTTTAACGCTGTTAAAATTTTAACGAATGTCGCCCTCTCCAGTTTTATGGGGAGACATCTCGTGGCAAAATTAGGAAACATAGGTCAAAACAACCAATTAAAAATCATTTTTGTTTCACGTGACCTTATCCAACCAATCAGAGATGTACATTTTTAATCTCTCATAATGCATACTCATTCAAGAATGCTTTTTCAGTCTGGTTTTCATTATGGTTTGCGGAGGTTGTGATTGCCTGGGTTTTTGGTACCTTGGAACGCAGTTCCAAAAAACTACTGTTGTTTGCGGTTCCTCAGAGAGACGCAACAACTGTTGTTCGCCTGATCCAGCAACATATTAGGCCAGGGACTACAATCTATTCCGACGAGTGGCGTGCGTATTCTCAACTTGGAAATCTAGGCTACATTCACCGGACAGTCAACCATTCACAGCGGTTTGTGGAAGACACCGTTCACATTCAAAATATTGAGCGTTGTTGGAAAGATGTGAAGAGCTGGATATTACGGTCTGGCAACAAAACCCAATCAGTTTAGGTTGTTGTTAGGTCAGTTTAGGTTAGGTCAGGTCAGTTTAGGTCAGGTCAGTTTAGGTTAGGTTAGGTCTGAACCAAAACACATTTTTCTGGTGTTTTTTGGTGTGATTTGCTCAAATCTGAACTTCGTTTCTTTGGGAAATGAGCCATTTTTGAGAAATTTTCAATTTTAAAATTTCTCAAAAATGGCTCATTTCCCAAAGAAACGAAGTTCAGATTTGAACAAATCACACCACAAAACACCAGGAAAATGTGTTTTGGTTCAGAAAGGAGGAAAAGCACTAAAACGAATAATTACCCTTATCTTTAACAAGTTTCAATATAGGTACAGGAATGTTATGAATGTTATTTTTTGTATTTTTTAATTTACCAATAATATTCTGGACCTCAGTAGAGGTAGTAGGAACAAAAGAAAATGAATTTAGTGGGCTGGGTGGCATATATTATAGAGGTGAGTGATCATTATTTATTAATTGTGAGCGAAGCTTATCCGCTATTGAAGTAAAATGTGCATTTAAAGAGTCTGCAATAGCAGTATCATCAGTGATTTCTTTATTATCAACATTTAATTTCTCTATTGGATTTTTCTTAATTTGTTTTCCGAGAAGATTGTTTATGGTTGTCCAAGTGTTTTTCATGTCTCCTTTATGTTTGGAAAATTGATTGTTATAATAGTTATATTTTGCAATTTTGATTATTTTAGTTAATTTGTTTCTGTATTGAGTATATTGTATTTTAGGAATTTTGCTCTGCAATTGCAATTTGAATAATTTATCTCTATTCTTGGTAATTTTTTACTATCAGTCCGGTCTCTGGAAACTGAAAATAAAGTTTACCATAAGACTCTTTACATTTTTTTAAACAACTTTTATTAAGTACAATATGAAGGCAAATGCCGATTAAAGCTATAAAATTAATGTTAATAAAATTTTTTTTGAGCGATAAAATCGGGATCATGTTTTTGGGAGTGATAAAATGACTGATCCCACAAAGGTTAGGAAGGTACCGCTAACAAAATTGGGTGGTTTGACCTGAACTCATAAGATTTTAGTGTCACGATGGCGTCAGTTTGCGATGGTTGTAATTATTCAGTGTGTTTAACTTCATGCAAATTTTTTGATGATGAAGAGGCTGCATTTAATTTTTATGTAGAACACGGTGTACTGCTAAAAGAATTTATTTGCCCTAAGGAAAACAAGGAAGATATTGTTTGTGGTAATAAGTGTGTGTTCGATAAAAACAGAAAAGCATTTCATTGCCATAGGTCGGTGGGTGTGCGTGATAAGAAACGGAGAAGGGGAACACGCAAGGTTAGGTTAGGTTAGTAGTGTTTAGTTTTACGGTATATATATATATACAGTGAATGGATCTTTTCCATTTGACTGCTGCCATTGAAACATAAGAGGTGAGTGCCCCCAGCCTTCTTTACTTAGCCTTATAAGGCTAACTAACGAAAATATCACGACCTAACCTAACCAATCATTAGGTCAACTGTACGACCTTGACGATTGGTTAGGTTAGGTCGTGATATTTTTGTTAGTTAGCCTTATAAAGCTAACTAAAGAAGGCTGGAGTTTAATTATGTTTCAATGGCGGCAGTCAAACGGAAAAGATCCCAGTGAATATATACAGTGTTCGTTTTACTACATATATATAAATGTATATATACCTTTTAGGTCACTCATGTTGGCTGTTTCTACAATTTCCATAATTTATATATCAATGGATTCGTTTTTACATCGCGAATGCGCCCTAGATAGTCTCTACTGAAGGAATTACCGCATTTTAGGGTATTTTTTCACACTTATACCCCAAAACAAACTTCGTGTCCTAACTTAGTTTTGGGCCAGTTCCCTCACTTGAGACTATCCAAATCGCATTCCTGGTGTAATAACGAATCCATTGATCTATAAATTATGGGAATTGAAGAGACCGGAGTGATAGTAAAAAATTACCCTATTCTTTATTGAAGTGATAATTCCTGGAGTGATCCATGGATTTGCGACCCTTTTGGGCGAAACTGTTTTTCTCCTTAAAGGAAAGGAAATATTAAAAATATGGAATAAGGTGTCATAGAAGAACTGAAACATATGATCTGGTTCATTTAAAGGTTTGTCACAGTCAAGTCGAGTATTTTCTACTGCCCCAATAAATTTTCTTTTGTTAACCTCTGAGAATATTCTGTAATCAATAGTTGTTTTGTCCGCAACCTGAACAATGTTATTGAAAATAGCGTAAGTAGGAAAATGATCACTGATGTTAGTGGTTATAATTCCAGAGTTTACAAGGGCATTGCTATTTACAAATATATTATCAATCGTAGATTCTGTTATTCGATTGCCATAACTGCAGACTCGAGTGGGTTTGGTAATAGAATGACTAAGATAGAAAGAATTCATTAAGTTTAAAAATTTATGAGAGATTGTTTCAGATTGCAAATTGATGTTGAAGTCTCCCGCAACTATGGCATTCGATTTATGAAAGTCTGTAAGTCTGTAATATCTCCTTTGTTTTTTCACAGTAAATTTTCCACAAATATAACAGAAAATGTTTGCGCTATTTACACACCCTCTGGTTGCCAAACTGACAAATAAACAAATTTCAAGAGAAATATAGTCACCACGCACCTTTGAATAATAAAGAACTATAACCTCACACGCACTAGACAATTAATTGAATTAAATATCTATACAAAATTGGCTCGGGATTGGCGACATAGCCTAATGGGAATGAAATGATTGCCATACATACATAGAAACCGTATGTAGGCGTCGGGTCTGTACAACCACGAGAAACCTTCATTTATATCACGTGAACCAAATTTTCCATTTGCTAACCCATACAAAATACAAGGGAGAAAGAGTCAACAACCTTTGCAAAATCAGCAATTTATACGAAAATATGAAGATATATTAAAGGAACGGCTCTCAGGGCTGTTTATGTTACAGCGAACGCTTTAAACAGGGAAGATGTGTTTTAAGTCTTCCCTCAAGTTCTGAGTGAATTCCTTATAATAAAATTAATACATAAAATAGGATAGGCCTACCCCCAGAAGTGTCTATATTGTGACAGCCCATATTTATTACAAGACGTTAACTCATTGCGTAACTCCATCGTGGCGGCCCTACACCGAAAAAGATCGTAACGTCCTGCATCGAAGCAAACTAAGATCCATCAAAATTAAGGTGAGGCAATTTCATTTTCATTCTAATATTAGGCGTCTAAAATCCCGACGCTAAAATTACCATAAACAATTAAATATAAAAAGGTCCTTTAAAGACCTACATATTCATAACTCTCTAACGAAAATATATATGGCTTTTGTCGTTCACTCTCCGCTGAAATCTGCTGGACATTTCCAACGGATGAGGGTAACAGGCAATCAACCTATAGCTCTATATAGTTTTTCACATGGTGACCCGTGTGGGGAAGGGTTATTTGCTGTGAAAACCTTAACCTTGAATAAAATAACAAAACAGAATTAAAACAAACAAAAAAATTAGTAAAATTACGCCTTATCAAACATTTTGAAATCTGAACAGAATTTATTCCATGTTTGGCTTTTTCATTACATATAAATAATAATAAATTACGAAGCCTACCTCACAAAGTAGACCCTACTCTTTACACACAAGGCCTATTCTAACTAAAAACACTAAATTTATAATTCAACCTGTGGTGTAGGTTATAAAATTTATTTCAGTAATTTAACTTACTCATAAGACTCATTAACATCACAAAAATTAAGTGTAGAACTGTAACATCACAAAAATTAAGTGCAGAACTGTAACATCACAAAAATTAAGTGCAGAACTGTAACATCACAAAAATTAAGTGCAGAACTGTAACATCACAAAAATTAAGTGCAGAATAGTAACATCACAAAAATTAAGTGCAAGAACTGTAACATTACAAAAATTAAGTGCAGAACTGTAACATTACAAAAATTAAGTGCAGTACTGTAACATCACAAAAATTAAGTGCGGAACTGTAACATCACAAAAATTAAGAGCAGAACTGTAACCACAAAAAATAAGTGCAGAACTGTAACATCACAAAAATTAAGTGCAGAACTGTAACATCACAAAAATTAAGTGCAGAACTGTAACATCACAAAAATTAAGTGCAGAACTGTAACCACAAAAATTAAGCGCAGAACTGTAACATCACAAAAATTAAGTGCGTAACTGTAACATCACCAAAATTAAGTGCAGAACTGTAACATCACAAAAATTAAGTGCAGAACTGTAACATCACAAAAATTAAGTGCAGAACTGTAACATCACAAAAATTAAGTGCAGAACTGTAACATCACAAAAATTAAGTGCAGAACTGTAACATCACAAAAATTAAGCGCAGAACTGTAACCACAAAAATTAAGCGCAGAACTGTAACCACAGAAATTAAGCGCAGAACTGTAACATCACAAAAATTAAGCGCAGAACTGTAACATCACAAAAATTAAGCGCAGAACGTAAAATCACAAAAATTAAGCGCAGAACGTAACATCACAAAAATTAAGTGCAGAACTGTAACATCACAAGAATTAAGTGCAGAACTGTAACCACAAAATTAAGTGCAGAACTGTAACATCACACAAATTAAGTGCAGAACTGTAACCACACAAATTGAGTGCAGAACTGTAACATCACAAAAATTAAGTGCAGAACTGTAACATCAAAAATTAAGTGCGGAACTGTAACATCACAAAAAAATTAAGTGCAGAACTGTAACATCACAAAAATTAAATGCAGAACTGTAACATCACAAAAATTAAGTGCAGAACTGTAACATCACAAAATTAAAATTATACATACAGTATATAGATATATACAAAACAAAGACTGTGTTAATGAAAACAGGGCTGGAGTATTGTAATATTTCCTATGGAAAATAAATTAAATTGCAACACCCTTTCATTTTGGAAAGAGTGAGGACTTTATAAAATGCTACACCTTTTATATTAAAAAGTGAGGAAAAACAAAAATGGAATAACAAATAAAACGTAAATTAATTATAGGTAATCTAAGATGGGTTTTGTGGCCTTTCCTTGGCCACAGCTCAAACTATTACTATTAAAAGGGTCCTGTGGCCTCCCTTTGCCACAGACCAAACTATTACAAGGGTCTTGTGGCGTACCTTGGCCACAACCCAAACTATACAAGGGTCTTGTGGCCTCCTGGCCAAGACCAAACTATTACAAGGGTTTTGTGGCCTCCCCTTGGCCAGCCCAAACTATTACAAGGGTTTTGTGGCCTCCCCTTGGCCACAACCCAAACTATTACAAGGGTTTTATGGCCTCCCATGGCCAGAGACCAAACAACATAAAAACAGTACAGGATTCAAAGCCCCAAGCCCTCCAGATCTACCTGTGGAGGAGTAACATTTACTCCACTAAAACTACGGGTATTGACTAGTCTGAAGTGGTAGGAGGTTTGAATACAGTACAAACTCTTTAAACCAAACAACACAACATGGAAGTACAGTACATTTCAATTAACTCACCAACGTAGAAGTCACTTTAATTAAAACATAAATCATTAACAAAACAAAACATGACGAAACTCCAAAACAACATTAGTAAACCAGCATTTAAAAATTGGTGACATAAAATTTACATCCATTTCACATGGTTTAAAACAGTTTATCAAAAAATTTGATCTACTGTATAACTGTGGTGCCGCGTTTGTTAGCGGGCTAAAGATAAAGTAAAGGCCAATTTGAGGCTTTATTCAACATAAACATAGCATAGATCTGAAACACAGAAAACAATAATTAGTAAAGACTTGTTACACAGAAAACAATAATTAGTAAAGACTCATTACATTCCTCTCTTCTTTTATAATACGTGATACATTGCACGGTAAGAAACAAAACGACAAGTTCAAGATATTTTGGAAGAAAGAAGAGTCTACAAGTTTAGGCGTTGAGCTGGGTATCTGATTCGAGTGCTTCTTCTCAGAGGGGGACTCGTCTCGGAGGTTACTGACACAGGTGGGCCTCTCTCGACTTCGACTGGAGCTGTTGGGACCGTGTGTCGGCGGATCTCAGCGGGTTCTGAGTCGTCCGTTAGCGGGGTGGAATTGATTGGCGGACTGGGTACGGGGGGTTCATAGTGATTCGTGTCATCCGTATTGCTACGTCCCGCCGGTGCCAGGTCCCTGATGGATACGGTATCTTCTCTCCCATTCGGATGCCGTATAAACGCGTAGTTGGGGTTTGCCTCAATTAACTCAACTTCCTCGACGAGGGGGTCGTTCTTGGATCGGCGAATGAATTGGCGAAGGAGTACAGTTCCCGGAGAAGACAGCCACGTCGGTAGTGCAGAACCGGTAGAAGTACGCCGCGGGTGCGTGAATAGACGCTCGTGAGGAGTTTCGTTCGTGGCCGTACACAGCAGCGATCTAATCGAGTGCAGCGCGTCTGGTAGGACGGACTCCCATTGCGACATCGGCAACCCGCGATCTTCTATGGCTAGTTTGATGGTGTTCATGATGATTCCATTGTAACGTTCGCATTGCCCGTTTCCTTGGGGGTGATACGGCGTTGTGCGACTAGTCGCGATACCATGTTTAGTTAGGAACAGTTTTAGTTCCGAAGACATAAACGATGTCCCTCGATCTGTGTGGATGTAAGAGGGAGTTCCGAAGGTAGAAAATAACTCGGTGAGACGGGCGA
Source organism: Bathynomus jamesi (assembly GCA_023014485.1). Lineage (NCBI taxonomy): Eukaryota > Metazoa > Arthropoda > Malacostraca > Isopoda > Cirolanidae > Bathynomus > Bathynomus jamesi. The sequence goes on along the minus strand of JAJOZX010000064.1, from coordinate 1,585,759 downwards.
TAACGGTTGACGTGTTCGTATCACGGCACGGGAAGGCAAAAGGAAAGCGTGAATACTCGTCGATTACTGTTAGGATGTAAGGTCGCGAAGTTGCGCTCGGAAGCGGGCCTTTAAAGTCGATGTTAAGTCGGTCAAACGGGGACATGGCCCGTATTAAGTGACTAACTTCTGGTTTATAGTACTGTGGCTTACATTTAGCGCATGTTTGGCATTCCGACGTAACTCGTTTGATGTCATCCACTGAGAATGGTAGGTTCCTAGCTCTCACAAAATGAGTCATTCGGCGGACTCCTGGGTGTATCAGATTAACATGCAGCTGGGCGAGGGATATTCTTGGAGTAGCAGCGCAAAAGGATCGCGACAATGCGTCTGCGGCTCGGTTCTCGGGGCCCGGTCTGTATTTTATTGTGAATGAGTAGCCGGCTAGTTCTACACGCCAACGGAGAATCTTATCGTTCTTAATACGACCAGTAGCTTTTCCATCGAACATGAAAGATACGCTCCGCTGGTCGGTGACGACAGTAAAGTGTCGATAAGCTAAGAAGTGCTTCCACTTGCGAATGGATTCGATTACAGCGTATGCCTCCTTTTCAACGATGTGATGGCGACGTTCTGTGTTATTCAGAGCGCGAGAAAAGAACGCCACCGGGCGGCCGTTCTGGGTGAGGGTGGCTCCGATTGCTGAAGAGGAAGCGTCCGTCTCCACAGTGAACGGCAGTTCTTCATCGATTGAACCGACGACAGCTTTCGAGATATCATCTTTGAGTGTTTGGATCGTTGATACTTCCTCGCGAGTTAATGGGAATGATGAAACGTTGAGCAGAGGTTTGATCTTGAGGGAATAGTTCTGAATCCATTTAGCATAGTATGCGAATAGTCCGATTACGCGTTGTAGAGACGACTTGTTGCGAGGAGTTTGAAGTTCTTGTAGTGGCCGGAGGCGTTCGGGATCGGGCCGCAATACGCCATGAGAGATAGAATATCCGAGCAGGTGCACTGATGTCATCGAAAGCTTGCATTTTTCCTTGTTTAGACTCAGATTTACTCGTTTAGCGGCTTCCCAGAAATGTCGAAGGTTCTCATCGTGCTCTTCCCAAGTGGTTCCGCAGATGGTGAGATCGTCGAGGTAGGCGTATGTTGATGATAAGTTGTTCGAGGATATGAATTCGTTCATGACGCGCTGGAAGGCCGCGGCTCCGTTAGTTACTCCCATAGGGATCCTTCTGAATTGGTATAGATTTCCGTCAGCCTCGAATGCTGTGAAAGGTCGTTCAGACGGATCGATTTCTACCTGGTAGTATGCGCTTGACAGATCAATTACGCTGTAGTATTTGTGTTGTGAGACTTTGTTGGCTATATCATCGATTCGCGGAAGAGGATATGCATCTAGCATGGTAAATCGGTTGACGGTTTGAGAGAAATCGATTACCATGCGTTTTTTTTTTGTTTCGGTAGATGTGATGACTACTTGAGCACGCCAGGGTGAGTTACTGGGTTCAATTATCTCATCCCTGAGTAGCTTTTCGATTTCTTTCCCAATGAAAATTTTGTCCTCAGAGCAAAATCGTCTGGACTTCGTGGCGATGGGACGACAATCGGCAGTTAAGTTGCCGAATAGTGGTGGGGCTGAAATTCTTGATCGAGTAAGGCCGCATATATGGAGTGCTGGCTCCGGACCTCCGAAATTGATGTTCAATTCCTTGTGTCTGATTAAGAATGGGGTACCGAGTATTATGTCAGCGCACAGATCCGACAAGACGGATAGTTCGAGCTTTTCGTAGTCGCGGTCTCCCATCGTAACCTTCACTGTACATCGACCTGAGATGGCTGCGGATAGATTAGGCGAAGCCATTGATACGACGCCCGAGTGCGGAAGAATGGGCAGCTCTAAGTGTTTGGCTAGATCCTCACGAATGAAGTTGTCCGAGCTGCCAGTATCCAACAAGGCGAGACACGAACGGCCGTTGACGAGGATATCGACTGTTGAGTTGGTAGGCATGGAGGAGCTACACGATAGAGTGGTACTAATGGTCGCTAATGCTGCGGCTGAATGAGACGCTGTGGTTTTATCCTGTTTTGACGTGCCGAGGAAGTACTTGAGCGGCAGACTTTGGCCCAGTGGCCGGTCTTTTCACATTTCGCACAGATAGAATCCTTTGCTGGACACCTGCTTCGTGGGTGGCGTCGAGACCCGCAGAAGAAGCACAGAGCGGCTTTGTTGTCGAAATTCGTAGCGGCTGAAGAGTTTGGGAGATCGTCTTCTTGGACGCAGGCAGGCCGGGCAGAGTCAGTAGTCGGCGACGGTTCGTGGCGAGAGCCAGTGGCTGCAACAGCACCGTAATGAGTGAGGTACGATTCTGAGTTTTTCTGGGCCTGATCTAATGTTCGAGCCTGGACGATAGCCTTTTCCAGTGAGAGTGTGTCATTTTCGAGTAAGCGGGTACGGATGGCGCTATCTCTAATTCCTCGGATGAAAGCGTCTCTCACAGATGAACTCCTGTTTTCGTCGGCGGAAACCGATTTGAAGTTGCAGTCATTGGCTAGTTGTTGAAGAATTTGCAAGTACTCATCGAGGGTTTCCTCGGGCTTTTGGTGACGGGTGGACAACAGGTGGCGAGCGCATACCTCGTTTGGCTTCTTGACGTAGGTGGCCTCTAAGGCTGCCATGGCATCCTCATAAGTAGAGCAGTCTTGAATGATATCAGCGACATCGGGGCCGATATGTATGAATAGAACCTCCAATTTATTGGGGTTGTGTTCGGCGATAGTACTCAAGAAATATTTGAATCCGCGCGACCATAATTTCCATAGTTTCCCAGCTTGGGGAGAATTCGGAGAAGTAATAAATTTATCCGGGCGAATCACCTTCTCCATGATATAGTAAGATTACTGGATGAATATTTGCTTGCTGTATCTGAAAGGCCGACTGAATGGCTGATTGAAATGTTGAATAAATTGTGGTGCCGCGTTTGTTAGCGGGCTAAAGATAAAGTAAAGGCCAATTTGAGGCTTTATTCAACATAAACATAGCATAGATCTGAAACACAGAAAACAATAATTAGTAAAGACTTGTTACACAGAAAACAATAATTAGTAAAGACTCATTACAATAACATACAAATTTTTCTCCGGCCCCCCACCAGTATATGGAAAAACCACAACATGGTATCATATGTGGTACCTTTATTTCATAATTAAATATAAATTATTAATTAATTGAATTAAATATCTATACAAAATTGGCTCGGGATTGGCGACATAGCCTAATGGGAATGAAATGATTGCCATACATACATAGAAACCGTATGTAGGCGTCGGGTCTGTACAACCACGAGAAACCTTCATTTATATCACGTGAACCAAATTTTCCATTTGCTAACCCATACAAAATACAAGGGAGAAAGAGTCAACAACCTTTGCAAAATCAGCAATTTATACGAAAATATGAAGATATATTAAAGGAACGGCTCTCAGGGCTGTTTATGTTACAGCGAACGCTTTAAACAGGGAAGATGTGTTTTAAGTCTTCCCTCAAGTTCTGAGTGAATTCCTTATAATAAAATTAATACATAAAATAGGATAGGCCTACCCCCAGAAGTGTCTATATTGTGACAGCCCATATTTATTACAAGACGTTAACTCATTGCGTAACTCCATCGTGGCGGCCCTACACCGAAAAAGATCGTAACGCCCTGCATCGAAGCAAACTAAGATCCATCAAAATTAAGGTGAGGCAATTTCATTTTCATTCTAATATTAGGCGTCTAAAATCCCGACGCTAAAATTACCATAAACAATTAAATATAAAAAGGTCCTTTAAAGACCTACATATTCATAACTCTCTAACGAAAATATATAGGGCTTTTGTCGTTCACTCTCCGCTGAAATCTGCTGGACATTTCCAACGGATGAGGGTAACAGGCAATCAACCTATAGCTCTATATAGTTTTTCACATGGTGGCCCGTGTGGGGAAGGGTTATTTGCTGTGAAAACCTTAACCTTGAATAAAATAACAAAACAGAATTAAAACAAACAAAAAAATTAGTAAAATTACGCCTTATCAAACATTTTGACATCTGAACAGAATTTATTCAATGTTTGGCTTTTCATTACATATAAATAATAATAAATTACGAAGCCTACCTCACAAAGTAGACCCTACTCTTTACACACAAGGCCTATTCTAACTAAAAACACTAAATTTATAATTCAACCTGTGGTGTAGGTTATAAAATTTATTTCAGTAATTTAACTTACTCATAAGACTCATTAACATCACAAAAATTAAGTGTAGAACTGTAACCACAAAAATTAAGTGCGGAACTGTAACATCACAAAAAAATTAAGTGCAGAACTGTAACATCACAAAAATTAAATGCAGAACTGTAACATCACAAAAATTAAGTGCAGAACTGTAACATCACAAAATTAAAATTATACATACAGTATATAAATATATACAAAACAAAGACTGTGTTAATGAAAACAGGGCTGGAGTATTGTAATATTTCCTATGGAAAATAAATTAAATTGCAACACCCTTTCATTTTGGAAAGAGTGAGGACTTTATAAAATGCTACACCTTTTATATTAAAAAGTGAGGAAAAACAAAAATGGAATAACAAATAAAACGTAAATTAATTATAGGTAATCTAAGATGGTTTTGTGGCCTTTCCTTGGCCACAGCTCAAACTATTACTATTAAAAGGGTCCTGTGGCCTCCCTTTGCCACAGACCAAACTATTACAAGGGTCTTGTGGCGTACCTTGGCCACAACCCAAACTATAACAAGGGTCTTGTGGCCTCCCATGGCCACAGACCAAACTATTACAAGGGTTTTGTGGCCTCCCCTTGGCCACAGCCCAAACTATTACAAGGGTTTTGTGGCCTCCCTTGGCCACAACCCAAACTATTACAAGGGTTTTATGGCCTCCCATGGCCAGAGACCAACAACATAAAACAGTACAGGATTCAAAGCCCCAAGCCCTCCAGATCTACCTGTGGAGGAGTAACATTTACTCCACTAAAACTACGGGTATTGACTAGTCTGAAGTGGTAGGAGGTTTGAATACAGTACAAACTCTTTAAACCAAACAACACAACATGGAAGTACAGTACATTTCAATTAACTCACCAACGTAGAAGTCACTTTAATTAAAACATAAATCATTAACAAAACAAAACATGACGAAACTCCAAAACAACATTAGTAAACCAGCATTTAAAAATTGGTGACATAAAATTTACATCCATTTCACATGGTTTAAAACAGTTTATCAAAAAATTTGATCTACTGTATAACTGTGGTGCCGCGTTTGTTAGCGGCTAAAGATAAAGTAAAGGCCAATTTGAGGCTTTATTCAACATAAACATAACATAGATCTGAAACACAGAAAACAATAATTAGTAAAGACTTGTTACACAGAAAACAATAATTAGTAAAGACTCATTACATTCCTCTCTTCTTTTATAATACGTGATACATTGCACGGTAAGAAACAAAACGACAAGTTCAAGATATTTTGGAAGAAAGAAGAGTCTAAAGTTTAGGCGTTGAGCTGGGTATCTGATTCGAGTGCTTCTTCTCAGAGAGGGACTCGTCTCGGAGGTTACTGACACAGGTGGGCCTCTCTCGACTTCGACTGGAGCTGTTGGGACCGTGTGTCGGCGGATCTCAGCGGGTTCTGAGTCGTCCGTTAGCGGGGTGGAATTGATTGGCGGACTGGGTACGGGGGGTTCATAGTGATTCGTGTCATCCGTATTGCTACGTCCCGCCGGTGCCAGGTCCCTGATGGATACGGTATCTTCTCTCCCATTCGGATGCCGTATAAACGCGTAGTTGGGGTTTGCCTCAATTAACTCAACTTCCTCGACGAGGGGGTCGTTCTTGGATCGGCGAATGAATTGGCGAAGGAGTACAGTTCCCGGAGAAGACAGCCACGTCGGTAGTGCAGAACCGGTAGAAGTACGCCGCGGGTGTGTGAATAGACGCTCGTGAGGAGTTTCGTTCGTGGCCGTACACAGCAGCGATCTAATCGAGTGCAGCGCGTCTGGTAGGACGGACTCCCATTGCGACATCGGCAACCCGCGATCTTCTATGGCTAGTTTGATGGTGTTCATGATGATTCCATTGTAACGTTCGCATTGCCCGTTTCCTTGGGGGTGATACGGCGTTGTGCGACTAGTCGCGATACCATGTTTAGTTAGGAACAGTTTTAGTTCCGAAGACATAAACGATGTCCCTCGATCTGTGTGGATGTAAGAGGGAGTTCCGAAGGTAGAAAATAACTCGGTGAGACGGGCGATAACGGTTGACGTGTTCGTATCACGGCACGGGAAGGCAAAAGGAAAGCGTGAATACTCGTCGATTACTGTTAGGATGTAAGGTCGCGAAGTTGCGCTCGGAAGCGGGCCTTTAAAGTCGATGTTAAGTCGGTCAAACGGGGACATGGCCCGTATTAAGTGACTAACTTCTGGTTTATAGTACTGTGGCTTACATTTAGCGCATGTTTGGCATTCCGACGTAACTCGTTTGATGTCATCCACTGAGAATGGTAGGTTCCTAGCTCTCACAAAATGAGTCATTCGGCGGACTCCTGGTGTATCAGATTAACATGCAGCTGGGCGAGGGATATTCTTGGAGTAGCAGCGCAAAAGGATCGCGACAATGCGTCTGCGGCTCGGTTCTCGGGGCCCGGTCTGTATTTTATTGTGAATGAGTAGCCGGCTAGTTCTACACGCCAACGGAGAATCTTATCGTTCTTAATACGACCAGTAGCTTTTCCATCGAACATGAAAGATACGCTCCGCTGGTCGGTGACGACAGTAAAGTGTCGATAAGCTAAGAAGTGCTTCCACTTGCGAATGGATTCGATTACAGCGTATGCCTCCTTTTCAACGATGTGATGGCGACGTTCTGTGTTATTCAGAGCGCGAGAAAAGAACGCCACCGGGCGGCCGTTCTGGGTGAGGGTGGCTCCGATTGCTGAAGAGGAAGCGTCCGTCTCCACAGTGAACGGCAGTTCTTCATCGATTGAACCGACGACAGCTTTCGAGATATCATCTTTGAGTGTTTGGATCGTTGATACTCCTCGCGAGTTAATGGGAATGATGAAACTTGAGCAGAGGTTTGATCTTGAGGGAATAGTTCTGAATCCATTTAGCATAGTATGCGAATAGTCCGATTACGCGTTGTAGAGACGACTTGTTGCGAGGAGTTTGAAGTTCTTGTAGTGGCCGGAGGCGTTCGGGATCGGGCCGCAATACGCCATGAGAGATAGAATATCCGAGCAGGTGCACTGATGTCATCGAAAGCTTGCATTTTTCCTTGTTTAGACTCAGATTTACTCGTTTAGCGGCTTCCCAGAAATGTCGAAGGTTCTCATCGTGCTCTTCCCAAGTGGTTCCGCAGATGGTAATCGTCGAGGTAGGCGTATGTTGATGATAAGTTGTTCGAGGATATGAATTCGTTCATGACGCGCTGGAAGGCCGCGGCTCCGTTAGTTACTCCCATAGGATCCTTCTGAATTGGTATAGATTTCCGTCAGCCTCGAATGCTGTGAAAGGTCGTTCAGACGGATCGATTTCTACCTGGTAGTATGCGCTTGACAGATCAATTACGCTGTAGTATTTGTGTTGTGAGACTTTGTTGGCTATATCATCGATTCGCGGAAGAGGATATGCATCTAGCATGGTAAATCGGTTGACGGTTTGAGAGAAATCGATTACCATGCGTTTTTTTTTGTTTCGGTAGATGTGATGACTACTTGAGCACGCCAGGGTGAGTTACTGGGTTCAATTATCTCATCCCTGAGTAGCTTTTCGATTTCTTTCCCAATGAAAATTTTGTCCTCAGAGCAAAATCGTCTGGACTTCGTGGCGATGGGACGACAATCGGCAGTTAAGTTGCCGAATAGTGGTGGGGCTGAAATTCTTGATCGAGTAAGGCCGCATATATGGAGTGCTGGCTCCGGACCTCCGAAATTGATGTTCAATTCCTTGTGTCTGATTAAGAATGGGGTACCGAGTATTATGTCAGCGCACAGATCCGACAAGACGGATAGTTCGAGCTTTTCGTAGTCGCGGTCTCCCATCGTAACCTTCACTGTACATCGACCTGAGATGGCTGCGGATAGATTAGGCGAAGCCATTGATACGACGCCCGAGTGCGGAAGAATGGCAGCTCTAAGTGTTTGGCTAGATCCTCACGAATGAAGTTGTCCGAGCTGCCAGTATCCAACAAGGCGAGACACGAACGGCCGTTGACGAGGATATCGACTGTTGAGTTGGTAGGCATGGAGGAGCTACACGATAGAGTGGTACTAATGGTCGCTAATGCTGCGGCTGAATGAGACGCTGTGGTTTTATCCTGTTTTGACGTGCCGAGGAAGTACTTGAGCGGCAGACTTTGGCCCAGTGGCCGGTCTTTTCACATTTCGCACAGATAGAATCCTTTGCTGGACACCTGCTTCGTGGGTGGCGTCGAGACCCGCAGAAGAAGCACAGAGCGGCTTTGTTGTCGAAATTCGTAGCGGCTGAAGAGTTTGGGAGATCGTCTTCTTGGACGCAGGCAGGCCGGGCAGAGTCAGTAGTCGGCGACGGTTCGTGGCGAGAGCCAGTGGCTGCAACAGCACCGTAATGAGTGAGGTACGATTCTGAGTTTTTCTGGGCCTGATCTAATGTTCGAGCCTGGACGATAGCCTTTTCCAGTGAGAGTGTGTCATTTTCGAGTAAGCGGGTACGGATGGCGCTATCTCTAATTCCTCGGATGAAAGCGTCTCTCACAGATGAACTCCTGTTTTCGTCGGCGGAAACCGATTTGAAGTTGGTCATTGGCTAGTTGTTGAAGAATTTGCAAGTACTCATCGAGGGTTTCCTCGGGCTTTTGGTGACGGGTGGACAAAGGTGGCGAGCGCATACCTCGTTTGGCTTCTTGACGTAGGTGGCCTCTAAGGCTGCCATGGCATCCTCATAAGTAGAGCAGTCTTGAATGATATCAGCGACATCGGGGCCGATATGTATGAATAGAACCTCCAATTTATTGGGGTTGTGTTCGGCGATAGTACTCAAGAAATATTTGAATCCGCGCGACCATAATTTCCATAGTTTCCCAGCTTGGGGAGAATTCGGAGAAGTAATAAATTTATCCGGGCGAATCACCTTCTCCATGATATAGTAAGATTACTGGATGAATATTTGCTTGCTGTATCTGAAAGGCCGACTGAATGGCTGATTGAAATGTTGAATAAATTGTGGTGCCGCGTTTGTTAGCGGGCTAAAGATAAAGTAAAGGCCAATTTGAGGCTTTATTCAACATAAACATAGCATAGATCTGAAACACAGAAAACAATAATTAAAAGACTTGTTACACAGAAAACAATAATTAGTAAAGACTCATTACAATAACATACAAATTTTTCTCCGGCCCCCCACCAGTATATGGAAAACCACAACATGGTATCATATGTGGTACCTTTATTTCATAATTAAATATAAATTATTAATTAATTGAATTAAATATCTATACAAAATTGGCTCGGGATTGGCGACATAGCCTAATGGGAATGAAATGATTGCCATACATACATAGAAACCGTATGTAGGCGTCGGGTCTGTACAACCACGAGAAACCTTCATTTATATCACGTGAACCAAATTTTCCATTTGCTAACCCATACAAAATACAAGGGAGAAAGAGTCAACAACCTTTGCAAAATCAGCAATTTATACGAAAATATGAAGATATATTAAAGGAACGGCTCTCAGGGCTGTTTATGTTACAGCGAACGCTTTAAACAGGGAAGATGTGTTTTAAGTCTTCCCTCAAGTTCTGAGTGAATTCCTTATAATAAAATTAATACATAAAATAGGATAGGCCTACCCCCAGAAGTGTCTATATTGTGACAGCCCATATTTATTACAAGACGTTAACTCATTGCGTAACTCCATCGTGGCGGCCCTACACCGAAAAAGATCGTAACGCCCTGCATCGAAGCAAACTAAGATCCATCAAAATTAAGGTGAGGCAATTTCATTTTCATTCTAATATTAGGCGTCTAAAATCCCGACGCTAAAATTACCATAAACAATTAAATATAAAAAGGTCCTTTAAAGACCTACATATTCATAACTCTCTAACGAAAATATATAGGGCTTTTGTCGTTCACTCTCCGCTGAAATCTGCTGGACATTTCCAACGGATGAGGTAACAGGCAATCAACCTATAGCTCTATATAGTTTTTCACATGGTGGCCCGTGTGGGGAAGGGTATTTGCTGTGAAAACCTTAACCTTGAATAAAATAAAAAACAGAATTAAAAAAACAACAAAAAAATTAGTAAAATTACGCCTTATCAAACATTTTGACATCTGAACAGAATTTATTCAATGTTTGCTTTTTCATTACATATAATAATAATAAATTACGAAGCCTACCTCACAAAGTAGACCCTACTCTTTACACACAAGGCCTATTCTAACTAAAAACACTAAATTTATAATTCAACCTGTGGTGTAGGTTATAAATTTATTTCAGTAATTTAACTTACTCATAAGACTCATTACATCACAAAATTAAGTGTAGAACTGTAACCACAAAAATTAAGTGCAGAACTGTAACATCACAAAATTAAGTGCAGAACTGTAACATCACAAATTAAGTGCAGAACTGTAACATCACACAAATTAAGTGCAGAACTGTAACATCACAAAATTAAGTGCAGAACTGTAACATCACAAAATTAAGTGCGAACTGTAACATCACAAAAAATTAAGTGCAGAACGTAACATCACAAAATTAAATGCAGAACTGTAACATCACAAAAATTAAGTGCAGAACTGTAACATCACAAAATTAAAATTATACATACAGTATATAGAATATATACAAAACAAAGACTGTGTTAATGAAAACAGGGCTGGAGTATTGTAATATTTCCTATGGAAAATAAATTAAATTGCAACACCCTTTCATTTTGGAAGAGTGAGGACTTTATAAAATGCTACACCTTTTATATTAAAAAGTGAGGAAAAACAAAATGGAATAACAAATAAAACGTAAATTAATTATAGGTAATCTAAGATGGGTTTTGTGGCCTTTCCTGGCCACAGCTCAAACTATTACTATTAAAAGGGTCCTGTGGCCTCCCTTTGCCACAGACCAAACTATTACAAGGGTCTTGTGGCGTACCTTGGCCACAACCCAAACTATAACAAGGGTCTTGTGGCCTCCCATGGCCACAGACCAAACTATTACAAGGGTTTTGTGGCCTCCCCTTGGCCACAGCCCAAACTATTACAAGGGTTTTGTGGCCTCCCCTTGGCCACAACCCAAACTATTACAAGGGTTTATGGCCTCCCATGGCCAGAGACCAAACAACATAAAAACAGTACAGGATTCAAAGCCCCAAGCCCTCCAGATCTACCTGTGGAGGAGTAACATTTACTCCACTAAAACTACGGGTATTGACTAGTCTGAAGTGGTAGGAGGTTTGAATACAGTACAAACTCTTTAAACCAAACAACACAACATGGAAGTACAGTACATTTCAATTAACTCACCAACGTAGAAGTCACTTTAATTAAAACATAAATCATTAACAAAACAAAACATGACGAAACTCCAAAACAACATCAGTAAACCAGCATTTAAAAATTGGTGACATAAAATTTACATCCATTTCACATGGTTTAAAACAGTTTATCAAAAAATTTGATCTACTGTATAACTGTGGTGCCGCGTTTGTTAGCGGGCTAAAGATAAAGTAAAGGCCAATTTGAGGCTTTATTCAACATAAACATAGCATAGATCTGAAACACAGAAAACAATAATTAGTAAAGACTTGTTACACAGAAAACAATAATTAGTAAAGACTCATTACATTCCTCTCTTCTTTTATAATACGTGATACATTGCACGGTAAGAAACAAAACGACAAGTTCAAGATATTTTGGAAGAAAGAAGAGTCTACAAGTTTAGGCGTTGAGCTGGGTATCTGATTCGAGTGCTTCTTCTCAGAGGGGGACTCGTCTCGGAGGTTACTGACACAGGTGGGCCTCTCTCGACTTCGACTGGAGCTGTTGGGACCGTGTGTCGGCGGATCTCAGCGGGTTCTGAGTCGTCCGTTAGCGGGGTGGAATTGATTGGCGGACTGGGTACGGGGGGTTCATAGTGATTCGTGTCATCCGTATTGCTACGTCCCGCCGGTGCCAGGTCCCTGATGGATACGGTATCTTCTCTCCCATTCGGATGCCGTATAAACGCGTAGTTGGGGTTTGCCTCAATTAACTCAACTTCCTCGACGAGGGGGTCGTTCTTGGATCGGCGAATGAATTGGCGAAGGAGTACAGTTCCCGGAGAAGACAGCCACGTCGGTAGTGCAGAACCGGTAGAAGTACGCCGCGGGTGCGTGAATAGACGCTCGTGAGGAGTTTCGTTCGTGGCCGTACACAGCAGCGATCTAATCGAGTGCAGCGCGTCTGGTAGGACGGACTCCCATTGCGACATCGGCAACCCGCGATCTTCTATGGCTAGTTTGATGGTGTTCATGATGATTCCATTGTAACGTTCGCATTGCCCGTTTCCTTGGGGGTGATACGGCGTTGTGCGACTAGTCGCGATACCATGTTTAGTTAGGAACAGTTTTAGTTCCGAAGACATAAACGATGTCCCTCGATCTGTGTGGATGTAAGAGGGAGTTCCGAAGGTAGAAAATAACTCGGTGAGACGGGCGATAACGGTTGACGTGTTCGTATCACGGCACGGGAAGGCAAAAGGAAAGCGTGAATACTCGTCGATTACTGTTAGGATGTAAGGTCGCGAAGTTGCGCTCGGAAGCGGGCCTTTAAAGTCGATGTTAAGTCGGTCAAACGGGGACATGGCCCGTATTAAGTGACTAACTTCTGGTTTATAGTACTGTGGCTTACATTTAGCGCATGTTTGGCATTCCGACGTAACTCGTTTGATGTCATCCACTGAGAATGGTAGGTTCCTAGCTCTCACAAAATGAGTCATTCGGCGGACTCCTGGTGTATCAGATTAACATGCAGCTGGGCGAGGGATATTCTTGGAGTAGCAGCGCAAAAGGATCGCGACAATGCGTCTGCGGCTCGGTTCTCGGGGCCCGGTCTGTATTTTATTGTGAATGAGTAGCCGGCTAGTTCTACACGCCAACGGAGAATCTTATCGTTCTTAATACGACCAGTAGCTTTTCCATCGAACATGAAAGATACGCTCCGCTGGTCGGTGACGACAGTAAAGTGTCGATAAGCTAAGAAGTGCTTCCACTTGCGAATGGATTCGATTACAGCGTATGCCTCCTTTTCAACGATGTGATGGCGACGTTCTGTGTTATTCAGAGCGCGAGAAAAGAACGCCACCGGGCGGCCGTTCTGGGTGAGGGTGGCTCCGATTGCTGAAGAGGAAGCGTCCGTCTCCACAGTGAACGGCAGTTCTTCATCGATTGAACCGACGACAGCTTTCGAGATATCATCTTTGAGTGTTTGGATCGTTGATACTTCCTCGCGAGTTAATGGGAATGATGAAACGTTGAGCAGAGGTTTGATCTTGAGGGAATAGTTCTGAATCCATTTAGCATAGTATGCGAATAGTCCGATTACGCGTTGTAGAGACGACTTGTTGCGAGGAGTTTGAAGTTCTTGTAGTGGCCGGAGGCGTTCGGGATCGGGCCGCAATACGCCATGAGAGATAGAATATCCGAGCAGGTGCACTGATGTCATCGAAAGCTTGCATTTTTCCTTGTTTAGACTCAGATTTACTCGTTTAGCGGCTTCCCAGAAATGTCGAAGGTTCTCATCGTGCTCTTCCCAAGTGGTTCCGCAGATGGTGAGATCGTCGAGGTAGGCGTATGTTGATGATAAGTTGTTCGAGGATATGAATTCGTTCATGACGCGCTGGAAGGCCGCGGCTCCGTTAGTTACTCCCATAGGGATCCTTCTGAATTGGTATAGATTTCCGTCAGCCTCGAATGCTGTGAAAGGTCGTTCAGACGGATCGATTTCTACCTGGTAGTATGCGCTTGACAGATCAATTACGCTGTAGTATTTGTGTTGTGAGACTTTGTTGGCTATATCATCGATTCGCGGAAGAGGATATGCATCTAGCATGGTAAATCGGTTGACGGTTTGAGAGAAATCGATTACCATGCGTTTTTTTTTTTTGTTTCGGTAGATGTGATGACTACTTGAGCACGCCAGGGTGAGTTACTGGGTTCAATTATCTCATCCCTGAGTAGCTTTTCGATTTCTTTCCCAATGAAAATTTTGTCCTCAGAGCAAAATCGTCTGGACTTCGTGGCGATGGGACGACAATCGGCAGTTAAGTTGCCGAATAGTGGTGGGGCTGAAATTCTTGATCGAGTAAGGCCGCATATATGGAGTGCTGGCTCCGGACCTCCGAAATTGATGTTCAATTCCTTGTGTCTGATTAAGAATGGGGTACCGAGTATTATGTCAGCGCACAGATCCGACAAGACGGATAGTTCGAGCTTTTCGTAGTCGCGGTCTCCCATCGTAACCTTCACTGTACATCGACCTGAGATGGCTGCGGATAGATTAGGCGAAGCCATTGATACGACGCCCGAGTGCGGAAGAATGGCAGCTCTAAGTGTTTGGCTAGATCCTCACGAATGAAGTTGTCCGAGCTGCCAGTATCCAACAAGGCGAGACACGAACGGCCGTTGACGAGGATATCGACTGTTGAGTTGGTAGGCATGGAGGAGCTACACGATAGAGTGGTACTAATGGTCGCTAATGCTGCGGCTGAATGAGACGCTGTGGTTTTATCCTGTTTTTGACGTGCCGAGGAAGTACTTGAGCGGCAGACTTTGGCCCAGTGGCCGGTCTTTTCACATTTCGCACAGATAGAATCCTTTGCTGGACACCTGCTTCGTGGGTGGCGTCGAGACCCGCAGAAGAAGCACAGAGCGGCTTTGTTGTCGAAATTCGTAGCGGCTGAAGAGTTTGGGAGATCGTCTTCTTGGACGCAGGCAGGCCGGGCAGAGTCAGTAGTCGGCGACGGTTCGTGGCGAGAGCCAGTGGCTGCAACAGCACCGTAATGAGTGAGGTACGATTCTGAGTTTTTCTGGGCCTGATCTAATGTTCGAGCCTGGACGATAGCCTTTTCCAGTGAGAGTGTGTCATTTTCGAGTAAGCGGGTACGGATGGCGCTATCTCTAATTCCTCGGATGAAAGCGTCTCTCACAGATGAACTCCTGTTTTCGTCGGCGGAAACCGATTTGAAGTTGCAGTCATTGGCTAGTTGTTGAAGAATTTGCAAGTACTCATCGAGGGTTTCCTCGGGCTTTTGGTGACGGGTGGACAACAGGTGGCGAGCGCATACCTCGTTTGGCTTCTTGACGTAGGTGGCCTCTAAGGCTGCCATGGCATCCTCATAAGTAGAGCAGTCTTGAATGATATCAGCGACATCGGGGCCGATATGTATGAATAGAACCTCCAATTTATTGGGGTTGTGTTCGGCGATAGTACTCAAGAAATATTTGAATCCGCGCGACCATAATTTCCATAGTTTCCCAGCTTGGGGAGAATTCGGAGAAGTAATAAATTTATCCGGGCGAATCACCTTCTCCATGATATAGTAAGATTACTGGATGAATATTTGCTTGCTGTATCTGAAAGGCCGACTGAATGGCTGATTGAAATGTTGAATAAATTGTGGTGCCGCGTTTGTTAGCGGGCTAAAGATAAAGTAAAGGCCAATTTGAGGCTTTATTCAACATAAACATAGCATAGATCTGAAACACAGAAAACAATAATTAATAAAGACTTGTTACACAGAAAACAATAATTAGTAAAGACTCATTACAATAACATACAAATTTTTCTCCGGCCCCCCACCAGTATATGGAAAAACCACAACATGGTATCATATGTGGTACCTTTATTTCATAATTAAATATAAATTATTAATTAATTGAATTAAATATCTATACAAAATTGGCTCGGGATTGGCGACATAGCCTAATGGGAATGAAATGATTGCCATACATACATAGAAACCGTATGTAGGCGTCGGGTCTGTACAACCACGAGAAACCTTCATTTATATCACGTGAACCAAATTTTCCATTTGCTAACCCATACAAAATACAAGGGAGAAAGAGTCAACAACCTTTGCAAAATCAGCAATTTATACGAAAATATGAAGATATATTAAAGGAACGGCTCTCAGGGCTGTTTATGTTACAGCGAACGCTTTAAACAGGGAAGATGTGTTTTTAAGTCTTCCCTCAAGTTCTGAGTGAATTCCTTATAATAAAATTAATACATAAAATAGGATAGGCCTACCCCCAGAAGTGTCTATATTGTGACAGCCCATATTTATTACAAGACGTTAACTCATTGCGTAACTCCATCGTGGCGGCCCTACACCGAAAAAGATCGTAACGCCCCTGCATCGAAGCAAACTAAGATCCATCAAAATTAAGGTGAGGCAATTTCATTTTCATTCTAATATTAGGCGTCTAAAATCCCGACGCTAAAATTACCATAAACAATTAAATATAAAAAGGTCCTTTAAAGACCTACATATTCATAACTCTCTAACGAAAATATATAGGGCTTTTGTCGTTCACTCTCCGCTGAAATCTGCTGGACATTTCCAACGGATGAGGGTAACAGGCAATCAACCTATAGCTCTATATAGTTTTTCACATGGTGGCCCGTGTGGGGAAGGGTTATTTGCTGTGAAAACCTTAACCTTGAATAAAATAACAAAACAGAATTAAAACAAACAAAAAAATTAGTAAAATTACGCCTTATCAAACATTTTGACATCTGAACAGAATTTATTCAATGTTTGGCTTTTTCATTACATATAAATAATAATAAATTACGAAGCCTACCTCACAAAGTAGACCCTACTCTTTACACACAAGGCCTATTCTAACTAAAAACACTAAATTTATAATTCAACCTGTGGTGTAGGTTATAAAATTTATTTCAGTAATTTAACTTACTCATAAGACTCATTAACATCACAAAAATTAAGTGTAGAACTGTAACCACAAAAATTAAGTGCAGAACTGTAACATCACAAGAATTAAGTGCAGAACTGTAACCACAAAATTAAGTGCAGAACTGTAACATCACACAAATTAAGTGCAGAACTGTAACATCACACAAATTAAGTGCAGAACTGTAACATCACACAAATTGAGTGCAGAACTGTAACATCACAAAAATTAAGTGCAGAACTGTAACATCACAAAAATTAAGTGCAGAACTGTAACATCACAAAAATTAAGTGCGGAACTGTAACATCACAAAAAAATTAAGTGCAGAACTGTAACATCACAAAAATTAAATGCAGAGTGTAACAACATCACAAAAATTAAGTGCAGAACTGTAACATCACAAAATTAAAATTATACATAAGTATAAATAAATATACATACAAAACAAAGACTGTGTTAATGAAAACAGGGCTGGAGTATTGTAATATTTCCTATGGAAAATAAATTAAATTGCAACACCCTTTCATTTTGGAAAGAGTGAGGACTTTATAAAATGCTACACCTTTTATATTAAAAAGTGAGGAAAAACAAAAATGGAATAACAAATAAAACGTAAATTAATTATAGGTAATCTAAGATGGGTTTTTGTGGCCTTTCCTTGGCCACAGCTCAAACTATTACTATTAAAAGGGTCCTGTGGCCTCCCTTTGCCACAGACCAAACTATTACAAGGGTCTTGTGGCGTACCTTGGCCACAACCCAAACTATAACAAGGGTCTTGTGGCCTCCCATGGCCACAGACCAAACTATTACAAGGGTTTTGTGGCCTCCCCTTGGCCACAGCCCAAACTATTACAAGGGTTTTGTGGCCTCCCCTTGGCCACAACCCAAACTATTACAAGGGTTTTATGGCCTCCCATGGCCAGAGACCAAACAACATAAAAACAGTACAGGATTCAAAGCCCCAAGCCCTCCAGATCTACCTGTGGAGGAGTAACATTTACTCCACTAAAACTACGGGTATTGACTAGTCTGAAGTGGTAGGAGGTTTGAATACAGTACAAACTCTTTAAACCAAACAACACAACATGGAAGTACAGTACATTTCAATTAACTCACCAACGTAGAAGTCACTTTAATTAAAACATAAATCATTAACAAAACAAAACATGACGAAACTCCAAAACAACATTAGTAAACCAGCATTTAAAAATTGGTGACATAAAATTTACATCCATTTCACATGGTTTAAAACAGTTTATCAAAAAATTTGATCTACTGTATAACTGTGGTGCCGCGTTTGTTAGCGGGCTAAAGATAAAGTAAAGGCCAATTTGAGGCTTTATTCAACATAAACATAACATAGATCTGAAACACAGAAAACAATAATTAGTAAAGACTTGTTACACAGAAAACAATAATTAGTAAAGACTCATTACATTCCTCTCTTCTTTTATAATACGTGATACATTGCACGGTAAGAAACAAAACGACAAGTTCAAGATATTTTGGAAGAAAGAAGAGTCTAAAGTTTAGGCGTTGAGCTGGGTATCTGATTCGAGTGCTTCTTCTCAGAGGGGACTCGTCTCGGAGGTTACTGACACAGGTGGGCCTCTCTCGACTTCGACTGGAGCTGTTGGGACCGTGTGTCGGCGGATCTCAGCGGGTTCTGAGTCGTCCGTTAGCGGGGTGGAATTGATTGGCGGATGGGTACGGGGGTTCATAGTGATTCGTGTCATCCGTATTGCTACGTCCCGCCGGTGCCAGGTCCCTGATGGATACGGTATCTTCTCTCCCATTCGGATGCCGTATAAACGCGTAGTTGGGGTTTGCCTCAATTAACTCAACTTCCTCGACGAGGGGGTCGTTCTTGGATCGGCGAATGAATTGGCGAAGGAGTACAGTTCCCGGAGAAGACAGCCACGTCGGTAGTGCAGAACCGGTAGAAGTACGCCGCGGGTGCGTGAATAGACGCTCGTGAGGAGTTTCGTTCGTGGCCGTACACAGCAGATCTAATCGAGTGCAGCGCGTCTGGTAGGACGGACTCCCATTGCGACATCGGCAACCCGCGATCTTCTATGGCTAGTTTGATGGTGTTCATGATGATTCCATTGTAACGTTCGCATTGCCCGTTTCCTTGGGGGTGATACGGCGTTGTGCGACTAGTCGCGATACCATGTTTAGTTAGGAACAGTTTTAGTTCCGAAGACATAAACGATGTCCCTCGATCTGTGTGGATGTAAGAGGGAGTTCCGAAGGTAGAAAATAACTCGGTGAGACGGGCGATAACGGTTGACGTGTTCGTATCACGGCACGGGAAGGCAAAAGGAAAGCGTGAATACTCGTCGATTACTGTTAGGATGTAAGGTCGCGAAGTTGCGCTCGGAAGCGGGCCTTTAAAGTCGATGTTAAGTCGGTCAAACGGGGACATGGCCCGTATTAAGTGACTAACTTCTGGTTTATAGTACTGTGGCTTACATTTAGCGCATGTTTGGCATTCCGACGTAACTCGTTTGATGTCATCCACTGAGAATGGTAGGTTCCTAGCTCTCACAAAATGAGTCATTCGGCGGACTCCTGGTGTATCAGATTAACATGCAGCTGGGCGAGGGATATTCTTGGAGTAGCAGCGCAAAAGGATCGCGACAATGCGTCTGCGGCTCGGTTCTCGGGGCCCGGTCTGTATTTTATTGTGAATGAGTAGCCGGCTAGTTCTACACGCCAACGGAGAATCTTATCGTTCTTAATACGACCAGTAGCTTTTCCATCGAACATGAAAGATACGCTCCGCTGGTCGGTGACGACAGTAAAGTGTCGATAAGCTAAGAAGTGCTTCCACTTGCGAATGGATTCGATTACAGCGTATGCCTCCTTTTCAACGATGTGATGCGACGTTCTGTGTTATTCAGAGCGCGAGAAAAGAACGCCACCGGGCGGCCGTTCTGGGTGAGGGTGGCTCCGATTGCTGAAGAGGAAGCGTCCGTCTCCACAGTGAACGGCAGTTCTTCATCGATTGAACCGACGACAGCTTTCGAGATATCATCTTTGAGTGTTTGGATCGTTGATACTCCTCGCGAGTTAATGGGAATGATGAAACTTGAGCAGAGGTTTGATCTTGAGGGAATAGTTCTGAATCCATTTAGCATAGTATGCGAATAGTCCGATTACGCGTTGTAGAGACGACTTGTTGCGAGGAGTTTGAAGTTCTTGTAGTGGCCGGAGGCGTTCGGGATCGGGCCGCAATACGCCATGAGAGATAGAATATCCGAGCAGGTGCACTGATGTCATCGAAAGCTTGCATTTTTCCTTGTTTAGACTCAGATTTACTCGTTTAGCGGCTTCCCAGAAATGTCGAAGGTTCTCATCGTGCTCTTCCCAAGTGGTTCCGCAGATGGTGAGATCGTCGAGGTAGGCGTATGTTGATGATAAGTTGTTCGAGGATATGAATTCGTTCATGACGCGCTGGAAGGCCGCGGCTCCGTTAGTTACTCCCATAGGGATCCTTCTGAATTGGTATAGATTTCCGTCAGCCTCGAATGCTGTGAAAGGTCGTTCAGACGGATCGATTTCTACCTGGTAGTATGCGCTTGACAGATCAATTACGCTGTAGTATTTGTGTTGTGAGACTTTGTTGGCTATATCATCGATTCGCGGAAGAGGATATGCATCTAGCATGGTAAATCGGTTGACGGTTTGAGAGAAATCGATTACCATGCGTTTTTTTTTGTTTCGGTAGATGTGATGACTACTTGAGCACGCCAGGGTGAGTTACTGGGTTCAATTATCTCATCCCTGAGTAGCTTTTCGATTTCTTTCCCAATGAAAATTTTGTCCTCAGAGCAAAATCGTCTGGACTTCGTGGCGATGGGACGACAATCGGCAGTTAAGTTGCCGAATAGTGGTGGGGCTGAAATTCTTGATCGAGTAAGGCCGCATATATGGAGTGCTGGCTCCGGACCTCCGAAATTGATGTTCAATTCCTTGTGTCTGATTAAGAATGGGGTACCGAGTATTATGTCAGCGCACAGATCCGACAAGACGGATAGTTCGAGCTTTTCGTAGTCGCGGTCTCCCATCGTAACCTTCACTGTACATCGACCTGAGATGGCTGCGGATAGATTAGGCGAAGCCATTGATACGACGCCCGAGTGCGGAAGAATGGGCAGCTCTAAGTGTTTGGCTAGATCCTCACGAATGAAGTTGTCCGAGCTGCCAGTATCCAACAAGGCGAGACACGAACGGCCGTTGACGAGGATATCGACTGTTGAGTTGGTAGGCATGGAGGAGCTACACGATAGAGTGGTACTAATGGTCGCTAATGCTGCGGCTGAATGAGACGCTGTGGTTTTATCCTGTTTTTGACGTGCCGAGGAAGTACTTGAGCGGCAGACTTTGGCCCAGTGGCCGGTCTTTTCACATTTCGCACAGATAGAATCCTTTGCTGGACACCTGCTTCGTGGGTGGCGTCGAGACCCGCAGAAGAAGCACAGAGCGGCTTTGTTGTCGAAATTCGTAGCGGCTGAAGAGTTTGGGAGATCGTCTCTTGGACGCAGGCAGGCCGGGCAGAGTCAGTAGTCGGCGACGGTTCGTGGCGAGAGCCAGTGGCTGCAACAGCACCGTAATGAGTGAGGTACGATTCTGAGTTTTTCTGGGCCTGATCTAATGTTCGAGCCTGGACGATAGCCTTTTCCAGTGAGAGTGTGTCATTTTCGAGTAAGCGGGTACGGATGGCGCTATCTCTAATTCCTCGGATGAAAGCGTCTCTCACAGATGAACTCCTGTTTTCGTCGGCGGAAACCGATTTGAAGTTGCAGTCATTGGCTAGTTGTTGAAGAATTTGCAAGTACTCATCGAGGGTTTCCTCGGGCTTTTGGTGACGGGTGGACAAAGGTGGCGAGCGCATACCTCGTTTGGCTTCTTGACGTAGGTGGCCTCTAAGGCTGCCATGGCATCCTCATAAGTAGAGCAGTCTTGAATGATATCAGCGACATCGGGGCCGATATGTATGAATAGAACCTCCAATTTATTGGGGTTGTGTTCGGCGATAGTACTCAAGAAATATTTGAATCCGCGCGACCATAATTTCCATAGTTTCCCAGCTTGGGGAGAATTCGGAGAAGTAATAAATTTATCCGGGCGAATCACCTTCTCCATGATATAGTAAGATTACTGGATGAATATTTGCTTGCTGTATCTGAAAGGCCGACTGAATGGCTGATTGAAATGTTGAATAAATTGTGGTGCCGCGTTTGTTAGCGGCTAAAGATAAAGTAAAGGCCAATTTGAGGCTTTATTCAACATAAACATAGCATAGAT
Source organism: Bathynomus jamesi (assembly GCA_023014485.1). Classification (NCBI taxonomy): domain Eukaryota; kingdom Metazoa; phylum Arthropoda; class Malacostraca; order Isopoda; family Cirolanidae; genus Bathynomus; species Bathynomus jamesi. The sequence continues at coordinate 1,563,452 of JAJOZX010000064.1, read as the reverse complement.
CTGAAACACAGAAAACAATAATTAGTAAAGACTTGTTACACAGAAAACAATAATTAGTAAAGACTCATTACAATAATACAAATTTTTCTCCGGCCCCCCCCAGTATATGGAAAAACCACAACATGGTATCATATGTGGTACCTTTATTTCATATTAAATATAAATTATTAATTAATTGAATTAAATATCTATACAAAATTGGCTCGGGATTGGCGACATAGCCTAATGGGAATGAAATGATTGCCATACATACATAGAAACCGTATGTAGGCGTCGGGTCTGTACAACCACGAGAAACCTTCATTTATCACGTGAACCAAATTTTCCATTTGCTAACCCATACAAAATACAAGGGAGAAAGAGTCAACAACCTTTGCAAAATCAGCAATTTATACGAAAATATGAAGATATATTAAAGGAACGGCTCTCAGGGCTGTTTATGTTACAGCGAACGCTTTAAACAGGGAGATGTGTTTTAAGTCTTCCCTCAAGTTCTGAGTGAATTCCTTATAATAAAATTAATACATAAAATAGGATAGGCCTACCCCCAGAAGTGTCTATATTGTGACAGCCCATATTTTATTACAAGACGTTAACTCATTGCGTAACTCCATCGTGGCGGCCCTACACCGAAAAGATCGTAACGCCCTGCATCGAAGCAAACTAAGATCCATCAAAATTAAGGTGAGGCAATTTCATTTTCATTCTAATATTAGGCGTCTAAAATCCCGACGCTAAAATTACCATAAACATTAATATAAAAAGGTCCTTTAAAGACCTACATATTCATACTCTCTAACGAAATATATAGGGCTTTTGTCGTTCACTCTCCGCTGAAATCTGCTGGACATTTCCAACGGATGAGGTAACAGGCAATCAACCTATAGCTCTATATAGTTTTTCACATGGGGCCCGTGTGGGGAAGGGTTATTTGCTGTGAAACCTTAACCTTGAATAAAATAACAAAACAGAATTAAAACAAACAAAAAAATTAGTAAAATTACGCCTTATCAAACATTTTGACATCTGAACAGAATTTATTCCAATGTTGCTTTTTCATTACATATAAATAATAATAAATTACGAAGCCTACCTCACAAAGTAGACCCTACTCTTTACACACAAGGCCTATTCTAACTAAAAACACTAAATTTATAATTCAACCTGTGGTGTAGGTTATAAAATTATTTCAGTAATTTAACTTACTCATAAGACTCATTAACATCACAAAAATTAAGTGTAGAACTGTAACCACAAAAATTAAGTGCAGAACTGTAACATCACAAGAATTAAGTGCAGAACTGTAACCACAAAATTAAGTGCAGAACTGTAACATCACACAAATTAAGTGCAGAACTGTAACATCACACAAATTAAGTGCAGAACTGTAACATCACACAAATTGAGTGCAGAACTGTAACATCACAAAAATTAAGTGCAGAACTGTAACATCACAAAAATTAAGTGCAGAACTGTAACATCACAAAAATTAAGTGCGGAACTGTAACATCACAAAAAAATTAAGTGCAGAACTGTAACATCACAAAAATTAAATGCAGAACTGTAACATCACAAAAATTAAGTGCAGAACTGTAACATCACAAAATTAAAATTATACATACAGTATATAAATATATACAAAACAAAGACTGTGTTAATGAAAACAGGGCTGGAGTATTGTAATATTTCCTATGGAAAATAAATTAAATTGCAACACCCTTTCATTTTGGAAAGAGTGAGGACTTTATAAAATGCTACACCTTTTATATTAAAAAGTGAGGAAAAACAAAAATGGAATAACAAATAAAACGTAAATTAATTATAGGTAATCTAAGATGGGTTTTGTGGCCTTTCCTTGGCCACAGCTCAAACTATTACTATTAAAAGGGTCCTGTGGCCTCCCTTTGCCACAGACCAAACTATTACAAGGGTCTTGTGGCGTACCTTGGCCACACCCAAACTATAACAAGGGTCTGTTGGCCTCCCATGGCCACAGACCAAACTATTACAAGGGTTTTGTGGCCTCCCCTTGGCCACAGCCCAAACTATTACAATATTCAACCTCCCCTTGGCCACAACCCAAACTATTACAAGGGTTTTATGGCCTCCCATGGCCAGAGACCAAACACATAAAAACAGTACAGGATTCAAAGCCCCAAGCCCTCCAGATCTACCTGTGGAGGAGTAACATTTACTCCACTAAAACTACGGGTATTGACTAGTTCTGAAGTGGTAGGAGGTTTGAATACAGTACAACTCTTTAAACCAAACAACACAACATGGAAGTACAGTACATTTCAATTAACTCACCAACGTAGAAGTCACTTTAATTAAAAATAAATCATTAACAAAACAAAACATGACGAAACTCCAAAACAACATTAGTAAACCAGCATTTAAAAATTGGTGACATAAAATTTACATCCATTTCACATGGTTTAAAACAGTTTATCAAAAAATTTGATCTACTGTATAACTGTGGTGCCGCGTTTGTTAGCGGGCTAAAGATAAAGTAAAGGCCAATTTGAGGCTTTATTCAACATAAACATAGCATAGATCTGAAACACAGAAAACAATAATTAGTAAAGACTTGTTACACAGAAAACAATAATTAGTAAAGACTCATTACATTCCTCTCTTCTTTTATAATACGTGATACATTGCACGGTAAGAAACAAAACGACAAGTTCAAGATATTTTGGAAGAAAGAAGAGTCTACAAGTTTAGGCGTTGAGCTGGGTATCTGATTCGAGTGCTTCTTCTCAGAGGGGGACTCGTCTCGGAGGTTACTGACACAGGTGGGCCTCTCTCGACTTCGACTGGAGCTGTTGGGACCGTGTGTCGGCGGATCTCAGCGGGTTCTGAGTCGTCCGTTAGCGGGGTGGAATTGATTGGCGGACTGGGTACGGGGGGTTCATAGTGATTCGTGTCATCCGTATTGCTACGTCCCGCCGGTGCCAGGTCCCTGATGGATACGGTATCTTCTCTCCCATTCGGATGCCGTATAAACGCGTAGTTGGGGTTTGCCTCAATTAACTCAACTTCCTCGACGAGGGGTCGTTCTTGGATCGGCGAATGAATTGGCGAAGGAGTACAGTTCCCGGAGAAGACAGCCACGTCGGTAGTGCAGAACCGGTAGAAGTACGCCGCGGGTGTGTGAATAGACGCTCGTGAGGAGTTTCGTTCGTGGCCGTACACAGCAGCGATCTAATCGAGTGCAGCGCGTCTGGTAGGACGGACTCCCATTGCGACATCGGCAACCCGCGATCTTCTATGGCTAGTTTGATGGTGTTCATGATGATTCCATTGTAACGTTCGCATTGCCCGTTTCCTTGGGGGTGATACGGCGTTGTGCGACTAGTCGCGATACCATGTTTAGTTAGGAACAGTTTTAGTTCCGAAGACATAAACGATGTCCCTCGATCTGTGTGGATGTAAGAGGGAGTTCCGAAGGTAGAAAATAACTCGGTGAGACGGGCGATAACGGTTGACGTGTTCGTATCACGGCACGGGAAGGCAAAAGGAAAGCGTGAATACTCGTCGATTACTGTTAGGATGTAAGGTCGCGAAGTTGCGCTCGGAAGCGGGCCTTTAAAGTCGATGTTAAGTCGGTCAAACGGGGACATGGCCCGTATTAAGTGACTAACTTCTGGTTTATAGTACTGTGGCTTACATTTAGCGCATGTTTGGCATTCCGACGTAACTCGTTTGATGTCATCCACTGAGAATGGTAGGTTCCTAGCTCTCACAAAATGAGTCATTCGGCGGACTCCTGGGTGTATCAGATTAACATGCAGCTGGGCGAGGGATATTCTTGGAGTAGCAGCGCAAAAGGATCGCGACAATGCGTCTGCGGCTCGGTTCTCGGGGCCCGGTCTGTATTTTATTGTGAATGAGTAGCCGGCTAGTTCTACACGCCAACGGAGAATCTTATCGTTCTTAATACGACCAGTAGCTTTTCCATCGAACATGAAAGATACGCTCCGCTGGTCGGTGACGACAGTAAAGTGTCGATAAGCTAAGAAGTGCTTCCACTTGCGAATGGATTCGATTACAGCGTATGCCTCCTTTTCAACGATGTGATGGCGACGTTCTGTGTTATTCAGAGCGCGAGAAAAGAACGCCACCGGGCGGCCGTTCTGGGTGAGGGTGGCTCCGATTGCTGAAGAGGAAGCGTCCGTCTCCACAGTGAACGGCAGTTCTTCATCGATTGAACCGACGACAGCTTTCGAGATATCATCTTTGAGTGTTTGGATCGTTGATACTTCCTCGCGAGTTAATGGGAATGATGAAACGTTGAGCAGAGGTTTGATCTTGAGGGAATAGTTCTGAATCCATTTAGCATAGTATGCGAATAGTCCGATTACGCGTTGTAGAGACGACTTGTTGCGAGGAGTTTGAAGTTCTTGTAGTGGCCGGAGGCGTTCGGGATCGGGCCGCAATACGCCATGAGAGATAGAATATCCGAGCAGGTGCACTGATGTCATCGAAAGCTTGCATTTTTCCTTGTTTAGACTCAGATTTACTCGTTTAGCGGCTTCCCAGAAATGTCGAAGGTTCTCATCGTGCTCTTCCCAAGTGGTTCCGCAGATGGTAGATCGTCGAGGTAGGCGTATGTTGATGATAAGTTGTTCGAGGATATGAATTCGTTCATGACGCGCTGGAAGGCCGCGGCTCCGTTAGTTACTCCCATAGGGATCCTTCTGAATTGGTATAGATTTCCGTCAGCCTCGAATGCTGTGAAAGGTCGTTCAGACGGATCGATTTCTACCTGGTAGTATGCGCTTGACAGATCAATTACGCTGTAGTATTTGTGTTGTGAGACTTTGTTGGCTATATCATCGATTCGCGGAAGAGGATATGCATCTAGCATGGTAAATCGGTTGACGGTTTGAGAGAAATCGATTACCATGCGTTTTTTTTTGTGTTCGGTAGATGTGATGACTACTTGAGCACGCCAGGGTGAGTTACTGGGTTCAATTATCTCATCCCTGAGTAGCTTTTCGATTTCTTTCCCAATGAAAATTTTGTCCTCAGAGCAAAATCGTCTGGACTTCGTGGCGATGGGACGACAATCGGCAGTTAAGTTGCCGAATAGTGGTGGGGCTGAAATTCTTGATCGAGTAAGGCCGCATATATGGAGTGCTGGCTCCGGACCTCCGAAATTGATGTTCAATTCCTTGTGTCTGATTAAGAATGGGGTACCGAGTATTATGTCAGCGCACAGATCCGACAAGACGGATAGTTCGAGCTTTTCGTAGTCGCGGTCTCCCATCGTAACCTTCACTGTACATCGACCTGAGATGGCTGCGGATAGATTAGGCGAAGCCATTGATACGACGCCCGAGTGCGGAAGAATGGGCAGCTCTAAGTGTTTGGCTAGATCCTCACGAATGAAGTTGTCCGAGCTGCCAGTATCCAACAAGGCGAGACACGAACGGCCGTTGACGAGGATATCGACTGTTGAGTTGGTAGGCATGGAGGAGCTACACGATAGAGTGGTACTAATGGTCGCTAATGCTGCGGCTGAATGAGACGCTGTGGTTTTATCCTGTTTTTGACGTGCCGAGGAAGTACTTGAGCGGCAGACTTTGGCCCAGTGGCCGGTCTTTTCACATTTCGCACAGATAGAATCCTTTGCTGGACACCTGCTTCGTGGGTGGCGTCGAGACCCGCAGAAGAAGCACAGAGCGGCTTTGTTGTCGAAATTCGTAGCGGCTGAAGAGTTTGGGAGATCGTCTTCTTGGACGCAGGCAGGCCGGCAGAGTCAGTAGTCGGCGACGGTTCGTGGCGAGAGCCAGTGGCTGCAACAGCACCGTAATGAGTGAGGTACGATTCTGAGTTTTTCTGGGCCTGATCTAATGTTCGAGCCTGGACGATAGCCTTTTCCAGTGAGAGTGTGTCATTTTCGAGTAAGCGGGTACGGATGGCGCTATCTCTAATTCCTCGGATGAAAGCGTCTCTCACAGATGAACTCCTGTTTTCGTCGGCGGAAACCGATTTGAAGTTGCAGTCATTGGCTAGTTGTTGAAGAATTTGCAAGTACTCATCGAGGGTTTCCTCGGGCTTTTGGTGACGGGTGGACAACAGGTGGCGAGCGCATACCTCGTTTGGCTTCTTGACGTAGGTGGCCTCTAAGGCTGCCATGGCATCCTCATAAGTAGAGCAGTCTTGAATGATATCAGCGACATCGGGGCCGATATGTATGAATAGAACCTCCAATTTATTGGGGTTGTGTTCGGCGATAGTACTCAAGAAATATTTGAATCCGCGCGACCATAATTTCCATAGTTTCCCAGCTTGGGGAGAATTCGGAGAAGTAATAAATTTATCCGGGCGAATCACCTTCTCCATGATATAGTAAGATTACTGGATGAATATTTGCTTGCTGTATCTGAAAGGCCGACTGAATGGCTGATTGAAATGTTGAATAAATTGTGGTGCCGCGTTTGTTAGCGGGCTAAAGATAAAGTAAAGGCCAATTTGAGGCTTTATTCAACATAAACATAGCATAGATCTGAAACACAGAAAACAATAATTAGTAAAGACTTGTTACACAGAAAACAATAATTAGTAAAGACTCATTACAATAACATACAAATTTTTCTCCGGCCCCCCACCAGTATATGGAAAACCACAACATGGTATCATATGTGGTACCTTTATTTCATAATTAAATATAAATTATTATTAATTGAATTAAATATCTATACAAAATTGGCTCGGGATTGGCGACATAGCCTAATGGGAATGAAATGATTGCCATACATACATAGAAACCGTATGTAGGCGTCGGGTCTGTACAACCACGAGAAACCTTCATTTATATCACGTGAACCAAATTTTCCATTTGCTAACCCATACAAAATCAAGGGAGAAAGAGTCAACAACCTTTGCAAAATCAGCAATTTATACGAAAATATGAAGATATATTAAAGGAACGGCTCTCAGGGCTGTTTATGTTACAGCGAACGCTTTAAACAGGGAAGATGTGTTTTAAGTCTTCCCTCAAGTTCTGAGTGAATTCCTTATAATAAATTAATACATAAAATAGGATAGGCCTACCCCCAGAAGTGTCTATATTGTGACAGCCCATATTTATTACAAGACGTTAACTCATTGCGTAACTCCATCGTGGCGGCCCTACACCGAAAAAGATCGTAACGCCCTGCATCGAAGCAAACTAAGATCCATCAAAATTAAGGTGAGGCAATTTCATTTTCATTCTAATATTAGGCGTCTAAAATCCCGACGCTAAAATTACCATAAACAATTAAATATAAAAAGGTCCTTTAAAGACCTACATATTCATAACTCTCTAACGAAAATATATAGGGCTTTTGTCGTTCACTCTCCGCTGAAATCTGCTGGACATTTCCAACGGATGAGGGTAACAGGCAATCAACCTATAGCTCTATATAGTTTTTTCACATGGTGGCCCGTGTGGGAAGGGTTATTTGCTGTGAAAACCTTAACCTTGAATAAAATAACAAAACAGAATTAAAACAAACAAAAAAATTAGTAAATTACGCCTTATCAAACATTTTGACATCTGAACAGAATTTATTCAATGTTTGGCTTTTTCATTACATATAAATAATAATAAATTACGAAGCCTACCTCACAAAGTAGACCCTACTCTTTACACACAAGCTATTCTAACTAAACACTAAATTTATAATTCGCCTGTGTGTAGGTTATAAAATTTATTTCAGTAATTTAACTTACCTCATAAGACTCATTAACATCACAAAATTAAGTGTAGAACTGTAACCACAAAAATTAAGTGCAGAACTGTAACATCACAAGAATTAAGTGCAGAACTGTAACCACAAAATTAAGTGCAGAACTGTAACATCACACAAATTAAGTGCAGAACTGTAACATCACACAAATTAAGTGCAGAACTGTAACATCACACAAATTGAGTGCAGAACTGTAACATCACAAAATTAAGTGCAGAAACTGTAACATCACAAAAATTAAGTGCAGAACTGTAACATCACAAAAATTAAGTGCGGAACTGTAACATCACAAAAAATTAAGCAGAACTGTAACATCACAAAAATTAAATGCAGAACTGTAACATCACAAAAATTAAGTGCAGAACTGTAACATCACAAAATTAAAATTATACATACATATAAATATATACAAAACAAAGACTGTGTTAATGAAAACAGGGCTGGAGTATTGTAATATTTCCTATGGAAAATAAATTAAATTGCAACACCCTTTCATTTTGGAAAGAGTGAGGACTTTATAAAATGCTACACCTTTTATATTAAAAAGTGAGGAAAAACAAAAATGGAATAACAAATAAAACGTAAATTAATTATAGGTAATCTAAGATGGGTTTTGTGGCCTTTCCTTGGCCACAGCTCAAACTATTACTATTAAAAGGGTCCTGTGGCCTCCCTTTGCCACAGACCAAACTATTACAAGGGTCTTGTGGCGTACCTTGGCCACAACCCAAACTATAACAAGGGTCTTGTGGCCTCCCATGGCCACAGACCAAACTATTACAAGGGTTTTGTGGCCTCCCCTTGGCCACAGCCCAAACTATTACAAGGGTTTTGTGGCCTCCCCTTGGCCACAACCCAAACTATTACAAGGGTTTTATGGCCTCCCATGGCCAGAGACCAAACAACATAAAAACAGTACAGGATTCAAAGCCCCAAGCCCTCCAGATCTACCTGTGGAGGAGTAACATTTACTCCACTAAAACTACGGGTATTGACTAGTCTGAAGTGGTAGGAGGTTTGAATACAGTACAAACTCTTTAAACCAAACAACACAACATGGAAGTACAATACATTTCAATTAACTCACCAACGTAGAAGTCACTTTAATTAAAACATAAATCATTAACAAAACAAAACATGACGAAACTCCAAAACAACATCAGTAAACCAGCATTTAAAAATTGGTGACATAAAATTTACATCCATTTCACATGGTTTAAAACAGTTTATCAAAAAATTTGATCTACTGTATAACTGTGGTGCCGCGTTTGTTAGCGGGCTAAAGATAAAGTAAAGGCCAATTTGAGGCTTTATTCAACATAAACATAACATAGATCTGAAACACAGAAAACAATAATTAGTAAAGACTTGTTACACAGAAAACAATAATTAGTAAAGACTCATTACATTCCTCTCTTCTTTTATAATACGTGATACATTGCACGGTAAGAAACAAAACGACAAGTTCAAGATATTTTGGAAGAAAGAAGAGTCTAAAGTTTAGGCGTTGAGCTGGGTATCTGATTCGAGTGCTTCTTCTCAGAGAGGGACTCGTCTCGGAGGTTACTGACACAGGTGGGCCTCTCTCGACTTCGACTGGAGCTGTTGGGACCGTGTGTCGGCGGATCTCAGCGGGTTCTGAGTCGTCCGTTAGCGGGGTGGAATTGATTGGCGGATTGGGTACGGGGGGTTCATAGTGATTCGTGTCATCCGTATTGCTACGTCCCGCCGGTGCCAGGTCCCTGATGGATACGGTATCTTCTCTCCCATTCGGATGCCGTATAAACGCGTAGTTGGGGTTTGCCTCAATTAACTCAACTTCCTCGACGAGGGGGTCGTTCTTGGATCGGCGAATGAATTGGCGAAGGAGTACAGTTCCCGGAGAAGACAGCCACGTCGGTAGTGCAGAACCGGTAGAAGTACGCCGCGGGTGTGTGAATAGACGCTCGTGAGGAGTTTCGTTCGTGGCCGTACACAGTAGCGATCTAATCGAGTGCAGCGCGTCTGGTAGGACGGACTCCCATTGCGACATCGGCAACCCGCGATCTTCTATGGCTAGTTTGATGGTGTTCATGATGATTCCATTGTAACGTTCGCATTGCCCGTTTCCTTGGGGGTGATACGGCGTTGTGCGACTAGTCGCGATACCATGTTTAGTTAGGAACAGTTTTAGTTCCGAAGACATAAACGATGTCCCTCGATCTGTGTGGATGTAAGAGGGAGTTCCGAAGGTAGAAAATAACTCGGTGAGACGGGCGATAACGGTTGACGTGTTCGTATCACGGCACGGGAAGGCAAAAGGAAAGCGTGAATACTCGTCGATTACTGTTAGGATGTAAGGTCGCGAAGTTGCGCTCGGAAGCGGGCCTTTAAAGTCGATGTTAAGTCGGTCAAACGGGGACATGGCCCGTATTAAGTGACTAACTTCTGGTTTATAGTACTGTGGCTTACATTTAGCGCATGTTTGGCATTCCGACGTAACTCGTTTGATGTCATCCACTGAGAATGGTAGGTTCCTAGCTCTCACAAAATGAGTCATTCGGCGGACTCCTCGGTGTATCAGATTAACATGCAGCTGGGCGAGGGATATTCTTGGAGTAGCAGCGCAAAAGGATCGCGACAATGCGTCTGCGGCTCGGTTCTCGGGGCCCGGTCTGTATTTTATTGTGAATGAGTAGCCGGCTAGTTCTACACGCCAACGGAGAATCTTATCGTTCTTAATACGACCAGTAGCTTTTCCATCGAACATGAAAGATACGCTCCGCTGGTCGGTGACGACAGTAAAGTGTCGATAAGCTAAGAAGTGCTTCCACTTGCGAATGGATTCGATTACAGCGTATGCCTCCTTTTCAACGATGTGATGCGACGTTCTGTGTTATTCAGAGCGCGAGAAAAGAACGCCACCGGGCGGCCGTTCTGGGTGAGGGTGGCTCCGATTGCTGAAGAGGAAGCGTCCGTCTCCACAGTGAACGGCAGTTCTTCATCGATTGAACCGACGACAGCTTTCGAGATATCATCTTTGAGTGTTTGGATCGTTGATACTCCCTCGCGAGTTAATGGGAATGATGAAACTTTGAGCAGAGGTTTGATCTTGAGGGAATAGTTCTGAATCCATTTAGCATAGTATGCGAATAGTCCGATTACGCGTTGTAGAGACGACTTGTTGCGAGGAGTTTGAAGTTCTTGTAGTGGCCGGAGGCGTTCGGGATCGGGCCGCAATACGCCATGAGAGATAGAATATCCGAGTAGGTGCACTGATGTCATCGAAAGCTTGCATTTTTCCTTGTTTAGACTCAGATTTACTCGTTTAGCGGCTTCCCAGAAATGTCGAAGGTTCTCATCGTGCTCTTCCCAAGTGGTTCCGCAGATGGTAAGATCGTCGAGGTAGGCGTATGTTGATGATAAGTTGTTCGAGGATATGAATTCGTTCATGACGCGCTGGAAGGCCGCGGCTCCGTTAGTTACTCCCATAGCGATCCTTCTGAATTGGTATAGATTTCCGTCAGCCTCGAATGCTGTGAAAGGTCGTTCAGACGGATCGATTTCTACCTGGTAGTATGCGCTTGACAGATCAATTACGCTGTAGTATTTGTGTTGTGAGACTTTGTTGGCTATATCATCGATTCGCGGAAGAGGATATGCATCTAGCATGGTAAATCGGTTGACGGTTTGAGAAAAATCGATTACCATGCGTTTTTTTTTGTTTCGGTAGATGTGATGACTACTTGAGCACGCCAGGGTGAGTTACTGGGTTCAATTATCTCATCCCTGAGTAGCTTTTCGATTTCTTTCCCAATGAAAATTTTGTCCTCAGAGCAAAATCGTCTGGACTTCGTGGCGATGGGACGACAATCGGCAGTTAAGTTGCCGAATAGTGGTGGGGCTGAAATTCTTGATCGAGTAAGGCCGCATATATGGAGTGCTGGCTCCGGACCTCCGAAATTGATGTTCAATTCCTTGTGTCTGATTAAGAATGGGGTACCGAGTATTATGTCAGCGCACAGATCCGACAAGACGGATAGTTCGAGCTTTTCGTAGTCGCGGTCTCCCATCGTAACCTTCACTGTACATCGACCTGAGATGGCTGCGGATAGATTAGGCGAAGCCATTGATACGACGCCCGAGTGCGGAAGAATAGGCAGCTCTAAGTGTTTGGCTAGATCCTCACGAATGAAGTTGTCCGAGCTGCCAGTATCCAACAAGGCGAGACACGAACGGCCGTTGACGAGGATATCGACTGTTGAGTTGGTAGGCATGGAGGAGCTACACGATAGAGTGGTACTAATGGTCGCTAATGCTGCGGCTGAATGAGACGCTGTGGTTTTATCCTGTTTCTGACGTGCCGAGGAAGTACTTGAGCGGCAGACTTTGGCCCAGTGGCCGGTCTTTTCACATTTCGCACAGATAGAATCCTTTGCTGGACACCTGCTTCGTGGGTGGCGTCGAGACCCGCAGAAGAAGCACAGAGCGGCTTTGTTGTCGAAATTCGTAGCGGCTGAAGAGTTTGGGAGATCGTCTTCTTGGACGCAGGCAGGCCGGGCAGAGTCAGTAGTCGGCGACGGTTCGTGGCGAGAGCCAGTGGCTGCAACAGCACCGTAATGAGTGAGGTACGATTCTGAGTTTTTCTGGGCCTGATCTAATGTTCGAGCCTGGACGATAGCCTTTTCCAGTGAGAGTGTGTCATTTTCGAGTAAGCGGGTACGGATGGCGCTATCTCTAATTCCTCGGATGAAAGCGTCTCTCACAGATGAACTCCTGTTTTCGTCGGCGGAAACCGATTTGAAGTTGGTCATTGGCTAGTTGTTGAAGAATTTGCAAGTACTCATCGAGGGTTTCCTCGGGCTTTGGTGACGGGTGGACAAAAGGTGGCGAGCGCATACCTCGTTTGGCTTCTTGACGTAGGTGGCCTCTAAGGCTGCCATGGCATCCTCATAAGTAGAGCAGTCTTGAATGATATTAGCGACATCGGGGCCGATATGTATGAATAGAACCTCCAATTTATTGGGGTTGTGTTCGGCGATAGTACTCAAGAAATATTTGAATCCGCGCGACCATAATTTCCATAGTTTCCCAGCTTGGGGAGAATTCGGAGAAGTAATAAATTTATCCGGGCGAATCACCTTCTCCATGATATAGTAAGATTACTGGATGAATATTTGCTTGCTGTATCTGAAAGGCCGACTGAATGGCTGATTGAAATGTTGAATAAATTGTGGTGCCGCGTTTGTTAGCGGGCTAAAGATAAAGTAAAGGCCAATTTGAGGCTTTATTCAACATAAACATAGCATAGATCTGAAACACAGAAAACAATAATTAATAAAGACTTGTTACACAGAAAACAATAATTAGTAAAGACTCATTACAATAACATACAAATTTTTCTCCGGCCCCCCACCAGTATATGGAAAAACCACAACATGGTATCATATGTGGTACCTTTATTTCATAATTAAATATAAATTATTAATTAATTGAATTAAATATCTATACAAAATTGGCTCGGGATTGGCGACATAGCCTAATGGGAATGAAATGATTGCCATACATACATAGAAACCGTATGTAGGCGTCGGGTCTGTACAACCACGAGAAACCTTCATTTATATCACGTGAACCAAATTTTCCATTTGCTAACCCATACAAAATACAAGGGAGAAAGAGTCAACAACCTTTGCAAAATCAGCAATTTATACGAAAATATGAAGATATATTAAAGGAACGGCTCTCAGGGCTGTTTATGTTACAGCGAACGCTTTAAACAGGGAAGATGTGTTTTAAGTCTTCCCTCAAGTTCTGAGTGAATTCCTTATAATAAAATTAATACATAAAATAGGATAGGCCTACCCCCAGAAGTGTCTATATTGTGACAGCCCATATTTATTACAAGACGTTAACTCATTGCGTAACTCCATCGTGGCGGCCCTACACCGAAAAAGATCGTAACGCCCTGCATCGAAGCAAACTAAGATCCATCAAAATTAAGGTGAGGCAATTTCATTTTCATTCTAATATTAGGCGTCTAAAATCCCGACGCTAAAATTACCATAAACAATTAAATATAAAAAGGTCCTTTAAAGACCTACATATTCATAACTCTCTAACGAAAATATATAGGGCTTTTGTCGTTCACTCTCCGCTGAAATCTGCTGGACATTTCCAACGGATGAGGGTAACAGGCAATCAACCTATAGCTCTATATAGTTTTTCACATGGTGGCCCGTGTGGGGAAGGGTTATTTGCTGTGAAAACCTTAACCTTGAATAAAATAACAAAACAGAATTAAAACAAACAAAAAAATTAGTAAAATTACGCCTTATCAAACATTTTGACATCTGAACAGAATTTATTCAATGTTTGGCTTTTTCATTACATATAAATAATAATAAATTACGAAGCCTACCTCACAAAGTAGACCCTACTCTTTACACACAAGGCCTATTCTAACTAAAAACACTAAATTTATAATTCACCTGTGGTAGTTTAAAATTTATTTCAGTATTTAACTTACTCATAAGACTCTTAACATCACAAATTAAGTGTAGACTGTACCACAAAATTAAGTGCAGAACTGTAACATCACAAGAATTAGTCAGAACTGTAACCACAAAATTAAGTGCAGACTGTAACATCACACAAATTAAGTGCAGAACTGTAACATCACAAAATTAAGTGCAGAACTGTAACATCAACACAAATTGAGTGCAGAACTGTAACATCACAAAAATTAAGTGCAGAACTGTAACATCACAAAATGAAGTGCAGAACTGTAACATCACAAAATTAAGTGCGGGAACTGTAACATCACAAAAAATTAAGTGCAGAACTGTAACATCACAAAATTAAATGCAGAACTGTACATCACAAAATTAAGTGCAGAACTGTAACATCACAAATTACAAATTATACATACAGTATATAAATATATCAAAACAAAGACTGTGTTAATGAACAGGGCTGGAGTATTGTAATATTTCCTATGGAAAATAATTAATTGCAACACCCTTTCATTTTGGAAAGAGTGAGGACTTTATAAATGCTACACCTTTTATATTAAAAGTGAGGAAAAACAAAAATGGAATAACAAATAAAACGTAAATTAATTATAGGTAATCTAAGATGGGTTTTGTGGCCTTTCCTTGGCCACAGCTCAAACTATTACTATTAAAGGGTCCTGTGGCCTCCCTTTGCCACAGACCAAACTATTACAGGGTCTTGTGCGTACCTTGGCCACAACCCAAACTATAACAAGGGTCTTGTGGCCTCCCATGGCCACAGACCAAACTATTACAAGGGTTTTGTGGCCTCCCTTGGCCACAGCCCAACTATTACAAGGGTTTGTGGCCTCCCCTTGCCACAACCCAAACTATTACAAGGGTTTTATGGCCTCCCCATGGCCAGACCAAACAACATAAAACAGTACAGGATTCAAAGCCCAAGCCCTCCAGATCTACCTGTGGAGGAGTAACATTTACTCCACTAAAACTACGGGTATTGCTAGTCTGAAGTGGTAGGAGTTTGAATACGTACAACTCTTTAAACCAAACAACACAACATGGAAGTACAATACATTTCAATTAACTCACCAACGTAGAAGTCACTTTAATTAAAACATAAATCATTAACAAAACAAAACTGACGAAACTCCAAACCAATCAGTAAACCGCATTTAAAATTGGTGACATAAAATTTACATCCATTTCACATGTTTTAAAACAGTTTATCAAAAAATTTGATCTACTGTATAACTGTGGTGCCGCGTTGTTAGCGGGCTAAAGATAAAGTAAAGGCCAATTTGAGGCTTTATTCAACATAAACATAACATCGATCTGAAACACAGAAAAATAATTAGTAAGACTTGTTACACAGAAACAATAATTAGTAAGACTCATTACATTCCTCTCTTCTTTTATATACGTGATACATTGCCGGTAAGAAACAAAACGCCAAGTTCAGATATTTTGGAAGAAAGAAGAGTCTAAAGTTTAGGCGTTGAGCTGGTATCTGATTCGAGTGCTTCTTCTCAGAGAGGGACTCGTCTCGGAGGTTTACTGACCACAGGTGGGCCTCTCTCGACTTCGACTGGAGCTGTTGGGACCGTGTGTCGGCGGATCTCAGCGGTTCTAGTCGTCCGTTTAGCGGGTGGAATTGATTGGCGATTGGGTACGGGGTTTCATAGTGATTCGTGTCATCCGTATTGCTACGTCCCGCGTGCCAGTCCCTGATGGATCGGTATCTTCTCTCCCATTCGATGCCGTATAAACGCGTAGTTGGGTTTGCCTCATTAACTCAACTTCCTCGACGAGGGGTCGTTCTTGGATCGGCGAATGAATTGGCGAAGGAGTACAGTTCCGGAGAAGACAGCCCGTCGGTAGTGCAGACCGGTAGAAGTACGCCGCGGGTGTGTGAATAGACGCTCGTGAGGATTTCGTTCGTGGCCGTACACAGTAGCGATCTAATCGAGTGCAGCGCGTCTGGTAGGACGGACCTCCATTGCGACATCGGCAACCCGCGATCTTCTATGGCTAGTTTGATGGTGTTCATGATGATCCATTGTAACGTTTTCGCATTGCCCGTTTCCTTGGGGGTGATACGCGTTGTGCGACTAGTCGCGATACCATGTTTAGTTAGGAAGTTTTTAGTTCCGAAGACATAACGATGTCCCTCGATCTGTGTGGATGTAAGGGAGTTCTCGAAGTAGAAAATAACTCGGTGAGACGGCGATAACGGTTGACTTGTTCGTATCACGGCACGGGAAGGCAAAAGGAAACGTGAATACTCGTCGATTACTGTTAGGATGTAGGTCGCGAAGTTGCGCTCGGAAGCGGCCTTTAAGTCGATGTTAAGTCGGTCAAACGGGGACATGGCCCGTATTAAGTGACTACTTCTGGTTTATAGTACTGTGGCTTACATTTAGCGCATGTTTGGCATTCCGACGTAACTCGTTTGATGTCATCCACTGAGAATGGTAGGTTCCTAGCTCTCACAAAAATGAGTCATTCGGCGACTCCTCGGTGTATCAGATTAACATGCAGCTGGCGAGGATATTCTTGGAGTAGCAGCGCAAAGGATCGCGACAATGCGTCTGCGGCTCGGTTCTCGGGGCCCGGTCTGTATTTTATTGTGAATGAGTAGCCGCTAGTTTCTACACGCCAACGGAGAATCTATCGTTCTTAATACGACAGTAGCTTTTCCATCGAACATGAAAGAATACGCCGCTGGTCGGTGACGACAGTAAAGTGTCGTAAGCTAAGAAGTGCTTCCACTTGCGAATGGATTCGATTACAGCGTATGCCTCCTTTTCACGATGTGATAGCGACGTTCTGTGTTATTCAGAGCGCGAGAAAAGAACGCCACCGGCGGCCGTTCTGGGTGAGGGTGGCTCCGATTGCTGAAGAGGAAGCGTCCGTCTCCACAGTGAACGGCAGTTCTTCATCGATTGAACCGACGACAGCTTTCGAGATATCATCTTTGAGTGTTTGGATTGTTGATACTCCCTCGCGACTTAATGGGAATGATGAAACTTTGAGCAGAGGTTTTGATCTTGAGGAATAGTTCTGAATCCATTTAGCATAGTATGCGAATAGTCCGATTACGCGTTGTAGAGACGACTTGTTGCGAGGAGTTTGAAGTTCTTGTAGTGGCCGGAGGCGTTCGGATCGGGCCGCAATACGCCATGAGAGATAGAATATCCGAGTAGGTGCACTGATGTCATCGAAAGCTTGCATTTTTCCTTGTTTAGACTCAGATTTACTCGTTTAGCGGCTTCCCGAAAATGTCGAAGGTTCTCATCGTGCTCTTCCCAAGTGGTTCCGCAGATGGTAAGATCGCGAGGTAGGCGTATGTTGATGATAAGTTGTTCGAGGATATGAATTCGTTCATGACCGCTGGAAGGCCGCGGCTCCGTTAGTTACTCCCAGCGATCCTTCTGAATTGGTATAGATTTCCGTCAGCCTCGAATGCTGTGAAAGGTCGTTCAGACGGATCGATTTCTACCTGGTAGTATGCGCTTGACAGATCAATTACGCTGTAGTATTTGTGTTGTGAGACTTTGTTGCTATATCATCGATTCGCGGAAGAGGATTGCATCTAGCATGGTAAATCGGTTGACGGTTTGAGAAAAATCGATTACCATGCGTTTTTTTTTGTTTCGGTAGTGTGATGACTACTTGAGCACGCCAGGGTGAGTTACTGGGTTCAATTATCTCATCCCTGAGTAGCTTTTCGATTTCTTTCCCAATGAAAATTTTGTCCTCAGAGCAAATCGTCTGGACTTCGTGGCGATGGGACGACAATCGGCAGTTAAGTTGCCGAATAGTGGTGGGCTGAAATTCTTGATCGAGTAAGGCCGCATATATGGAGTGCTGGCTCCGGACCTCCGAAATTGATGTTCAATTCTTGTGTCTGATTAAGAATGGGGTACCGAGTATTATGTCAGCGCACAGATCCGACAAGACGGATAGTTCGAGCTTTTCGTAGTCGCGGTCTCCCATCGTAACCTTCACTGTACATCGACCTGAGATGGCTGCGGATAGATTAGGCGAAGCCATTGATACGACGCCCGAGTGCGGAAGAATAGGCAGCTCTAAGTGTTTGGCTAGATCCTCACGATGAAGTTTGTCCGAGCTGCCAGTATCCAACAAGGCGAGACACGAACGGCCGTTGACGAGGATATCGACTGTTGAGTTGGTAGCATGGAGGAGCTACACGATAGAGTGGTACTAATGGTCGCTAATGCTGCGGCTGAATGAGACGCTGTGGTTTTATCCTGTTTCTGACGTGCCGAGGAAGTACTTGAGCGGCAGACTTTGGCCCAGTGGCCGGTCTTTTCACATTTCGCACAGATAGATCCTTTGCTGGACACCTGCTTCGTGGTGGCGTCGAGACCCGCAGAAGAAGCACAGAGCGGCTTTGTTGTCGAAATTCGTAGCGGCTGAAGAGTTGGGGAGATCGTCTTCTTGGACGCAGGCAGGCCGGGCAGAGTCAGTAGTCGGCGACGGTTCGTGGCGAGAGCCAGTGGCTGCAACAGCACCGTATGAGTGAGGTACGATTCTGAGTTTTTCTGGGCCTGATCTAATGTCGAGCCTGGACGATAGCCTTTTCAGTGAGAGTGTGTCATTTTCGAGTAAGCGGGTACGGATGGCGCTATCTCTAATTCCTCGGATGAAAGCGTCTCTCACGATGAACTCCTGTTTTCGTCGGCGGAAACCGATTTGAAGTTGGTCATTGGCTAGTTGTTGAAGAATTTGCAAGTACTCATCGAGGGTTTCCTCGGGCGTTTGGTGACGGGTGGACAAAAGTTGGCGAGCGCATACCTCGTTTGGCTTCTTGCGTAGGTGGCCTCTAAGGCTGCCATGCATCCTCATAAGTAGAGCAGTCTTGAATGATATTAGCGACATCGGGCCGATATGTATGAATAGAACCTCCAATTTATTGGGTTGTGTTCGCGATAGTACTCAAGAAATATTTGAATCCGCGCGACCATAATTTCCATAGTTTCCCAGCTTGGGGAGAATTCGGAGAAGTAATAAATTTATCCGGGCGAATCACCTTCTCCATGATATAGTAAGATTACTGGATGAATATTTGCTTGCTGTATCTGAAAGGCCGACTGAATGGCTGATTGAAATGTTGAATAAATTGTGGTGCCGCGTTTGTTAGCGGGCTAAAGATAAATAAGGCCATTTGAGGCTTTATTCACATAAACATAGCATAGATCTGAAACACAGAAAACATAATTAATAAAGACTTGTTACACAGAAAACATAATTAGTAAAGACTCATTACAATACATACAAATTTTTCTCACGGCCCCCCACCATATATGGAAAAACCACAACATGGTATCATATGTGTACCTTTATTTCATATTAATATAAATTATTAATTAATTGAATTAAATATCTATACAAAATTGGCTCGGGATTGGCGACATAGCCTAATGGGAATGAAATGATTGCCATACATACATAGAAACCGTATGTAGGCGTCGGGTCTGTACAACCACGAGAAACCTTCATTTATATCACGTGAACCAAATTTTCCATTTGCTAACCCATACAAAATACAAGGGAGAAAGAGTCAACAACCTTTGCAAAATCAGCAATTTATACGAAAATATGAGATATATTAAGGAACGGCTCTCAGGGCTGTTTATGTTACAGCGAACGCTTAAACAGGGAAGATGTGTTTTAAGTCTTCCCTCAAGTTTCTGAGTGAATTCCTTATAATAAATTAATACATAAAATAGGATAGGCCTACCCCCAGAAGTGTCTATATTGTGACAGCCCATATTTATTACAAGACGTTAACTCATTGCGTAACTCCATCGTGGCGGCCCTACACCGAAAAAGATCGTAACGCCCTGCATCGAAGCAAACTAAGATCCATCAAAATTAAGGTGAGGCAATTTCATTTTCATTCTAATATTAGGCGTCTAAAATCCCGACGCTAAAATTACCATAAACAATTAAATATAAAAGGTCCTTTAAAGACCTACATATTCATAACTCAACCGAAAATATATAGGGCTTTTGTCGTTCACTCTCCGCTGAAATCTGCTGGACATTTCCAACGGATGAGGGTAACAGGCAATCAACCTATAGCTCTATAGTTTTTCACATGGTGGCCCGTGTGGGAAGGTTATTTGCTGTGAAAACCTTAACCTTGAATAAAATAACAAACAGAATTAAAACAACAAAAAATTAGTAAAATTACGCCTTATCAAACATTTTGACATCTGAACAGATTTATTCAATGTTTGGCTTTTTCATTACATATAAATAATAATAAATTACGAAGCCTACCTCACAAAGTAGACTCCACTCTTTACACACAAGGCCTATTCTAACTAAAAACACTAAATTTATAATTCAACCTGTGGTGTAGGTTAAAAATTTATTTCAGTAATTTACTTACTCATAAGACTCATTACATCACAAAAATTAAGTGTAGAACTGTAACCACAAAAATTAAGTGCAGAACTGTAACATCACAAGAATTAAGTGCAGAACTGTAACCACAAAATTAAGTGCAGAACTGTAACATCACACAAATTAAGTGCAGAACTGTAACATCACACAAATTAAGTGCAGAACTGTAACATCACACAAATTGGTGCAGAACTGTAAATCACAAAATTAAGTGCAGAACTGTAACATCACAAAATTAAGTGCAGACTGTAACATCAAAAAATTAAGTGCGGAACTGTAACATCACAAAAAAATTAAGTGCAGACTGTAACATCACAAAAATTAAATGCAGAACTGTAACATCACAAAATTAAGTGCAGAACTGTAACATCACAAAATTAAAATTATACATACAGTATATAAATATATACAAAACAAAGACTGTGTTAATGAAACAGGGCTGGAGTATTGTAATATTTCCTATGGAAAATAAATTAAATTGCAACACCCTTTCATTTTGGAAAGAGTGGGACTTTATAAAATGCTACACCTTTATATTAAAAAGTGAGGAAAAACAAAAATGGAATAACAAATAAAACGTAAATTAATTATAGGTAATCTAGATGGGTTTTGTGGCCTTTCCTTGGCCACAGCTCAACTATTACTATTAAAAGGGTCCTGTGGCCTCCCTTTGCCACAGACCAAACTATTACAAGGGTCTTGTGGCGTACCTTGGCCACAACCAAACTATAACAAGGGTCTTGTCCTCCCATGGCCACAGACCAAACTATTACAAGGGTTTTGTGGCCTCCCCTTGGCCACAGCCCAAACTATTACAAGGGTTTTGTGGCCTCCCCTTGGCCACAACCAAACTATTACAAGGGTTTTATGGCCTCCCATGGCCAGAGACCAAACAACATAAAAACAGTACAGGATTCAAAGCCCCAAGCCCTCCAGATCTACCTGTGGAGGAGTAACATTTACTCCACTAAAAACTACGGGTATTGACTAGTCTGAAGTGGTAGGAGGTTTGAATACAGTACAAACTCTTTAAACCAAACAACACAACATGGAAGTACAATACATTTCAATTAACTCACCAACGTAGAAGTCACTTTAATTAAAACATAAATCATTAACAAAACAAAACATGACGAAACTCCAAAACAACATCAGTAAACCAGCATTTAAAAATTGGTGACATAAAATTTACATCCATTTCACATGGTTTAAAACAGTTTATCAAAAAATTTGATCTACTGTATAACTGTGGTGCCGCGTTTGTTAGCGGGCTAAAGATAAAGTAAAGGCCAATTTGAGGCTTTATTCAACATAATAACATAGATCTGAAACACAGAAACAATAATTAGTAAAGACTTGTTACACAGAAAACAATAATTAGTAAAGACTCATTACATTCCTCTCTTCTTTTATAATACGTGATACATTGCACGGTAAGAAACAAAACGACAAGTTCAAGATATTTTGGAAGAAAGAAGAGTCTAAAGTTTAGGCGTTGAGCTGGGTATCTGATTCGAGTGCTTCTTCTCAGAGAGGGACTCGTCTCGGAGGTTACTGACACAGGTGGGCCTCTCTCGACTTCGACTGGAGCTGTTGGGACCGTGTGTCGGCGGATCTCAGCGGGTTCTGAGTCGTCCGTTAGCGGGGTGGAATTGATTGGCGGATTGGGTACGGGGGGTTCATAGTGATTCGTGTCATCCGTATTGCTACGTCCCGCCGGTGCCAGGTCCCTGATGGATACGGTATCTTCTCTCCCATTCGGATGCCGTATAAACGCGTAGTTGGGGTTTGCCTCAATTAACTCAACTTCCTCGACGAGGGGGTCGTTCTTGGATCGGCGAATGAATTGGCGAAGGAGTACAGTTCCCGGAGAAGACAGCCACGTCGGTAGTGCAGAACCGGTAGAAGTACGCCGCGGGTGTGTGAATAGACGCTCGTGAGGAGTTTCGTTCGTGGCCGTACACAGTAGCGATCTAATCGAGTGCAGCGCGTCTGGTAGGACGGACTCCCATTGCGACATCGGCAACCCGCGATCTTCTATGGCTAGTTTGATGGTGTTCATGATGATTCCATTGTAACGTTCGCATTGCCCGTTTCCTTGGGGGTGATACGGCGTTGTGCGACTAGTCGCGATACCATGTTTAGTTAGGAACAGTTTTAGTTCCGAAGACATAAACGATGTCCCTCGATCTGTGTGGATGTAAGAGGGAGTTCCGAAGGTAGAAAATAACTCGGTGAGACGGGCGATAACGGTTGACGTGTTCGTATCACGGCACGGGAAGGCAAAAGGAAAGCGTGAATACTCGTCGATTACTGTTAGGATGTAAGGTCGCGAAGTTGCGCTCGGAAGCGGGCCTTTAAAGTCGATGTTAAGTCGGTCAAACGGGGACATGGCCCGTATTAAGTGACTAACTTCTGGTTTATAGTACTGTGGCTTACATTTAGCGCATGTTTGGCATTCCGACGTAACTCGTTTGATGTCATCCACTGAGAATGGTAGGTTCCTAGCTCTCACAAAATGAGTCATTCGGCGGACTCCTCGGTGTATCAGATTAACATGCAGCTGGGCGAGGGATATTCTTGGAGTAGCAGCGCAAAAGGATCGCGACAATGCGTCTGCGGCTCGGTTCTCGGGGCCCGGTCTGTATTTTATTGTGAATGAGTAGCCGGCTAGTTCTACACGCCAACGGAGAATCTTATCGTTCTTAATACGACCAGTAGCTTTTCCATCGAACATGAAAGATACGCTCCGCTGGTCGGTGACGACAGTAAAGTGTCGATAAGCTAAGAAGTGCTTCCACTTGCGAATGGATTCGATTACAGCGTATGCCTCCTTTTCAACGATGTGGCGACGTTCTGTGTTATTCAGAGCGCGAGAAAAGAACGCCACCGGGCGGCCGTTCTGGGTGAGGGTGGCTCCGATTGCTGAAGAGGAAGCGTCCGTCTCCACAGTGAACGGCAGTTCTTCATCGATTGAACCGACGACAGCTTTCGAGATATCATCTTTGAGTGTTTGGATCGTTGATACTCCCTCGCGAGTTAATGGGAATGATGAAACTTTGAGCAGAGGTTTGATCTTGAGGGAATAGTTCTGAATCCATTTAGCATAGTATGCGAATAGTCCGATTACGCGTTGTAGAGACGACTTGTTGCGAGGAGTTTGAAGTTCTTGTAGTGGCCGGAGGCGTTCGGGATCGGGCCGCAATACGCCATGAGAGATAGAATATCCGAGTAGGTGCACTGATGTCATCGAAAGCTTGCATTTTTCCTTGTTTAGACTCAGATTTACTCGTTTAGCGGCTTCCCAGAAAT
Source organism: Bathynomus jamesi (assembly GCA_023014485.1). NCBI lineage: Eukaryota > Metazoa > Arthropoda > Malacostraca > Isopoda > Cirolanidae > Bathynomus > Bathynomus jamesi. The sequence continues at coordinate 1,539,466 of JAJOZX010000064.1, read as the reverse complement.
GTCGAAGGTTCTCATCGTGCTCTTCCCAAGTGGTTCCGCAGATGGTAAGATCGTCGAGGTAGGCGTATGTTGATGATAAGTTGTTCGAGGATATGAATTCGTTCATGACGCGCTGGAAGGCCGCGGCTCCGTTAGTTACTCCCATAGCGATCCTTCTGAATTGGTATAGATTTCCGTCAGCCTCGAATGCTGTGAAAGGTCGTTCAGACGGATCGATTTCTACCTGGTAGTATGCGCTTGACAGATCAATTACGCTGTAGTATTGTGTTGTGAGACTTTGTTGGCTATATCATCGATTCGCGGAAGAGGATATGCATCTAGCATGGTAAATCGGTTGACGGTTTGAGAAAAATCGATTACCATGCGTTTTTTTTTGTTTCGGTAGATGTGATGACTACTTGAGCACGCCAGAGTGAGTTACTGGTTCAATTATCTCATCCCTGAGTAGCTTTTCGATTTCTTTCCCAATGAAAATTTTGTCCTCAGAGCAAAATCGTCTGGACTTCGTGGCGATGGGACGACAATCGGCAGTTAAGTTGCCGAATAGTGGGGGGCTGAAATTCTTGATCGAGTAAGGCCGCATATATGGAGTGCTGGCTCCGGACCTCCGAAATTGATGTTCAATTCCTTGTGTCTGATTAAGAATGGGGTACCGAGTATTATGTCAGCGCACAGATCCGACAAGACGGATAGTTCGAGCTTTTCGTAGTCGCGGTCTCCCATCGTAACCTTCACTGTACATCGACCTGAGATGGCTGCGGATAGATTAGGCGAAGCCATTGATACGACGCCCGAGTGCGGAAGAATAGGCAGCTCTAAGTGTTTGGCTAGATCCTCACGAATGAAGTTGTCCGAGCTGCCAGTATCCAACAAGGCGAGACACGAACGGCCGTTGACGAGGATATCGACTGTTGAGTTGGTAGGCATGGAGGAGCTACACGATAGAGTGGTACTAATGGTCGCTAATGCTGCGGCTGAATGAGACGCTGTGGTTTTATCCTGTTTCTGACGTGCCGAGGAAGTACTTGAGCGGCAGACTTTGGCCCAGTGGCCGGTCTTTTCACATTTCGCACAGATAGAATCCTTTGCTGGACACCTGCTTCGTGGGTGGCGTCGAGACCCGCAGAAGAAGCACAGAGCGGCTTTGTTGTCGAAATTCGTAGCGGCTGAAGAGTTTGGGAGATCGTCTTCTTGGACGCAGGCAGGCCGGGCAGAGTCAGTAGTCGGCGACGGTTCGTGGCGAGAGCCAGTGGCTGCAACAGCACCGTAATGAGTGAGGTACGATTCTGAGTTTTTCTGGGCCTGATCTAATGTTCGAGCCTGGACGATAGCCTTTTCCAGTGAGAGTGTGTCATTTTCGAGTAAGCGGGTACGGATGGCGCTATCTCTAATTCCTCGGATGAAAGCGTCTCTCACAGATGAACTCCTGTTTTCGTCGGCGGAAACCGATTTGAAGTTGGTCATTGGCTAGTTGTTGAAGAATTTGCAAGTACTCATCGAGGGTTTCCTCGGGCTTTTGGTGACGGGTGGACAAAAGGTGGCGAGCGCATACCTCGTTTGGCTTCTTGACGTAGGTGGCCTCTAAGGCTGCCATGGCATCCTCATAAGTAGAGCAGTCTTGAATGATATTAGCGACATCGGGGCCGATATGTATGAATAGAACCTCCAATTTATTGGGGTTGTGTTCGGCGATAGTACTCAAGAAATATTTGAATCCGCGCGACCATAATTTCCATAGTTTCCCAGCTTGGGGAGAATTCGGAGAAGTAATAAATTTATGGCGAATCACCTTCTCCATGATATAGTAAGATTACTGGATGAATATTTGCTTGCTGTATCTGAAAGGCCGACTGAATGGCTGATTGAAATGTTGAATAAATTGTGGTGCCGCGTTTGTTAGCGGGCTAAAGATAAAGTAAAGGCCAATTTGAGGCTTTATTCAACATAAACATAGCATAGATCTGAAACACAGAAAACAATAATTAGTAAAGACTTGTTACACAGAAAACAATAATTAGTAAAGACTCATTACAATAACATACAAATTTTTCTCCGGCCCCCCACCAGGATATGGAAAAACCACAACATGGTATCATATGTGGTACCTTTATTTCATAATTAAATATAAATTATTAATTAATTGAATTAAATATCTATACAAAATTGGCTCGGGATTGGCGACATAGCCTAATGGGAATGAAATGATTGCCATACATACATAGAAACCGTATGTAGGCGTCGGGTCTGTACAACCACGAGAAACCTTCATTTATATCACGTGAACCAAATTTTCCATTTGCTAACCCATACAAAATACAAGGGAGAAAGAGTCAACAACCTTTGCAAAATCAGCAATTTATACGAAAATATGAAGATATATTAAAGGAACGGCTCTCAGGGCTGTTTATGTTACAGCGAACGCTTTAAACAGGGAAGATGTGTTTTAAGTCTTCCCTCAAGTTCTGAGTGAATTCCTTATAATAAAATTAATACATAAAATAGGATAGGCCTACCCCCAGAAGTGTCTATATTGTGACAGCCCATATTTATTACAAGACGTTAACTCATTGCGTAATTCCATCGTGGCGGCCCTACACCGAAAAAGATCGTAACGCCCTGCATCGAAGCAAACTAAGATCCATCAAAATTAAGGTGAGGCAATTTCATTTTCATTCTAATAATTAGGCGTCTAAAATCCCGACGCTAAAATTACCATAAACAATCAAATATAAAAAGGTCCTTTAAAGACCTACATATTCATAACTCTCTAACGAAAATATATAGGGCTTTTGTCGTTCACTCTCCACTGAAATCTGCTGGACATTTCCAACCTCACACGCACTAGACAGACTAATTCAACTCATGGCTTGTCAATCACTTATATACTAGCGGTGCATTTCTCAAATGTTCTAGAAGATGCTATGACATCACTTCTGATCTGGAAGCATTTATAGGCAGTAGTTTTTAATCAAAATTTAATTGAGTCAATTTTAATGAAAATTACTTACATACTAGGCCTATGTAATATGAAATATGACATTTCGTAAAAAATCTGTATGTGATGGTGAAAAATTATTATTTTTGGAATCAGCATGCAAAAATTACTATGTAAGTGATAAAATATTTCGGACAACAAAACCATGACAGGCCTGTGTAATCATGAAAAACAATCCCACATAATTTAAGTAGCCTGTAAATGACAGAAAATAAAGTATGCACAAGCAAATCTTGAGTTAAATACAGTAACTAGTTACAAATAATACTAAATGATCTACAGGATGAATCAAAAGTCCAGAAACATAGGAAACTTTTATTGCAAAAAGAGACAAGTTACAAGTAATGTTATAAGATGTGCTCTATATATTCTCCTTTCACTTCCAGACATTTCTGGACTGTTTACCCACTCAACCTGGACTCTTTCCAGGACATTGGGCTAGATTGCAGCAAAGGCTTCTCTAATGCACTGCTTAAGTGCACTGTATCCCAGATCTTCAGACCATACACAATGGGTTTGAGTGACCCCAGAAGTAAAAGTCCAGCAGTGTCAGGTCAGGGGACTGGGGAGGCCACTCCACTCGACCATGATGACCAAGCCAACACCCCACCTGGAAATTATTGTTATAACAATTTCCAATTATTTCCTATATTTCTGGACTTTTGACTTGCCCTTATATTCAATTATCCTAATGACAGAATTAGGTTAAATGCAAGTGAAAGGTACTCAGGCAGGCATTGTAAGTTGGAGCAATAATTAAAAACTCTGGTGTCTAATCCTAACCTAGCTAAATTGCTGTTCAACAAAGTTTTTCTCCTTTTGATAAATGTGGTTGATTCTTGAGTGCTTTTATACGCTGATTACAAAAATTAAAATAGATATCTTCTGTCACTTTCAGTTTTTGAGGGATTTGCAATTTAAAACTCTTTGAGATTGATATAGCATTCCTCAGTTTGCATCATAATTTACAAGATTTATTGTTAGTCATTTATTTTATATAAAATCTTTATATTATGCATATTATTATTTATATTTACATATTTATATATAATATGTACAGGGTGAGTCATCAAAAGTCTGGAAACATAGGAACTGTTTTCAAAGCAAATATACATATATATTTGCATTGAAAAGCATAATTCCTATTTCCAGATTTTTTACTCACCCTGTATATACTTAAGTATTCTGCGCATATATATATATATATATATATATACAGTATATATATTACCATGTCTTGGACATTTCTGGGTGGAGCAAATCTGACTATGGTGACAAACTGATTGGTGATTGGTAGATAAAGAGTACAAGTCAGTTGAGTCTGCAGCAGCTGCTTCTCATCAAATTAAACAAGCACATACCTGTCAGGACATTCACATTGCCATGCGTTAGAATTGCGCATTCATGCTACTCTCTCTCTCGTGCATTGCTACCCACCAGTTTATTGATTAAGTGCATTTAGCTATTCATTTTGTTTTGGTATATGTTTAGTGGAAAAATGGTATTTTTGTGATATAAAAGTGAGAATGTCTCATAAGTAGAGGACAATGATTATGTTTATGTTTTATTCAAGTGATTACTTATTATGCTTATTCCTTTTTCAGATGACCGTTGTCATTGTTTGACTTTATATAAATAAATAAATGATTACAAAGAGTTGGTTCTCATTTATGACAACGGTCTTAGGTACAAATGACTGATTAATTAAATAAATAATAAAATAAGTCTACATACGTGGTAAATTCAAGCAACTGTCAACCACCCCAACCTAATTAAGCAACTTCAACAAACGCTATCCACAATGCCTGCCGTAGAATGTCCTATCACAGGTTGTACCTATGTCACAGCAGACCTGGACCCAGCCATTGTAGCCGCACTTATAACAGCCCACTGCACGACCCATGTCCCAAGCCCGACAGTCTCTGCAAAGGTTGAGAAAGTAAGACGGCCAACCATTTCGGCTGCAGGTACCAGTGAAGACTGGGCATATTTTACGTCGCGTTGGACAGATTATGCGGAAGCTACAAAAATCACTGGTAGGGACAAAGTGGTACAACTACTTGAATGCTGCGACGATTCACTCCGCAAAGATTTGACAAGATCCGCAGGTGGAAGCCTAACAAACAAAACCGAAGATGAAGTCCTTGCTGCAATCAAGAAACTAGCTGTCCGAGAGGAGAACACCATGGTAGCCAGGGTTACCCTACACAATATGCGACAAGACCGCGACGAAACTGTGCGCAGTTTTGGAGCCCGTCTTCGTGGTCAGGCCGGAGTCTGCAAATTTCTTGTTGAATGCCCAAGCTGCAACAACAACGTAAATTACACTGACCCCATCCTTCGCGACGTCCTTACCCGCGGAATTGCTGACCCGGAAATACAACTGGAACTCCTCGGCAACAGTAACCAGGAGATGACCCTGGAAGACGTCTTTCAGTTTGTCGAGGCGAAGGAAGCAGGCAAGCGCTCAGCATCACGACTGCTGGACTCCCATGCCGTGGAGGCCGCAGGCAGCACATACAGGAGAAGTAAGCAAATACCCCCACAAGACAAAAATGCCCCTTGTTCATATTGTGGTAAAAAAGGACACGGCAGAAGAGCGCGAAGGATTGCCCTGCGTACAACCACAAATGCAAAATTTGCAAGCGCGACAGCCATTGGGAATCCGTATGCAGGAGCAAAGACAAGGACAAGAGCCTTTCAGCCACTCCTAATAAAGCTGATGAGTGCGAAGGTGCGGTATTTGATCTTCTCTGCGCCACAAGCAACACTTCCGAGCCACATAAGAAAAGAGCAATCGCCCTCGACCATCACATTTACAATGAACTATCGGACATGTGGATCAAAAACTCACAACCACAGCCACACATCAACCTGACAGTCAGGACTCTCCCCGAAGACTACGAGGCGCTTGGGGCAACCCTCAATGCCCACCCAAAAACCGTGGTACTGCCTGCCATGGCAGACACAGGCTGTCAGAGCTGCCTCACCGGTATCAAGGTTATCCACCGCCTCGGGCTTCTCCAGTCTGACCTCATCCCTGTGACCATGAAGATGCACGCCGCCAACAACAAGGGCATCAAAATCCTTGGCGCAGCCATACTTCGCCTCACTGGCAAGGATGAACAGGGCCAACAAGTAGAAACGAGACAGGTAACATATGTGACAGATTCTTCTGACAAGTTCTTCATCAGCAGAGAGGCATGCGTTTCACTCGGCATTATCTCGGGAAGATTCCTACAGTGGGGGAAGTCCAACTGGATCCAGCACAATACTGTAACAACAGTGCCAGCACGCCACACAGTGACAGCGGACTTGTAACTAACTGTGACTGTCCAAGACGCCAACATCCTCCATCACCTCCAATCGAGCTACCGCTACCCGCTGTTGCGGCGAACCAGCAAAAGCTCAAGGAATACCTGCTGGACTATTACAAATCAAGCACCTTCAACACTTGTGACCACCAAGCGCTGCCCATGATGGACGGCCCCCCAATGAAATTGATGGTGGACCCCAATGCCAAACCAGTCGCACATCACACCCCCGTCCCAGTACCAATCCACTGGCAGGAGGACGTGAAGGCTGGCCTCGACCAAGATGTCAGACTGGGTGTCCTTGAACCAGTACCCGTTGGTGAGCCCGTAACCTGGTGTCACAGAATGGTGGTGTGCGCCAAAAAGAACGGAAAACCAAGGCGTACCGTTGACTTTCAACCCCTCAACGCTCACGCCACCCGCGAAACACACCACACTCAATCGCCATTCCACCAGGCCAGATCAGTACCGCAAGGCAAAAAGAAAACAGTGTTTGATGCATGGAATGGATATCACAGCGTACCAATCTGTGAAGAAGACCGCCACTTGACCACCTTCATAACGCCCTGGGGTCGCTACCGTTACAAAACCGCTCCCCAGGGTTACATTGCATCTGGTGACGGTTACACAAGAAGGTACGACGAAATTGTATCGAGCATCCCTAACAATACAAAGTGCATTGACGACGTCTTGCTCTGGTCAGACACAGTGGAGGAGAGCTTCTTCCAGGCCACCCAGTGGCTTGACACCTGCGGCAGACACGGAATCACACTGAACCCCGACAAGTTTGTGTTCTGTCAGGACAAGGTTGAATTTGCAGGCTTCGAGATCACATCTGACAGTGTCCGACCCTGTAAAAAATACCTCAAAGCAATCCTAGAGTTTCCATCTCCAAAGAACATCACCGACGTTCGATCATGGTTCGGGCTCATCAACCAGGTGTCGTATGCCTTCAGCATGGCCAAGAGGATGCAGCCGTTCCGCCTACTTCTGAAGCCAGGAACACCTTTCAAGTGGGATGACGAATTGGAAACCATCTTCGAAGAATCAAAGGATGTCATCATCACAGAAATAGAGGAGGGGTGTTAAAATTTTTGACAAAACCAAGCCCACATGCCTCGCCACAGACTGGTCGAAAACAGGCATCGGCTACTGGCTACTTCAGAAACACTGCACCTGTACACGAGTCGAACCCTTCTGCTGCCATACTGGATGGCGTGTCACATTGGTCGGCAGTAGATTCACTACCTCAGCTGAGTCCCGCTATGCACCAGTAGAAGGAGAAGCACTTGCTGTCGCCGATGCCCTTGACAAGGCGAGGTACTTCGTGCTGGGATGCGAAGACCTAATAATTGCAGTGGACCACAAACCTCTCCTCAAAGTGTTTGGTGACAGATCCCTAGAGGACATATCTAATACACGCCTCAGAAACTTGAAGGAAAAAACCCTCAGGTACCGCTTCCGGATGATCCACGTACCAGGCGCGAAACACAAAGCTGCTGACGGGGTGTCACGATACCCCACTGGCGACCCCATACCACTGACACTCCCCGATGACGTAGCAGCCATCCATCAACCATGCGAGGGAACGGCGTTCTTTCCCCCCCCCCACCTTCCTAGCCGGCATACGGACATCACTGACAGATGGTAATGGCATGGAAGCCTGCGTCATTTCTGCAGCCGCATCAACACTCAACTCGCTGAGCCTGGCATCAGTGACATGGGATCGAGTACGCACCGCCACGACCAGCGATGAAGTCATGAATAGTTTAGCCAATGTCATAGAGTCCGGCATGCCTGAATCCCGCCATGCACTCCCTGCACAGCGGGAATATCACCAGTTTCGCGACGACCTCCGCACTGTTGACGGCGTGGTAATGTACAGGAACCGCACGGTTATCCCGCCGGCCCTCAGGCAAGAAGTACTGGCTTCACTCCACTCAGCTCATCAAGGTACTTCATCCATGATCTCCAGAGCAGAAGACTCCATTTTCTGGCCTGGCATCACACCAGCCATCACAGCACTACGGGCTAGCTGCAACCACTGCAACCGCATGGCACCAACCCAGCCCAGCGCTCCACCCACTCCACCAACATCACCAGAATACCCCTTCCAGTGCGTCTGCGCGGACTACTTCCACTACAAAGGAGTAAACTACCTGGTCGTGGTGGACAGATACTCTAACTGGCCAATAGTAGAGAGGTCATCAGATGGTGCTGCTGGACTCATCGCCTGCCTCCGACGGACCTTCGTCACCTTCGGCATCCCCGACGAACTGGCTTCCGATGGGGGCCCTGAATTTACCGCAGCAGCCACACGGCAGTTCCTCAAAAACTGGGGCGTACACCACCGACTCTCATCAGTGGCTTTCCCTCACAGCAACTGTCGGGCAGAAGTTGGTGTCAAGACAACGAAACGCCTAATAACCGACAACACTGGACCAAACGGCGACCTCAACACCGAAAACTTTCAACGGGCCATGCTTCAATACAGAAACACGCCGGATAGAGATACAAAACACTCCCCAGCAATGTGTGTATTCGGCCGCCCTATCCGGGACTTCATTCCAATCCTTCCCGGCCGATATAAACCACACGACACGTGGCGTGAAAACTTGGCCCCGAGAAGAAGCTCTGAGGAACCGCCACATGAGGGGAGCGGAACGCTGGTCAGAGCACACCAAGAGACTCCCACCACTAGCAGTCGGAGACCTTATACGCATCCAGAACCAGGTCGGTCCACACGCCCGTAAATGGGACAAGACAGGTGTGGTCATCGAAGTCAGGCAGTTTGACCAGTACGTGGTTAGGGTCGATGGATCTGGGAGGGTAACTGTAAGGAACAGGAAATTCCTTAAAAAATATGAACCCTTCAGCACACCTGCTCCAAAGATGACCATAGACCAACATTTGAAGAACTTCCTAGCGGTGCCCACCAACAGCCCACCTGCTGCACCACCTACACCTGCCAGGTCAGCACCAGGACCAAAGACACCCGCTTCACCCCGTAGTCCGACACGGTCCAGCCCACACGTTGAACGCAGGCGCCCGACCCCTGAAGAGACCACACCCCCACCCAAGAAGACATGTCAACGCCGCCCATCGACATACTACCACCTGCACCCCCTAGGCCAATGGGTACGGCACCCCAAACTGCAACTCCACTAAGGCGTTCGAACCGTACCAGACGCCCCCCTACCTGGCATGAAGACTACCATATGAATCAAGAAGAGTAACCAATCAAGTATGCTTTAAATTAAGGGCACTGACAAAATAAGGTTTAGTCTTTATCCGTAAACATACAAATTTTTTTTTTTTTTGCCATATTATCCTTAATAATCTTCTTTATAAAATTGCTGGCTCAAAGACTTGGGGGAGAGATAGAGTACAGTACACTTTACACTTTACTTACTAAGAACTTTATATTGTGTTCCCAATACAGCTGTAACCTCATTACTGTACTATTACTTTTGTCAGGAATACCGTTGTACAACCCTTATTTTAATATACGATTCAATCTCTCGCTGAACTCTCTAATTGTATTGTAATATGTTTGATTGGATATAATGTACTGTATAATTCCATAAGTATTTATATTTTAGTTTCTACAGTATCGTATTCATCATGATGTAATAGCAAAGCCTTATGTTCTCATATTACTCTTAAATAAACTAGTATCTATGTTTTCCTATTAAAGTACTATACTGTATTCACTTTATAAAACAATATAAGTCTTGCACTACTGTACTGCAATTACCTCATATCACAACTAGTATCAAAGACTTGGGAGGAGATAGAGGACAATGATTATGTTTATGTTTTATTCAAGTGATTACTTATTATGCTTATTCCTTTTTCAGATGACCGTTGTCATTGACTTTATTTAAATAAATAAATGATTACAAAGAGTTGGTTCTCATTTAATAAGTGAGCAAACAGATCTGACAGTTTTTGTTTTGTGTGTGGCAAATTTACAACAAAATCTCAAAAGCATGGGTTCACTCCTTTAATTAAGAAGGCCTATGAACTTTATTTTGGTTGCAAAGTAGGAGATCAAGACAAAATCCAGACTCCCCATATATGTTGTGTTTCTTGTGCAAGATCTCTGAGGGTGGTTAAAAGGTATTCATTCTTTAATGCCTTTTGCAGTCCCAATGGTATAGAGTGAACAAAGAGACCACTTGACTGATTGCTACTTCTGTTTAATGAAGATAAGTGGACATTCCTCAAAATCTAAACATGCAATTCAATATCCTAATTTACTGTCAGCTATGCAACCTCTTTCACATTGTGATGATTTGCCAGTACCAAAACCACCAAAGACATGGACTTTAGATCAGAGCCGGATTTAGACGTGTGGAGGCCCCCCTACCTTAGGGGAAGACATAATTGAAGTCATCCATAAGATTCATAATATAATTAACATACATACACTCAAAACATCGTGCACTCTTGTGTCTGTCCATTCCACTCATTTCTGCAAAAAATGAAAGCCTCGGGTTACTCGGGTATTCCATTATAGTGAGAGTAGGCCTAAAAGAGTAATAAAAACAAAATAATAATCAGTACACAACAAATAGTAATTGGTAAAAGTTTATGTACTACAGTGGTATTGGATGCGCGTGTTTTTTTGTTGATCATCTATCAGGTTTTTCTAGTTTCGGGTTTTTTCTATTTTGATAATGGCTTGTCAATATGTGGAGGCCCCCAAGATGTGGAGGCCCATGGGCAGCTGCCCACTTTGTCCACTCCTAAATCCGGCCCTGCTTTAGATGATGAACCTGATGATGAATCTCGTGATGAGCCTTTAGACAGAAAAGATGACATGGATACACACTTTCAACCACCTTCATCAGATGAACCTCATTTAATTTCTCAGTCAGAATTAAATGATCTTGTCAGCAGTGGCGGCTTTTCAGAGGAAGCATGGGAGACTGGACCTCCTCTGTTTTTATCACTAAAAACTATGAAAGATGATTTTATTTCATAGTATTAATTCTATATGATCGTAACATGCAGAAAGTAGTGCATCTAACACTTTGTAATCTATTTTATTTATATAGCATATATTATAGACAATTTTGGGCCTCACTTTGTGCCTCCCTAATCTCCCTCACCACGAGCCACCACTGCTTGTCAGAGAGTTGAATCTATCTAAAAATCAGGCTGAGCTCTAGATTAAAAGTTTGGAAGCTCTTATAAAAGACTAAAAATATCATCACTTTGTAAGCAACCAGGGTTGGCAAAAACCCAACTACCCAGCAAAAACCCAGTTGGGTTTTTGCCAACCCTGTAAGCAACAGGCACACTTCACATCATTTTTCTCTATGAAAAGTGATTTGGTGTGTTAGAATGATGTGAATGCTCTCATGGAGGCACTTGGTCAAGAGCACAATCCTAAGAAATGGAGGCTTTTTGGCAATTCATCAAATTTGAGTTTGAAAGCTGTACTATTGCACAATGGTAACGTCTATCATTCAGTTCCAACTGCACATAAGATTCATATGACAATGTGCAGTTACTTTTGAAACTGACTATGATAAACACTCCTGGCATATCTGTGGTGATCTCGAAGTGATTGCACTTCTCCTCAGCTTACAGTTAGGATACATACAGTTCTCCTGTTTCCTTTGCAAGTGGAACAGCTGAGTTAAGGGGAGTCATTATACACAGAAAGAATGGCCATTTTGACAAAATTTGGTTCCAGGACAAAAAAAATGTTGCCTATCAACTCCTAGTAGATCCAGCAAAAGTTTTCTTATCACTTCTCCATATCAAACTTGGTTTGATGAAAAATTTTGTAAAAGCCATGAATAGAGACAGATCTGGATTTCTATATCTAAAACAGAAGTTCCTTAGAATCAGCAAAATGAAAATCAAAGAAGGCATTTTTATGGGCCCACAGATCAGAGAAGTGATGAAAGACACTGCATTTGATAAGTCTTTGAATGAGGTTGAAAGAACAGCATGGAAAGCATTTAAAGAAGTGACTACAAATTTCCTCAGCAGCATCAAATCAGAAAATTGCATTTCTCTGGTGGAGCAAATGATTAGTGCTTACCAAGCAATGGGGTGTAACATGTCTTTGAAAATGCATTTCCTGCACTCCCACCTGGACTTCTTCCCATCAAACCTAGGCACTGTCAGTGATGAGCAGAGTGAAGGATTTTATCAGGATATATCAACCATGGAAAAGCAGCACCAAGGAAGATATAGCCCCAGTATATTGCCTGACTACTGTTGGACACTTACAAGAGAAGCCCCTAGTACTAGTTATAAGCAAAATTCAGCTACAAAAACATTTTAGGTAAGGTACTCTTCTCTTTTGTATGATTAAATATACCAAAAAAGTAAGAAAATCTGTCAATTTTCATTTGCATTTCTTTCAAAATTGGTTGGTGATAGAAAAATTCTGTTTTCAAATTTGCAATTAGTGTAAGAAAGTACAATGGAATCACTGCATTTACCCAAGTTAAACGGCATTTGCCATTTTTTGGACCACTCTCCTATCCTACATAGGTCCGCATGCAGTTGCTCGATCACCTTGGGCATCCTAACATTGACCCCAAGCTTGGTGTCATCAGCAAATTTGGCAATCCTACTGATAATGTCAGCATTGATATCATTTATGTAAATGATAAACAACAGTGGCCCCAAAACGGAACCCTGAGGAACCCCGCTAGCAACCAAGGTCCAACCCTCTGCCGCCTATTCTTCAGCCAGTTTTCAATCCACCTACCTACTTCCCCACCAATACCCAGCACACGCACTTTGGCCATTAGCCGGTGGTGAGGTACCTTATCAAAGGCTTTCTCAAAGTTGAGATAAAGTATATCAATCGCCCAACTCTTATCATACTCACTCCACATGACGTGGGAAAACTCAAGCAAGTTAGTGAGACATGACCTATGCCGCCTAAACCCATGTTGGGAGTCCCCAAGCAGCTTGTAGGAATCCAAATGATCAACGATCCTATCTGCTATTATCCCCTCTAATAATTTACCTACAACCGAATTGAGACTAATGGAACGATAGTTCCCTGGACTTTCATGATCCCCTTTCTTAAAGATAGGGGTCATGTTGGCTTTCCTCCAGTCACCAGGCACCTGGCCCATCTCCAACAATTTGTTGAAGACTGTGCCCAGGTCGGGAGCCACCTGGTTGCGCACCTCCCGCAATACTCTGGGGAGGAACCCGAACTGGTCTGACCCAGGAGCCTTAAATGCACTGTTTATCTATTCTATAGGCAACGACTGTCGCGGTACACCGAACACTATCCAGGCCAGCACCTTCGTGCCTGACACTTAGCTCGGGGATGACGCGGGTGTCCTCCCAGGTGAACACTCCCGCAAAGTACTCATTCAGCACATTAGCATGTCCACGTCGGAGGTCCGCAGAACGCCGCATGGGCTTTCTACTATTAACATAACTGAAGAACTCCTTAGGGTTCCCCTTGCAGAGGCTTGCCACCCGGAGTTCTTTGTTACGTTTTGCTAGCCTAACCTTCACCTTCACTTCCCTACACAGGCGGACATACACCTCGGTGTTTTCATGGGAACGATTGCCTCCTCCCTCCTATACACAGCTTTTCTATTTCGGATAGCCGAAGCGATGTCACGACTGAACCAATTAGGGTTAATATGAGTTTTATCGTACTCAGAATATCAAAAGCAAATATACTTATAAAATATTAAAGCATAATTTCCTCATCATTTTCATATAGTCACTCTGCTCGCAGATGCGTCCTTACCAAATTATGTAATTTGAATATTATGACATTTTTGCATTTTTTTCCCGCCCTTCCAATATTTGATTGGTGACGTCATGAGAACATGATATATGAGCTAGACTTTTTAAGTTGTTAGGCCTTTTAAGTTGCTAGTCTACTTCTGTTAGTTTTTCATAGATGTTTGTCGCGATGACATGTGAACGGTGCGAATATTATTTTGAGGATTTAATATACGAAGTGCATTCTAATGACTCCCGAGCAATAGAAATATTGAATATGTTATTACATTATCATTTGTATAATTTAGGTCTCGGGGGTACGGGGGCAGAGCCCCCGTAAAGATCACGCATCACAAATTGATCGGTATAGGGTTTTATATTTTTTATTTTTGAATTTCCGACGCTAAAATGTTGATCAATTTGTCATGCGTGATCTTTACGGGGGCTCCACCCTCGTACCCCAGAGACCTAAATTATACAAATGATAATGTAATAACATATTCATGTTAGGTTAGGTAAGGTTAGGTTAATTAATACCAAAATACATTTTCCTAGTAACATTTGATGTGTTTTGCTTAGATTTTGACCTCCATTTCCCTTGAAAATGAGCCAAACTTCAAAGTACTATAACTTTGTTGGATCTCATTTCCGACGGAAATGGAGGTCAGATTTGAACAAATCACATCAAATACTACTAGGAAAATGTATTTTGGTGTGTAAAATGACTGAGTTACTCAATATACATAATTACCCCAATTAGGCTGCGTTGAAGCAGGGGTGACCGGTTTTGAGGGTATGGCAGCAGACTGCAGGGTAATTATGTATATAGACACTTTCAGTCATTTTACACACCAAAATACTTTTTTTCTAGTAGTATTTGATGTGATTTGTTCAAATCTGACCTCCATTTCCCTCGGAAATGAGATCTAACAGTTATAGTACTTTGAAGTTTGGCTCATTTTCAAGGGAAATGGACGTCAAAATCTAAGCAAAACACATCAAATATTACTAGAAAAATGTATTTTGGTATTCATTAACCTAACCTTACTTTACTTAACTTAACTTAACCTACCTAACCTCACGAAAAGCACATCATAATTCTATTCCAAACACCACGAAACTGAATCCAATTAGAAAAACAAAAATAGCCAGAACAGAAAACATCCAACTAATTAAGTCGCAGAGTAGCGAAAAAATAGCCCAAGCCTAGCTCATATATCATGTTTTTATGACGTCACCAGGCAAATATTGGGAGGGTGGAAAAAAAATGTCGCAAAAATGTCATAATATTCAAATCTACATAATTTGGTAAGGACGCATCTGCGAACATAGTGACTTATATCAAAATGATGAGAAAATTATGCTTTAATATTTTATAATTATATTTGCTTTTGATATTCTGAAGGTGACGATACACATATTATCCGACTGCAGCACCATAAACTCATCCTGGAATGCACTTCATACTTCCACGACATCGCCGCCAACCTCTAACCCCATCTCACCTACGCTATCCCGGAGGCTAACAAATTCCGCCCGCCGTAGATCAAGCTTACTGCCTCTCGAGTTGCTACGCTTCACCCGAGGGACGCAGACACAGAACCTAAGCAGACCGTGATCACTCCCGCCCAACGACTCATCAATGGTGAGGGCAGTGACGGGGTTGTCTTCGGAATCGGTTGTGAATAAGTCTAGAACGCTTTCACCTCGTGTAGGCTCATTGACCCACTGAGTGAGGAAGTTCTCATCAGGCACATTTCATGATAAATCATGCAAAAAAAGAGAAAAAGTGCACCATACCCTCATATATTTTTCTTAAATTTGATTTATAGAATGGTCTACACTAGTAAGTACCAAATTTCAAATATCAGCTCAATCGGAGTTATGGTTCAAAAGTTATGCTCCCCACTTTTTTGAGGGGGGGGGGGGGGGGGGGGTGAAAACTGGAAATTTTCAAACCATCATAACTCAGTCCCTAATTGACATAGAACAGTGATTTAAAGTGTTTATGAAAGGTAATTGCACATATAACAAATTAGCATAAGCAGAAAATATGGCTAAAATTAACAGAAAAAAGTTACGACACTTTATTCCATTTGAAGGGGTGTTCCCCCTAAATTACAGATTTTTAAAAGTTTTCATATATACAGAAAATGAGTTCCCACCTTATTCTGTCAATATATGAAAAGAAATATATGTGCATTTGCATGTAAAATAGGTATTTACAGATTTAAAAATGACTGTTAGAAAATCTAGAAGAGGAAGAACCATTGTTGTCCCAAGGCGATATGATGACTAAGCTGATTGATGCAGCATTGCTTGTATATATTAAGTTAAGGTGTATATACAGGGTGTTTGAAAACTTTCATTACAAATTGTAATGGGGGATAGGCAACACCAAGACAAACCCTTTTCGTCTATAAGTGTATGTCCGCTGACGTCACCATTCGGCGCGAGAGGGCGCCGCTGCAATTGGCTAAAAGGTGAAGTGGGCTAGAATCGCGCTTGCCGCGGGCATTCTTAAATCGGACGTAGTACGCGTAACATGGAGCGCTTCACAACTGCTGAGATGGCTGACATGCATATGGTGTATGGGGCTGCCAATGGAAACGGAAGAGCTGCTGTGAGGTTGTACCGACAACGCTTCCCAAACAGACGTGTGCCAAACCACCAAACGTTTGCGCATTTGCATCGGCGACTGCGAGAAACTGGAACATTCATGCAAACATGCATGACACTGGTCGGGAGAGAAACGTGCGCACTCCTGACACGGAAGAAGAAATCCTACGGCGATTTGAGGACAATCCAAGCGCAAGCACGCGAGGTGTTGCACGTATGCTCGGTGTGAACCACGACCTGGTCTGGAGAGTGTTGCACGAGCAGCAGTTACATCCGTTTCATCGTCAGAGAGTCCAGGCATTACAACCTCGGGATTACCCTCTTCGTGTGGAATTCGCACGCTGGTTTCTGCAGCAGACAGCGGTGCAGCCTAATTTTCCGGCTTATGTGCTGTTCTCAGATGAGGCCTCTTTCACACGTGAGGGTGTGTTTAACATGCACAATTCTCACGTGTGGGCGCACGCAAATCCACATGCTACACGGGTGCATGCTCATCAAGAACGGTTCGCCGTCAATGTTTGGGCGGGTATCGTCCATGGCATGTTGATTGGGCCGTACCTGCTGCCTGCCCGACTCGACGGGCGGGTTTATCGGATATTTCTTGAAGAAACGTTGCCGGAACTGCTGGAAGATGTTTCCGTGGCTATTCGTAGAAGAATGTGGTTTCAACACGACGGGGCCCCAGCACACTCCAGCAACGATGTGCGGGATTATCTGAACGCCACTTTTGGGGACCGATGGATAGGCCGGGGTGGGCCCGTAGCCTGGCCACCGAGATCGCCCGATTTAACATGCCTCGATTTCTTCCTTTGGCACACGTCTGTTTGGGAAGCGCTGTCGGTACAACCTCACAGCAGCTCTTCCGTTTCTATTGGCAGCCCCATACACCATATGCATGTCAGCCATCTCAGCAGTCGTGAAGCGCTCCATGTTACGCGTACTACGTCCGATTTAAGAATACCCGCGGCAAGCGCGAGTCTAGCCCACTTCACCTTTTAGCCAATTGCAGCGGCGCCCTCTCGCGCCGAATGGTGACGTCAGCGGACATACACTTATAGACGAAAAGGGTTTGTCTTGGTGTTGCCTATCCCCCATTACAATTTGTACAGAAAGTTTTCAAACACCCTGTATATCCATCTCATAATTGTAAGGTTAGTGAAAAATTCACTTAATTTAGAGCTAGCATTTTTGGGCTCTTGTGGCATCATTGTTTGGGCACTCTTGTGGCATCATTTTGGGGCGCTGCGCGTCTTTTCTACTCGTTTGTGGAATGCCGTACTTACAGGGTTTGGTCTTATGGAGAGCTCTCTTGCAATTCAGTTTGGTTGTTTAGATACAAGATTGTTGCATCGTGCAATAGTTCAGGTTGTGTTGTTGTTGCAAGGTTGAGAAAGAAGACCATAAATAGTGCCCCTTTTGTTTTTATCTTAAATTCATGCAACTGAGGCCTAAGGTAGGCCCACATCGAGTCAGCAACCCTGAGGTAGGACCTAATAGGACCTCAAGTCCGTAAGTTTTTAATTTTAGCTTAACTTGGGCTGTAGGGTGAACTGGCCCTTTAGAACTTGGCCGTTCATGGCTCAGCTGGGATTTTGAACCCAACAAATAAATAAATAACATGGTCCTTCAGAATCGGATTCTAGCCCAAGACTGAGTCAGTGACTATTTTTCGGCAAAGTTCTGATTGTGCAAATTGTAGCCCAAGTTAGGCCTAGACGGGTTGAGCATTATTGAATTAAGGTCCCAGGGTAGAAAGTTTGGTCGCCCAATTGCGAAACTTGGCCACTCGTCTGTCGTTGTTTTTGGCCTACATTTACCGGTTTGGTTAATTTTGGTTTATTATTCGTAGGCGAAGGTTGCAGACTTCGGTGCGCCAGTTACTTGGGTGGAAAAATTGGTATTCCATACTGGTGGTTGGTTAGTACCCGACCCAGCAATTCAGTTTATTTGAAAAAAGCAAAATTTGCGTTTGATCAGTTTGGTTAAGTATTTCTGCCAATTCAGCTCATTTGGCATTGAGCCCAATTGTTGTTTGCGTTGAAGATGAGTGCATCTGAATTGAACAAGTTTAAAAAAAGGAGAAGTGCCTACAAAGGTCTAATTACAAAGGTCATTGCCACTATAGATTCTGCCATAGAGCAAGAGGATTTAAGATTAGTGACTGCGCAGCTTTCCATATTAGAAACTAAAAAGGTTGCTCTAAGAGTCTAAGTGAAGTAAATGTTAAAATTGAGGTTCTTATAGAAGAGGATGAAATAGAAAATAACATAATTTACTTTGAAGAGATTATTGATGATATAATTAAAGTAGGCCACCGAGCAAAAGAGTTTAGCAGCTCATTACAGTTAGAGACCAGGTCTAATAATGAAACACAACACTCAACAAATGATGTTTGTGAAGTTAAGGTTAACAGATCTGCAGTTCAATTACCGAGGCTTGTACTCAAAACATTTTCTGGGAGTATTCAGGAATAGCAAGGATGGGCAGACAGTTTTCAATCAGTAGTTCATTCTAGTCAAGTGTTAAGTGCGGTGGAGAAGTTTAATTATTTGCAGTCCCTCTTGGAAGGGGAGGCAGCAAAGACAATAGCAGGATTAGCATTAACAGAAACCAATTATAATGTGGCTTGGGATATATTAATGAAACGGTTTGGTAAGCCAGAGATCTTAATTAAAAGCCACCTCCGTGAACTTTAAGCTATACCTCCTGTTAATAATCCTAATAGTGTCAAGGAGTTACGGCAGTTATATGATGAATTTGATGTTAGAACTAGGTCCCTGGACAACTTGGGTGTAGGAATGGAAAGGTATGGTATAATGTTGGTTACTATACTGGAGTCTAAATTGCCTAGCTCAATTTTGCTTGAATTAAGTAGGGGACACTCTACAGAGGTTAAGTCTTTTAGGCACAGAATTAGCAAGACGAGAGGGAATTGAGTTTGCACCGTGGGATGTTAAACAAGGGGACAAAGGCAGGCACAGCACCAAAGTTTCTACAAAAAGGAATAGCCCAGGTATAGTGTCAGCTCTACATGCATCCTCTGAGAATAAATTAAAGGGAATCAAGGAATGCATATTTTGCGAAGGCAACCACAAATCATATAAATGTGAGGTGGCTGAGGCTTTACCTTTTGAGGAGAGAAAGGACAGGGTAACTAAGTCCACAGCATGTTTTAAATGTTTTTTGAAAGGTCACAGAGCAAGGTTGTGTAAGTTTAAAATTTTGTGCAAAAAATGTCATGGCAGGCATCAGCCATTATTGTGTGAAAACACTCCTAGTAGGCCTACCCCAGCAGTAGAGATATCAGTGGCACATGCCACTGCTATGAAAGGGAGTAAAAGTAAAGGGGAATTATTGCAAACAACTGCAGCCTTATTAATTGGGAATGATGGAGAAGCTACTGTAAGAGTGTTGTTTGATAGTGGTAGCCAGTGTAGCTGTATTAAGACCAGAATTTCCAGAAAATTGAAGTTTAAAGAACTTAAGAGGGAAAATTTAAGAATTTCTTGGTTTGGGGGTTCCGTTCAAAACCGAACCAAATTTAAGAAGGTAGAAGTTCTGGTTAAGGGGTTGTTACCGCAAAGTCCCACTATCAAGGTCCAAGCTGTAGAGATTGAGGAACTTTGTGCTCCAGTCACTACTTGTTTAGATATGGCATGTGTCCAAGAATTGCAAGTTAAAGGAATTAATTTGGGCAATAATAAGTTTGAAGGAACAGAAGATATTAGTCTTTTGATTGGAGCTGACTATTATTGGGACTTCATCACTGGTAATATTGTCCGCACATCTCGAGGCCCGGTAGCTATTGAAAGTAAGCTAGGCTGGATGCTACATGGTAGCTATTGCAATGAAATGGAAGTTAAGGCTCTTTTTGTTAAGATTGAGGAGAACAGCCATGGTTTGGAAAGGCATTTGAAAGCGTTTTGGGAACTTGAATCCATTGGCATAAAGGACAAACAGGCAAGTACAGTGAACAATAATGTTTTAGAGCAATTTGAAAAAGGGATTGGGTTTAGAGATGGTTGCTATGAAGTTGGCCTCCCTTGGAAGGATTCTTGCAAACCCGGTTCAAACCTTCAGCTAGCTAATCGGAGGTTGGAGACTTCATTGTGCAGGCTAAGAAAAAATGAGTTGTTAATTGAATACAATGAGGCCATCCTAAGCTATGTAAGGGAGGGCTATGCTGAAAGGGTGCAAGGTGAGCTGGTGAGCCAGGAGGCACATTATCTGCCACACCATGCAGTGGTACGGCGAGACAAAACTACCACCAAACTGAGGGTAGTTTTTGATGGCTCAGCCAAGGACAAAGGTGGTGTGTCCTTGAATGACTGTTTGGATGCTGGGCCAAATTTAAATGCAGATTTATTTTCCTTGTTACTGAGATTCAGGTTTGGTAGAGTAGCATTGACTGCAGATGTGAAGCAAGCCTTTTTGCGGATAAAGTTAAAACCAGAGGACAGAGATGCAGTAAGGTATCTGTGGGTGGATACGAAAGACTTGTTGGAAAATGAACCTAAGGTTCAAGCATATAATGAAATCCGTGTTGTTTGGCCTCAGCTCTAGTCCATTTCTGTCGGCAGCTACTATGCAGTACCATTTTAAGAAATATTCTGAAGTCTATCCTAACACTATTGAACACATAAGGAAAAAATTTTATGTTGATGATTTGCTGTGTTCCGTGGATAATACAGAAATGGCTAAACAGATATTCATGGAGGCTAGAGCTATAATGAGGGAGGCTGGCATGGAGCTTAGAAAATGGCAGACCAATCATTCTCAATTACAAGAGTTTATGAGTCAGTCCTGTGTAGTACCTGATGCAGCAGAAAGTATTGAGGATTTTGGTATTAAGGAGTTGTGGGCAATAGACGCAAAAGTGCTAGGCATTGTTTGGCAGCAAGGAGATGATTTGTTTACCTTCAATGGGAAATCTTTAGTAGAGCTGGCTGAGAATGAGACAAGGTGGACAAAACGTACAGCTCTTAGTTTGGCTTCAAAGGTCTTTGATCATCTTGGATTCCTGGCTCCATTTGTGATAAAGTAAAAAATTTGGTTTCAGAGCCTCTGGGAAATTTGACTTGGTTGGGTCCAAGAGTTATTTGATCATATGGTGGTAAGGTGGAAATATTGGTTCAAAGAATTGGCACATCTTGGAGACATTGAAATCCCAAGATGGTACTTTGGGGAGTTGAACAATAGTCCAGACAATTTGGAGCTGCACATCTTTTGTGATGCAAGTGAGGAAGCCTATGCAACTTGTATTTATATAAGAGGCGCATTGCAAGAGGAAGTAAGTTGCAGGTTGGTTGCTGCAAAGAGCAGAGTAGCACCTTTGAAAAGGCTTTCTGTTCCAAGGTTGGAATTGATGGGTGCAGTTATTGCTAGTCGGCTTGCAGTTACAGTGCAAAGTCTTTGGCCCTCTATGAAATTCCAAGCTATTATTGGACAGACTCCACTATAGTTTGGCACTGGTTAAGAAGCCAGGCAAGGAAATGGAAACCATTTGTTGCCAATAGGGTGAAGGAAATTCAAGCGCACACAGATCCCAAGCAATGGAAGCATTGTCCAGGCACCCAAAACCCCGCTGATTTACCAACACGAGGAATTTCAGTGAAAGACCTTGCACAGTCAAGTTTGTGGTGGAATGGGCCAGAGTGGCTAAAACTTGGAAGTGAAAACTGGCCTTCTAATCAGCCTATTGTAGGAGAATGCCAGGCTGAAGAAGCATGGGTGAGTGAGGTGAGAAAATGCACTGTGAACAGTTGTCAAGTTATGCAGCAGGACCCCATATTGAGGCTTGAGGACATTAGCAGTCTGAAAGGATTGTTAAGAGTGACAGCATGGGTATATAGATTTACCAACAATATTAAGGGAGAAACAAGAAGGGAAGGAATTCTGAACAGTAAGGAAATTCAGCAAGCCAGGAAATACTGGGTGGTATATGTGCAGAAGGAAAAATTTGGTGAAGAGAGGGAATTGCTCACCACCCATCCATTACAGGTTCTACCAACACATTCTGCTCTCAAGGGTTTGGATGTGTTTTTGGATCAGGATTTATTGAGAGTAGGAGGTAGACTACAGTTTTCTGGGCTTCTAGAGGAGAAAAGACATCCAATTTTGTTACCTTCTGGGGAGCACTTTGTGGACCTTTTGATCCTGGATACTCATCATAAGCTGTTACATGCTGGAGTTAGAGAAGTGATAATAGAGATCAGACAACAGTTTTGGATTCCCAAAATTAGACAAGTAGTAAAAAAAGGTCTTGCATAAATGTGTGGTTTGCAAGCGTTGGAGTGCAAAGCCTTATTACGAAAAGGTGGCTCCACTTCCAAGAGAACGGTGTGTCTATACTGCCCCATTTGATGTAGTGGGAGTAGACTTTGCAGGGCCAGTCTATGTGTATGAGCAAGGGGAGTCTAACAAAGGTTATATATGTCTTTTCACATGTGCTACCACCAGAGCAATCCATTTGGAGTTGGTAAGCAACTTAAGTAGTGATGTATTTCTTTTGGCCTTTAAAAGGTTTGTGAACAGAAGGGGTTTCCCAAATAAAATCATATCGGATAATGCAAAAACCTTCAAAAAGGCGGCAAAGGAACTCCAAGAAGTTTGGTCCTTGCTAAAAGAGGAAGGATTCCAATCCTACCTTTCACACCAAGGGGTACAGTGGGAGTTTATTGTTGAAAGAGCACCATGGTGGGGAGGATTTTGGGAAAGGCTAGTGAGAAGTGTAAAGTGTCCATTAAAGAAACTTTTAGCTAATGCTCATTTGAGCAAAGAAGAATTCTGCACTGTTTTATGTGAAGTAGAAGCAATGGTGAACAGTAGGCCTATCACTTTTGTTTATAACAGTATGCAGGATGCAGAGCCATTGACACCAAATCATTTTCTTTGTGGTAAACGATTAACATCAAGCCCCAGTGTGCCAGAAGACTTACAGCCTATCCAGAGCACTCAAGGAGAGTTAACCAGACGGTTCAGGTACCTTGAAGAGCTACAAGATCAGTTATGGAAGAGGTGGCAGATGGAATACTTGCCAGAACTCAATTATTACCCATCAGGCAAGGTAAAGGGCTCCAATGCAAATTGTATCAAGGTGGGAGAAGTGGTAATGATTGGGGATGAAAGACCAAGGCAATGCTGGAAGCTTGGCATAAATGAAGAGTTGTTTGTTGTTGGCAAAGACAATTTAGTTAGGTCTGCACTGGTAAAGACTTCAGGAGGAAAGTTAAAGAGACCTATACAAAAACTCTATGCTTTAGAAATCAGCAAAAACACAGATAGTCAAGATGAAACATTTGAGTTACAGCCTCATGGAGAAGGCTTGGCTAACCTTGCAGAAGGTAATGACAACAATGCCTCTTCGGTGGGGAGTGTTTGAAAATCCAGCAGAGGAAGAACCATTGTTGTCCCAAGGCGATATGATGACTAAGCTGATTGATGCAGCATTGCTTGTATATATTAAGTTAAGGTGTATATATATCCATCTCATAATTGTAAGGTTAGTGAAAAATTCACTTAATTTAGAGCTAGCATTTTTGGGCTCTTGTGGCATCATTGTTTGGGCACTCTTGTGGCATCATTTTGGGGCGCTGCGCGTCTTTTCTACTCGTTTGTGGAATGCCGTACTTACAGGGTTTGGTCTTATGGAGAGCTCTCTTGCAATTCAGTTTGGTTGTTTTAGATACAAGATTGTTGCATCGTGTCGAATAGTTCAGGTTGTGGTTGTTGTTGCAAGGTTGAGAAAGAAGACCATAAATAGTGCCCCTTTTGTTTTTATCTTAAATTCATGCAACTGAGGCCTAAGGTAGGCCCACATCGAGTCAGCAACCCTGAGGTAGGACCTAATAGGACCTCAAGTCCGTAAGTTTTTAATTTTAGCTTAACTTGGGCTGTAGGTTGAACTGGCCCTTTAGAACTTGGCCGTTCACGGCTCAGCTGGGATTTTGAACCCAACAAATAAATAAATAACAATGACTACTTTCACTTAAGAGACAATAATTTCTAACAAACTGTTCAACATTCTCATTGACTTCTGGAATATAGATTGGTGTACTTGTTAAAAATGTAAATACATATGTGTTAAACTAGTATTCTAAGAACTAAACATAAAACACTTGTACCTACCATAAAATATCTTCCCCCATTCGATTGTTGGGTAAATTGGTTGAAAAAAAAATCCCATGTGGACATTAAAAAAGTGGCAATCCTACCCAGAATAACTATTGCCTAACTAGAGAGATCTTTATTTTGTTTTCTGTGATGCGCAAAGCATTCACTGTGTTCTCATTTAATGTATATATTTTTTCCATTTTGAACAGATTTATGTAAATATACGCATAGTGTTTTAAATAAGTAAAAGTGTTTGATGAAAATGTCTACACATAAAAGCTATAACAAGCGCTGTTGCAACCCTTTTGAACTGCACAAAAAGCCTATTCTGCGAAACTTGAGGCCACTTCCAAAGCTTGTTGTTGAAAATAGTGACCCTAAATATAATTTCAGTGACGAATCAGAAGTTTGTGTAAATTGTCTGAAATTAATTAATAAACACGCAAAACCTAAAGAATTATTCAGACTGCCAGAAGCAATAACTAGTAGTATTGAAAGTACGACTACTTCACCTGACATATCCCCAGAAAAAATTCCAAGAAAATGTACTGAAACGGATAAAGATATTCAACGAGAAGATCTTAATGCAACTTTGGAGCAACTTCATGTTACCCCAGTGAAATTACATAAGTAACTAGCTATTAATGTGTGTACAGATAATGCATTTTTATACTGTCAGCTGAAATTTAATTCAGATATAGTTGTCTTATACCTAATACATACATATGAAATTATTTTAAAAATATACTTCAGTTCAGAAATTCAGATTGTTGCCACTAGATATGTCATAGTTATATTTATTAATTATTATATTTCAAATATTTTTCAGATGCCCTGAACAGTGAAGAAGATCAAAGGCAGTTTCACAAAAACACAAAAAAGCTTCAACCTCCCTCAAGAGGAAGTTGGAAACTGCATTTGCCACTGAAGTTCAAGATGTTAGTGAGCCACTGAGTAAACAGCATCTCAAAGAAGCAGATTTAATTAATCTCATAATTAATGAGATGACTTTGAACTATTAACCCTTTCACTCACTGGGTAGACAATTGTGTAGCTGAAAAATAAACCATATTGATTCTTGTATAACACATAAAGGCAAATTTTTTTTTTACCCTATGTCATAATTCGTGAGCGAAAGGGTTAATGTATGTATGTATGTATGTAAATACCTCTATATAGGTACAGTATTATAGGTTGTCATGTTTGGATATATATATATGCAGACATTAGCTATATTTCCTAAAATGTGACATCATCCCATATACTAAATATACTGGTATATGTTCAAATTCATGAAGTACAGTACTTCCTTAATTCTTGAATAATATAAATCATGTACTTACATCCTTAATATTGTACAGTAATTTGGGGTTGTTTTTTTTTATAGGTACGAAAACCTCATGAGTGATCTTGTACAAGACTTCAAATCCACATCATCGTACAAAAGGAGGCTTCAGATACTTACACTCTCACCATTTCCTATTTCTAGGACAATGGATTTGTTTGGTGCAACCAGATACATGGTTGACAAAGCCAGACATTTGAAACATACATTTGGTATTATGCCACAGATTCCTATCTACAGTAAAGGAAGAAAACTAACTGAAGATATAATCTCTGAAATAAAGGAATTCTACGAAGATGATGAAGTCAGTCGTTTGTGTGGAGGGAAATCTGATTGTGTTAGCAAAATAGATAAAGATGGTGAAAAAGAGTACAAGCAAAAACGTCTATTACTAGGAAATTTAAAAGAATTATATTCAAAATATAAAGAAAACAATGATAATAGCATAGGGTTTTCTACCTTTGCCAATCTGAGGCCGAAATGGTGTGTAATTGCTGGAGGCAAAGGAACCCATTCAGTTTGTGTTTGCACCCACCACCAGAATCCTAAACTCATGGTATCAGCAATTGCAGAGAAAAACTTAACCTATTACACACTTATGGAAAAAAGTGTTTGTGATATAAATTCTTCTACATGCATGTTACATGGATGTCGAGAATGTCCTGGTAGCATAGGCATATTTAATTTCTTAAATACTATACCTTCCTTGACAAGCAGAGATTCTGTTGAATATGTTCAGTGGACTAATACAGATAGATCAACATTGGAAACTCATATAGCTTCTCCAGATGAATTTATTGAACACCTTTCAGAAATTTTTTTTTCTCTTACTAGGCACCACTACATTGCAAAAAGCCAGAGTCAGTATTTGAAGACTATGAAACAGAATCTTCACTGCGATGAAATACTTGTGCTAGGGGATTTTGCAGAAAACTATTCATTCATCACTCAAGATGAACCACAAAATTTTCACTGGACAAATGACCAGGTGACCCTCATCCATTTGTGGTGTATCACATGAAGGATGAGGAATTAATTCATACTAGTTACTCTATTATTAGCGATTGTCTTGAGCACTCAACATCAGCAGTTCACACTTTTCAGCAATATTTAATGAAGGATATTAAACAGAAATTCCCCAACGTACAAAAAGTAATTTATTTCTCTGATGGGTGTGGAGGCCAATACAAAAACAAATATAATTTCAGCAATCTATACTATCTTGAACAGAATTTTGGTGTGAAGGCTGAGTGGAATTTCTTTGCCACAAGTCATGGGAAAAATGCTTCTGATGGTATTGGAGGAACTATTAAAAGAGTTGTAGCAAAGGCTAGTTTGCAACATACTGATACTGGTCATATTCTAACACCAAGAGCTTTCTATGATTTTTGCATTGAACACTTTAATTATTTGTTTGTATGTTACAAAGGAGGAGGTTCATGCGGATAAATTCGATCTTTCTAGTAGGTTTAATGAAGCTTTACCTGTTAAAGGTACACGGGGTTTCCACAGGTTTGTACCAGAGTCAGAAAACCTAATACAAGCTTATCAGACATCTGATTCTTATAATTTTAAATTGTTTAGAATAAGTACTGGGGCTGAACCAGATAAAGACAGTCAACTAGTTGAAAAAGATGAGTATCAAATTGGCCAGTATGTTGCCTGTAAATATGATGATAAAGTTTGGTTTGGAATTATTTTAGACACTTCAGAAGAATATGGTGATTATAAAATCAGCTTCCTCACCTCACCAAGATCTACCACTCAGTATTATTTTCCGATGAAAGAGGATGTTTGCTGGATAAAACAAAGTGATATGATTTCTATCATGATGACACCAAATATCAAGCCTGGTGTTAAGATTATTTACTCCTTCAATCCAAAGCAAGTTCAAGAACTTAGTGGGAGTTTGGAACCAAAACTAGGATAAAAACCTGTTGAAAATTAACTATATATAAGCTTAGGTAGGTACAGATTATTAGCATTAAAAGTTATTGCACCATGTGTAAATTGCAATGTATTAATTACCTAACAGCTTACATGAATTTGTAAAAATTAGTCTTTTAAGTAAAAGTAGCCATTTTGAAATCTGTAAATACCTATTTTATATGCAAATACACGTATATTTATTTTCATATATTGATAGAATAAGGTTGAAACTCATTTTTTGTATATATGAAAATTTTGAAAAATCTGTAATTAGGGGGGCAGGACCCCTTCAAATGGAATAAAGTGTCGTAACCTTTTTTCTGTTAAGTTTAGCCATTTTTTCTACTTATGCTAATTTGTTATGTGTGCAATTACCTTTCATAAGCACTTTAAATCACTGTTCTATGCCGATTAGGGACTGAGTCATGGTGGTTTTAATATTTACAGTTTTCATCGCCCCCCCCCCCTCAAAAAGGGGGGAGCATAACTTTTGAACCATAACTCCGATTGAGCTGATATTTGAAATTTGATACTTACTAGCATAGACCATTCTATAAAACCAAATTTAAGCAAAATCTGTGAGGGTGTGGTTTTGACTACTACATGATTTGTCATGGAATGGCCCATCAGCAAAGTCTACTAGCCTCCTCCCTTCAGCATCAGCAGTCCTGTCTTCCCACTTTATGCTGCGACAGTTGAAGTCTCCTAAAACTACACACACCCTATCCCCTAGCGGCTACGGAGTTCGGTGTACAGGGCTGTATCCTCCTCGAGGAGAAGATGCGGAGGTTTGTACACACACACACACACACACAGAGTTACAAGGAGTTACAAGGAAAAGAAGTACCTCAAAAGGCCTTGCGGCCCATACCAAGGAGGTACCAATGGCAACGGGTGCCAGGGAAAATTTTCTACACCTCAAATAGTGTGCAAGATTTGGTCTAACCTTTTCTTGAAGTGATCCACAGAGGAACTGTTCACAACTTCTGAAGGTAACCTGTTCCACGTGTCACAGATCTTATACGTAAAGTAATTCCCACACACACTAGTCCTAAACCGTTTCAAATCCAACTTCCAACCATTGTTGCGAGTTGGGTTATCATTTAAACTAAACATGCTTCTAAAATCGACATCGTTGAACCCGCGTAAGAGCTTGAAAACCTCGATCAGTTGACCGCGCAGCCTCCGAGTTTCCAGCGAAAACAAGTTCAGGGCGCGTAACCGTCGATTGTAGCCCATATGCCTAACGGAAGGGATTAACTTTGTGGCCCTCGCCTGCACTCGCTCCAGCCTCTCAATATCTTTCCTGAGGGTGGGCGACCAGAACTGCAGCATACTCCAGGTGCGGCCGAACCAGGGAATTGTACAGAGAGAGCACAATCTCCTTGTTCCGAAACTGAAATTGCCTCCTGATATAACCCAACAGCTTCTGGGCTTTCTTTTCCACCTCTACGCACTGTTTGGTAAACTTAAGGTCGCTGCTAATTAGCACACCCAAGTCCTTTTCCAAATCAGTCGCCTCGATATTTCCCCAACATCGAGTAGTCCGACTTGGGATTGGCGTAGCCAATGTGCATCACTTTGCATTTACCCAAGTTAAACGGCATTTGCCATTTTTCGGACCACTCTCCTATCCTACCTAGGTCCGCACGCAGTTGCTCGATCGCTTCGGGCGTCCCAACATTGGCCCCAAGCTTGGTGTCATCAGCGAATTTGGCGATCCGACTGACGATGCCACCGATATCATTTATGTAAATGATAAACAACAGTGGCCCCAAAACGGAACCCTGAGGAACCCCACTAGTGACCGAGGCCCAACCCGAACTAACCCCTTTAATTACAACCCTCTGCCGCCTATTCTTCAGCCAGTTTTCAATCCACCTACCTACTTCCCCACCGATACCCAGCGCGCGACTTTCGCCATTAGCCGGCGGTGAGGTACCTTATCAAAGGCTTTCTGAAAGTCGAGATAAAGTATATCAATCGCCCTACTCTTATCATACTCACTCAACATGACGTGGAAAAACTCGAGCAAGTTGGTGAGACACGACCTATGCCGTCTAAACCCATGTTGGGAGTCCCCAAGCAGCTTGTAGGAATCCAAATGGTCAACGATCCTATCCGCTATTATCCCCTCTAATAATTTACCTACAACTGAAGTGAGACTAATGGGACGATAGTTCCCTGGACTTTCGTGATCCCCTTTCTTAAAGATAGGGGTCACGTTGGCTTCCCTCCAGTCACCAGGCACCTGGCCCGTCTCCAACGATTTGTTGAAGACTGTAGCCAGGTGGGGAGCCACCTGGTCGCGCACCTCCCGCAACACTCTGGGGAGAAACTGGTCTGGCCCAGGAGCCTTAAACGCGCTCAGTTTGTCTATTCTATCGGCAACGACTGTCGCGGTACATCGAACACTATCCAGGCCAGCACCTTCGTGCCTGACACCTGGCTCGGGGATGACGCGGGTGTCCTCCCTGGTGAACACTCCCGCAAAGTACTCATTAAGCACATTAGCGATGTCCGCGTCGGAGGTCCGCAGAACGCCGCTTCGTCCTTTATCATGCTTCTAATGGGCTTTCTACTATTAACATAACTGAAGAACTCCTTAGGGTTCCCCTTGCAGAGGCTTGCCACCCGTAGTTCTTCGTTACGTTTCGCTAGCCTAACCTTCGCCTTCACTTCCCTACACAGGCGGACATACGCTTCAGTGTTCTCATGGGAACGATTGGCCTTCGCCCTCCTATACGCTACTTTCCTATTTCGGATAGCCGAAGCGATGTCACGACTGAACCACTTAGGCTGCGTTGAAGCAGGGGTGACCGGTTTTGAGGGTATGGCAGCAGACTGCAGCACCATAAACTCGTCCCGGAATGCACTCCACACTCCCTCAACATCGCCGCCGACCTCTAACCCCATCTCACCTACGCTATCCCGGAGGCTAACAAAGTCCGCCCGCCGTAGATCGAGCTTACTGCCTCTCGAGTTACTACGCTTCACCCGAGGGACGCACACACGGAACCTAATCAGACCGTGATCACTCCCGCCCAACGATTCGTCAACGGTGAGGCCAGTGACGAGGTTGTCTTCGGTCGTGAATACTAAGTCTAGAACGCTTTCGCCTCGTGTAGGCTCATTGACCCACTGAGTGAGGAAGTTCTCATCAGCAAAGTCAACTAGCCTCCTCCCTTCAGCATCAGCAGTCCTGTCTTCCCACTTTATGCCGCGACAGTTGAAGTCTCCTAAAACTACACACACCCTATCCCCTAGCAGGCTACGGAGTTCGGTGTACAGGGCTGTATCCTCCTCGAGGAGGAGATGCGGAGGTCTGTACACCAAGATTAACCTATAGTTCGTCCCTCCCACGTTCAGATCGACGCCAAGCAGCTCCCGTTCCGACCGGAACTGGCAGTCAACCGGACTCAACGTGTCCCTCACGTATATTAGTACCCCCCTCCCCACGGGTGCGGTCTTTGCGAAACATTCTATACCCGGGAATTTCGAACTCCCAACGTAGTCCCTACGATCAGTATGAATCCAGGACTCGGTGATAGCAACGATATCCTGGTATTCTGATGCTAAGAGCGCCCGTAGCTCGCAAAACTTATTCCTAATCGACCTAGCATTAAAAAGCATTGCACGGAGGGAGCCTTCCCTATTCTGACCGCCCCTAGCACGACCCGTTTCCCGAACAGCCAGGGCTGTCGGGAGTTGAAGAGCCCCTCACCAACGAGGGGGCAACTTCCGCAGGAGCCTGAGCCCCCTCCAACGTGGAAGGAGGGTCACCCACCTGTACCTGGACGCACCCTTCAGTTGAAGGTACGTCCGCCACCGGCTCAACATCATCTCCCCGGTGGGGGCCCGTCATCTCTCCCCGGCTCGACCTCACCATTCTGTATAGGTGCCGGTCGAGCAGCGCGCCTAGCACACCTTTACCCTTATCATTGAGGTGGACACCATCCCTCTGGTAAAGGTCCCACCTACCCGAAAATGCGTCGAACGGGTCAATAAACCTCACGCCCAGCGGGACGCACAAGTCTTGCACCCTCTCGTTGATGCCAATGACCTTACTGAGCGCGTGGTCACTGGCATTCATCCGCGGTAAAATACCCATCAACATTCCCCTGTCTGTCTTCAGTTTTAGATCATCCGCAAGAGACATGATCTCGGTGATGATCCCTTCTAAGACCTACCCTACCGCCTTTGAGGAACAGGTCGTTGCCACCAGCGTGGACAACGATCGCAGTCCTCCGACTAGCCACGCGCAGCTTCTCTACCTCCTTCCTTAAGTGCGCCGTTCCCCGCCCAGGTAAGCACCTTACCTTCCTCCCGTCCCGGTTTGCAGAAGCAAAGTACTTCTCCTGGCCCCTGATCTGCGAGTCCCCAATCAAAACGGTGTCTTCCTCCTTCGAGCACAGGAGACTAAAGCGGTTGGAGGTCCTGACAGGGGCAACTGGGTCTCAGGCTTCGGCTTCGCAGCCTTCTTGCCCGAGACCTTTCGATACCCGTCGCCACCCATAGACGCACTTACACCACCCGACCCACCCCGACCGGCAGCTACATCCTTCGGTTTCTTTGGGCCATCAGTAGGCCCCTTCCCACCCTTTTTCTTTTCGGCCCCTTCCCACCCTTCTCTATCGGCCCCTTCTTTACGCCCTCCACCTTGCGCCGCGGTTCCGTGCATTCCACGTGGGTCGCTGGCGATTCCTGACTGATTTTGTACCCTGGCCCCCGGTTGCACCTCTACCCTTTCTCCGCGGTCCCGAGCTCTGTCCAGTCCATCGCTGGACCGCCTTTCCATGGCAGCTATCCTATCAATGAGCTCCGGGGTGGAGGGCAGCACCGCATCAGTGACCGCCGCACCTCCAACAGCCGGTCTGGACGACTCGAGCCGCCGGACCCTCTCCTCAGCTTCTCGTAAAACCGCATGAGTTCGCAAAAGCGGCACATGCTGGAGTGGTTGATCTTCTCGAAGCAGGCTTCTTTGAAGTTCGTCACCCACTGGTTTACTTCACACCTCGCACATTCAGCCTTCAGTTTCTGCGGTCCAGTCATTGTAACTTTTTTTTTTCGAACTCTGAATACACTGAATAAGATAAAGCGTTCTAGCAATGAAAACTATCAAAAACATTCTGACCAGTATATAAAAAAGGAGGGGGGGGGGTGAATTCTTCCCGCGCGTAGACGCACCCACTTATTTGCAAGTGACGTTGATCCCATCCAGAGAGAGAGAGAGAGAGAGAGAGAATCTCAAAAGGCCTTCCGGCCCATACTTATAACACTTATTATCACATAGGGTGGGGTGGGGTCAAATGGTGGTATTTTGCTATTTTTTAAATAATTCAGTCAATATTTGAAATTTTCAAAATCTGATTGTTGCTATGGATAGACAAATTCGTGACTTATAAAAGTTATTCAGAAGTGTTTACCATTTTGGCAGGTCAAATACTTTTTTTTGCAAAAATCTGAAAAAAAAAGTTACGCTTGAAAAATAACCCTTAACAAACTTCCACTTTTCTCAAAAAATAAAAGTCACAGAACCATAAATTTTGACCTACATAATTAAGCACATTCCAAGTTATATTCATGCCAAAACCAAGTTTTGTAAATCAACTTCTAACTGAAAAATTGGGTTAAATCAAATGAGATCAAATGGTGGCAAAGTATTAATTTAGAAAAAAATACTTCAGCCACTATAAAAAATGTTTTTACATGTGATATAGGCTAATTCTCATACTTTTTAAATTAGTACCTACCTACACAGTGTATGTAGTACTAGTATACTACTCATGCATGTAAAGTTATTACGTATAAATTTGCATAATAGGTAGACCCTAAGAATGTTGACAAAGCTGTTTTCCCAATGCTACTTAACAAATTATGGCACAATCTTGTGCCAGCACATGCAAAAGCCAGCTTCAAAGGGGCAGGACTGTTTCCAGTGGACATGGAGTCTGTGCGACACAGAATTGTGGTACCAGCATCACAGTATCCTACAGTGACAGAGTCAGATGACCCTCCTACTCCTAGAAAAATACTGCAGTAATCTATGTACAGGGTGTCCCGTAAGTCTGGACCCATAGGGATTTATAATATATTTTTTTATTATGTTATTATTATTATTTTATTATTATTATTTTTTTATTACTTTTTATTATGATTTTTATTTGTGGGGCCACTTGAAAGCCAAAGTGTACGAGGTCAAACTTCAGAACATTTTCCACCTTAAAGCACGCATTGTGGAGGCGTGTCAAGAAATTTCTGCGACTGTGATTCAGAAAGTGCTGTCGCAGTGGAGATTGCGTCTTCAACTATGTGTGCGACACAACGGCGGACACTTTGAACAGATTATGTAATAAATTTTTGGACTATTTTGTAATTTTATTATTTTTCCCTATGGGTCCAGACTTACGGGACACCCTGTACTATTCTTAAAATTGACTCGACCCAAGTACTTCTGAAGCTGTGACAGATGCACAACTAAATGTAAAACATAAAAGGAAAAGAGATCAAAGAAAAACAGAAGTGTTGACAGAAGAAACTGTGCTTAAGCAGCTGAGAGAAGAAGCAAAGGATAGGGAAGCAAATGCATCAGGTACTAGTACAAAAAAGAAAGTGTTGGCAAAGAAAAAATAATTTGTGAACCTAGTAGTGACAGTGAAATGTCAGAAACCATGGAACCAATAGTTGATGTGGGAAGTGATGATGATGATGAAAGTGTTGAAGTAAGCCAGTTATAGAAGAACAGAAGTCTTACGTGATAGTCAGATATGAAGGAGAACAATACCCTGGCATAGTGTGGAAACTTAACAAGAGTGCCATCACAGTGAAGTGTATGCAGATGGCAGGAGGCAACTGGAAATGGCCAACAAAAGATGACCTACACAAGTACCCTAAAGAGAATATTGTTAAGATCATCCCAACACCAATGAAAGAGGGTTCTACAGTGTTCCTGCACTTCACAATGTTTTGGAGCCTGCAAAAATATTAGTGAAACAACAATACTTTGTAAATATTTGTACATAATGAACTAAATATAATGCATTTTTTTTTTTAAATTTTATGATTTAATGTATGGAAAACATGAAAAAACTGCAAAAAAAAAAATGAAAAAACGGCAAATATTGGACATACCCCCATTTGACGCTAGGTAAGTTTTTTTTCAAAACTTTGTAAATCTAATATATTTTTATACCACTAAATGTTTTACATGGCCCTTTAGCCAAGACCCACAATGTTATGATAAGCCATTAAAATCTACTCCAGCTCTCATAATTTTTCCTGCACATTTGCGTAAGTACCAAAATAACCCCATTTGACCCCACCCCACCCTAGCCACTTGCTATAACACAACTTAATATGCATATATAATCTTTGCTACATTACAAAAATAAGATATTGTAAACCAGCAGTTGTCTGAACCAAGACTGCCATATAGGTGAGACGTACACAGTATCTGAAGACAGGACATTGTACAATAACACATTAGAGCTGTTTTGGACCCTAGTAATGAAATTACGTATATTCTTTCGGATTAACATTTGGCTGGTAGGTAGGTTACGCGTGGTAAACATAAAACTGGCACTGCACCATTTTGGTTCCCTACATAGCATACAAAAAATATTATAAACAACAGATAATGTATTCATAGCAGTTTTTGTATAATTCCACCACTGATGGGATGTATACAACGCAGTACAGTAAGTTCTAAACAGATAAATTTTAACTGATTCTGAACACATACCAAGTTTCCTTACTAGCATGTTACCCTGTGCATACAGCTTTTTACGTTGCCTCTCAATATCAAGTTCATCTCGCAGCTCATGAGTAATTACATGACCCAAGCATTTACATGTGTCTGACATGTATAGTCTAACCATTCATTTCAAAAGACCCACATGATACATGTTTCAGTAGATTACGCCTAAAAATCAAAATACAGCTCTTTGCCCCATTATAGGGGATGCCATTTTCTATACCATATTGTTCACATACCTCTAATAGTACTCTCAGCCCATGGGGAGAGGGTGACAGAAGAACAAGGTCATCAGCATACATTAAATGAATAATTTTTTCCTTTCCAATGACACAGCCAGTACACGCAGTTTTTAGTTTATTGGTAAGGTTATCCATGTATATACAGAAAAGATAGGGTGATAATATACCTCCTTACCTAACACCATTAGTTACCTTAAAACTTGGTGATACAGTGCTTTTCCATCTTACAAACATGGTCTGCTCTGTCTACCAGAATGCAAGTATCCTAAGTATAATATATTTAGAATACTTGCATCCTATATATTATATTTAGGTACCCCTCGACACAAGAGTTTCTTGAAAAGTTTGTGATGGTTAACTCTATCAAATGGTTTTGATGCATCCAAAAAACAGGAATATACATTGCTATGTGACATTTTGTACTTTAGAACGGCTTCCTTTAGCATATAAATACACGTGTCAGTACCATGTTTCACTCTAAAGCCAAACTGATTGTCATAAGTTTGCAAGTACTTATCCTATTATAAATGACATATTCTAACACTTTAGAAAGTATGCTCTTGACAGTTGCTTAGGTTAAGTTATGTTATTTTCGTTAGTTTTAATGAAAATAACACAACTTAACCTAACCAATTGTCAAGGGCATAAAATTGACCTAACCAGGCCTTCAATGTTACTCCGATATCTGCTACTGAAGGCCCGGTTAGTTCAACTGTATGATCTTGACAATTGGATAGCTTGTGTTATTTTCATTAGTTTTAACAAAAATAACACGACTTAACCTAACCAACTGTCAAGGGCATACAGTTGAGTGAGTTGACCTAACCAGGCCTTCAATGGCAGACATCAGAATAACATTAAAGGCCCAGTTAGGTCAACTGTATGCCCATTTTTTTTTAGATTTTTTTTTTTTTTTAAATGGTATGCGTTATTGCGATGTCTGCCTTGAAAACCTCTATATTGAAAATTTCATAAAAATCTGACCATAAATAAAAAAATTACACGGAGTGCTTTTTGCTTTAGGTGCGCCAAGGCTTAATCAGCCTGTGGCTCCAACTCAAAATTTACACTTGTACTTTGAGTTTGGCTGTGGCACTCAAGGCGATTGTACATTATGCGTGCTTTATGATTGAATTTTAGCTCTTGTGAGTACCATTCTTTATCCAGATTTTTTCAAATTTCCCCACAGACTCAGAGTTAATGACATATTCAGGTAAACCATTCCAATTATCAACCCCCCCTGTTACAGAATGAGTACTTTCTGACATTTAGTCTTGATCTGCTCTTGAAAACCTTCTTAGAGTGACCTTTAGTTGTATCCTCATATAGTTAGAAAATACCTTCACAGCCCTGACAGTCATATACCCCACCCAGAATCTTGTATGTTTCTATCATATCCCCTCTTTCTCTTCTATAAGCTGGAGTGGGTAAATTTAATTTTCATAGTCTCTCCTCACATGGTAGGTGTTTAATCGATGGCACTAACTCGGTAACCCTACGCTTTACATTCTCCATGGCTTCAACATCTCTGACCAAATATGGACTCCATACTTGGTTTGCATATTTCAGATGGGGTCTCACGAGAGTGACATATAATTTCTTAAATATCTCTGTGTTCAGATTTATGAAGGTTCTTCTAATTAATGCCAACAATCCTATTCGCTTTATTTATTTTTTTATCATGGTGTTCTGAGAAAGTTAGTTTATTATCCACCATGACACCTATACCAGTGATGTAGGTCTCGAGATCGGTCTCGGTCTCGAGACCGATCTCGAGACCCAATTTGCAGATCTCGATCTCGATCTCGGTCTCTGCTATTTAGATCTCGGTCTCGATCTCGGTCTCGACAGACGCGGTCTCGGTTTTTCTCCCCGAGACCTTTCGAGACCTCTCGAGACCGTAATGAAAAATACATGTTATTGGCATACTCATGATGGTGGCTTGGTTGAACAGACACAATTCAGAATGTTTATGAAAGTTTGTAAAAGTAAGGGACTCTAGGTATTCACTAATCAGTCACCATGTTTTGAGTTGCCACGTTTGTCTTGCGGGGGGGTGTGTGGGTCTGGCTAATATTGCCATGACTGTTTTAACAGTGCCTGCCTCTAGTGCTCCAATTGAGCGTGTATTTAGCCATGGAGGCATAATAATGAAGCCCCACAGAAGTCAAACTTCAGCAGATCTTCATTAAACCTTCTGTAACAGATATAAAAGAAGTAAATAAATAAAAAGTACGTATATATATATTCATTTCTTAATTTATAGGCTACACCTTTTGCATTCAACACACTACATCTGAGAAAGTAGTTATTAGTTTATTAATATACTTAACATAGTCTAATTTCCATAGTAGTGTAAAACAAATTGAAAGGGCATGAGCTTGGTCTCGATCTCGATCTCGGTCTCGAATTTTAAGGGTCTCGATCTCGGAAGGTAGATCTCGATCTCGAACCTTTGATCTCGGTCTCGATCTTGGTCTCACAGGATCAGGTCTCGGTCTCGGTCTCAGTCTCGGACTTGGTGGTCTCGACTACATCACTGACCTATACCCTTTTCCGCCCTGCTTTCACCCAATTCCTCATACATTTCATACTTGTACTGGCTTAGGTTAATATTCGTTTTAACGTCCCTTTCGTTTTCGATAGAAAGAGTTAATTTTCTGCTATTTTCATTTTTTATATGCGTTCAACTATCTTTCTACATTCTTGGAAAGTCATTTTTTTTTGGAGGAAATGACGAAAATAAAATTTGATGAAAAATTTAAAAAAAAGGGTTAAGATTCGGTAGAACACATCCACCAAACTCCATTATTCACTCACCAAACCATCTCGTCCCGTGTATATGTAGTCATGTTATTATCATTAGCCAATCAGCGGCTGCCCTTTTGTCATGTGACACCCCCGCGCATGTCCAGCACTGAAATTTGAATTCAACAGTTGCTTCAGAATGGCTGTGTGTAGTGCGTGCTCAAAGTCTGAGTGGGACTTTATTAAACAAGTTTTGAGGGATGATAGCACTGCTGTTACTATATTTCGAGCTCACGGCATGCTCAAGACCTCTCTTACGTGTCCTCAGTGTGGTAATGAACTTAATTACCATGAAGCCTCCCATAATTAATGTAAGTGCACTGATATTTCCAACTACTTACCTTTCCAGGTCCCAAATTCATTATGGGGTACCCATGCCCGGTTAGGTTAATTGAATGCCCAGTTAGGTCAACTGTATGCCCTTGACAATTGGTTAGGTTACTTTTGCCATGAATGTTAGGTTAGGTCTCCCCCACCCCCACCCCCCCACCCCAAAACCCTGATTCCCCATGGGTTCCCCTATAATTGTCGACACAAAAACATATTTTCCTGGTGTATTTTTGTGTTTTGTTCAAATCTGACCTTCATTTTCTGGTAAAAATAATCATTTTTGGAGGATATGTCAGATCATCATTTCCTCAAAAATGATGATTTTCTCCGAGTTAATGAAGGTCAGATTTGAACAAAACACACCAAAATACACCAGAAAAATATGTTTTTGTGTCAAAAATGATGGGGCAGTTAAAACGAATCTTTACCGATGGTTAGGCTGGGGTTTTTAGGTTTGGTAGTGCCACTACAGCTAGGAGCACGCCCTCTTTTACCCCACAATTTCCCTCTATTTCAAAGCCCTACCCACTTCCAGGGGCTTCAAACTTGTAGGATGAGGGGGAGGGGAGTCATATCTCCAGAACCGCTCATTTGCACAAGAAATGAAGGTCAGATTTGCACAAAACAGTGCCAATTTCCATGCCAAAGTCCAGGTCATGGGCTAAAACGAATATTTACCCATGCATGGCACCAGCGCCGGCCTTAGGATATTTCGGGCCCTGTGCAGAGTATACTGTACGGGCCCCAGGGCCGGATTTAGGAGTGGACAAAGTGGGCAGCTGCCCATGGGCCTCCACATCTTGGGGGCCTCCACATATTGACAAGCCATTATCAAAATAGAAAAAACCCGAAACTAGAAAAACC
This sequence comes from Bathynomus jamesi, assembly GCA_023014485.1. Taxonomy (NCBI): domain Eukaryota; kingdom Metazoa; phylum Arthropoda; class Malacostraca; order Isopoda; family Cirolanidae; genus Bathynomus; species Bathynomus jamesi. The sequence goes on along the minus strand of JAJOZX010000064.1, from coordinate 1,499,427 downwards.
CGATAGATGATCAACAAAAAAACACGCGCATCCAATACCACTGTAGTACATAAACTTTTACCAATTACTATTTGTTGTGTACTGATTATTATTTTGTTTTTATTACTCTTTTAGGCCTACTCTCACTATAATGGAATACCCGAGTAACCCGAGGCTTTCATTTTTTGCAGAAATGAGTGGAATGGACAGACACAAGAGTGCACGATGTTTTGAAAGTGTATGTATGTTAATTATATTATGAATCTTATGGATGACTTCAATTATGTCTTCCCCTAAGGTAGGGGGGCCTCCACATGGAGGCTGCCCAGGGCCTCCACACGTCTAAATCCGGCTCTGACGGGCCCCCCATGACACAAGTCAAATTGTTTTTCATTGCTAATCATTTTATTTTAGTAGATTGTTAACAAGTACAACAAGTAAAATTTAACTATACAAGTGCACCTGTAACAGAATACCAACAGACCAACAGCCTTTACTATTATTACTACTTATTACTTTATTATTATCAAATATTTCAACTATCATAAGAGGTTTCAATCAGCGCCGGCCTTAGGATATTTAATTAGGAATAGGATAATTCAATTTAATTAGGATATTCAACAAAAGTAAATACACAAAATAAAGTTTGTAAATACAGTATACAAAAAAGAAAATAACTTAATCAACTACAAATGAATATTTGGCAATTGTAATATAAGAATACTAAAACATAAAAGAATTAACTAGATTTAATAAAAAATTATTTTTTGTCATTTATAGCTTAAATATTCAATGCAATCATTAAGGCCATGATGGATCGGTAATCTGAAAATAAAAAAATAAATTACATTAATTTACACCAATTTTGGCACTCTGACGTCGATGGTAAATTTCTGTGAAATTTTCGGGCCCCCCTAAGTTGCGGGCCCTGTGCGACCGCACGGTTCGCACACCCCTAAGGCCGGCACTGCATGGCACCTATATTTATTGTTCGTGTATGTAATCTACTTCGTATTATTTACGATTGATAATATAGCCTTGGACTATCAACTCTCTAGCTATTACAGTAGACCCTCACATTAACGTACACTTTGGGGGGAGCGTGTGGACGCTAAAGTGAAGTAGGGAAAACCCCCACTTTAACGTACCAGGGAACGTTAAAGTGAAGTACGGACGACCCCCACTTTACCGGACTGCGGGACGTTAAAGTGGGGGTTTCCGTAACCAAAATACTTCAGTACAGTTACACATGTATGTATAGCCCTCGAATCTCCACATTCAACACATAACATGAAAATGCATACATAGACTTACCTACTTATGAACACATGCACATGTAAATATTTATTTTTATGTACTCACCATATATAGTCAATCCTCCAAAATATCGTCGGGAACTTCTGGTGTGATGGCCGGAAAATCCAGGTCTGGTGTGAGGGTCCTGAACTCCATTTCAGGCTCCGGTAGGATGGCTGGCGAAGGAGTACTACTGCTAGTACTTGCACTCTCAGGAAACTGGAGTGGTGACACAGTGAAGCCAACACTGCTGCTAGTACTTGGCGGTGGTGACGGTTCGGTGGGCAGTGAAAAGTCAGACATTCCGCTTGAAACGGAGCTTCGGCGTGAAACGGGCGTGGACGTGCATCGGGGATTGAAGAAATCATGAAGTTTCGTTTGCTTGGTCCTTTTGTTTTGACTGGCAATAATTTCATTTCGGCATTTCCTTATGTAGTTATAGTAAGGGAGAATTTTAGGCAGTGCCGTAGTCTCATCAATGAATTTCAGCAGAACATCAGCAGCGTCTCTTGTCTGGCTCAACGTAGTCTTGGGTACAACCTCGGAGACATCTTCAGCGTCCTCGTCGTCACCAAGAGGTTCATCGGTGGATCTGTCTTCAGACCTGACTGAAATGTTGGCCGCAATTTCACTCTCACTAACATCTTCGTACCCTGGGTCACCATCGTCAGCATCAAGCCATTCCACAACTTTGTCCTCTGTAGCCTCTGTTTCGCCTGCTTGTCGGAGAACACCCAAATACACACATACACATACACAACCACTCGCCACCACTGCCCACGCAATACAACAGGAAACAACTGACCGCAACCTCATCCGAAGGCTGGTTCCAATAATATTCCGGTGGCGTCACCTTCACTTTAACGACTCGGAGTCCGCTAAAGTGAAGTTCGGTGATGCTAACAGACTTTTTTAGCGGAAATCTTCACTTTAACGACCTGTATTACGTTAAACTGAATGTTAACGACCAGACAGCGATTTAATCCGTCCAAGTGAAGTTTCCGCTAATGTGAAGGTCGTTAACGCGGGGGATTTCTGTATATGAATACTGTATGGGCTATGGAACCTGAGCGCAGGTTCCGGAGCCACTTCATATAACATATATAGATCATGACTTGGATAACCTTGATAGGCTCGAGTGGATTCATGTTTTCCAAATGAAGTGTAACGCAGTTCAAAGAAGAGTCCATAAGCCTAGCCCCTAATTACAAACCTAATTTAACATATTATCAAGCTGTTACAGACTCGTTTCTGAACTGTATTTCGATTGTCGGGGGGAACTCTTCCAACTGAAAAATAGAACTCGTGCTAGAATCAAGGGTGCTCTTAAATTTATGAGGAAAAATGTAGAGAATCTTCAAAGAGAATCTCTAGCCAGAAAATTAGACAATAGCAATACTTCCAGTAGGGAATTCTGGAAGGAGGTTAATAAAATTAACAGTAGTAATCTTACCTTGCCAAATGTAATAAGGATGTACAACTGTACATGGTGCAAAACAGAACTGTGGAAAAATCATTATGAAACTCTATTTAATTGTCTCCACGGCGGCACTGGATGGGATAGGCGTGTTAAACTTGATGAACAAGTCCTTCAATCACTAAAAAAGACCGTCCGGACAGTGACCGTCCGGAATTGCTTAAAAATGGACCGTCGCTCCTCATGTCGGTCCTCACTGAGAAAAGGACCGACTTTCCCGCTCACGGTCCTTAAAAAGGACCGAGTTCCTGGAGTCCTGGAGTTCGGTCCTTTTGGAACTCGGTCCTGCCCACCTTTGCATTTTAGTAACTCTAAAATTAAAATTATTTAATTTAAACAACTGTTATTGGTTAAAACAAACATACAGAGATTTGCTCCGTCAACTAAATATTTGTTTACAACAGCAAATTACTGTTAACAAAATGTGTGTGCTTAAAAATAGAACAAAAATTTTGTTGAGAAACATATTTTTGTTTTGAGTTAACAAAATATTTTTCTCTGTATACAGACAAACGTTTTCACGCCAGGAAACCCATAGTTTAGATGACATATGACAACTGATGAAGAGCTTGGATAAATGGGTTGTCTGAGTTTTTAATTTTTTGCATTAGACTGTACTGAACACATCTTGTTACCTCTGAGAGGCTTGGGACATTATGGCTAGCAAACATTTGCGAAGTTGAGCATCTTGGAGGTAATTTATGCAGCAGTCTAAGATGTCTGTTATAAAGCAAATTTAGGGTTTTAGAACTTTATACTTAATTAGCCCAAAGATACTGTCCATAAATATTAATGCAGAAAGTACGAAGTGTGTTTAGCTTCGTTTGCGCAGAATCTGAATTTCCTCATAATCATGTTTGCTTTAGCACAGAAAATTCGATACTTTTTCCATGTCTGAGTCATCACTCAAGGAAATGGTGCTAATTTGACCAAACTATTTAAATTCTTGTACTTGTTCTACTGGTTCACTTTTCAGTTTGAAAATAATATTAGCTGACTGTTTTGAGCTTCTGTGGTAAAGATGCACAACAATATTCAAATCAGGAGACAAATCACGATTTTCGAATTATCGACTTATACCCATTTTACCTACACTACGAAAGATATGCGAAAAACTTGTGTACTCGCAGCTCTCCAAATATTCAGAAGAATATGGTCTTATATCTAAGTATCAGTTTGGTTTTAGAGAGGGCTATGAAACAAACGACGAGATTTCAGCCGTATCAGACGTATTATATAAAAACCTTAATAATAAAGAGTCTTCTGTCATCTTGCTTATAGATCTATCAAAAACCTTTGATACAATCTCCCACGACATACTTATCACTAAATTATCCGATTATAACATAAAGGATGTTGCATTAAATCGGTTCGAATCATATCTGCGCAACAGAAGTCAATGTATGAAACAAAATAACATTATCACCGCCGAATTAAAAATTACACATGGCGTTCCACAAGGAAGCATTTTGGGTCCCTTACTATTTATTGGCTGAAAGCCAATCAATTACCCTTAAATAAAAATAAGACAAACTTTCTGCTAATCACAAATAAAGAAATTAATACCAAACTTCAGTATTATTGTCGACCTGTACATGATATCACGTGTCACTAAAGGGAAAATATTAGTTGTGCTTAACGACAAACTATCATTTCGTCAACATTTTCAAAACAGCTCTTAAACTATTGAAACTAGTCTTGTTTATATTAACAAGATTACACTTCCTTCCCACAAATACCCTTACAACGCTATACTTTTCACTAGTTTATTAACACGATACATACAACATTACTGCGTATAGAAGAACATGTGATTACATCATTAACCCTTTAATCGTAAAAGAATTCGTAAAGGAATTATTAGGAAAATAAATAAAAGTGATTATTATGTTCGTAAATAAAAAATCTTTAAGCAACTGCGTTTACAGATGATGTGCTTTCTAATGTTCGGTGTTAAAAAACAATTTGCCCCAATTATATTAATCGAAACTGTAATAGACAATCAAATACGTCACGAACATCAAACGAGGTACATGGAGAGTGAATAAAACTGAATATATCTCAAAGGCAAGTTATACTCTTCATTGTAGTAGAAATCCTTACACTTATTGAACGGTGGAATTATGGAACACCATATACCGAAATGAATTAAGATCAGTCAATGCTCACTCGTCTTTTATAAAGCAATTAAAACTCAAACAAATTTCGAAGTTATTGAAAGCACTCCTTTTTTTTCTTACTGCTATAATTATTTATTACTACTTAATGCTGCTGTATCATTAAAATTATCATTATCCTTGTTAATTATTTCTACTTCATATTTATACTAGTTTCAATTATAGGATTTATAAAATCTATAAAATTTTTAAACTTTATAAAAAAAAATCTTATGTATTGAAATGTTCAAAATATAACAGTATGTCTTAGTTTGTAAGTTTCCTTCAGTTTTTAAGCTTTCATAAAAATTTTATAATTATAGCTATGATAATTAGTAGATTTCAGCTTGTAAAGAGTGTACGCTTGCTCATGCCCGTCGCCAAGGGGGAGCCAGGTGGTGCCAGGCCCCCCGAAATTGAGTTGGTGGTCCCCTAGAAAAATAGTAGGTACTATGATAATATGACGTTATTTTATTTAAAATGTTTGTACTAAACGATGTTTTTGTGTTTATGGTTATAGAAGATGTCCCCCCCCCCCCCCTAATAAACACAGGTGCCCCTCCAAATACTTTCGGCTGGCGATGGGCCCGCGCTTGTATCAGCCATGTATCTGCAAATCTAAACTTTATGTACTAATGGGTTAAAAGAACGTCCCCTATATTATTTTTGACAAGGGGCAGGATACTATATATACACCCTCATAAACTACAACTATAAATTATAATGAGTAAACATGACTGAGAAAAGCAATAAGATATGTAGATTTACTATGTTATTATAATGAAGATTTTTAACAAGGAAATCATACTTCCCTTTGATTTTAAAATAAATATCTATAATTATTGTTCCTTAACGTTTATTAGATGCTATTATGCTGTAGTTATAAAGCACAGTAATTATTGTTTCTTCCCACACTTTTTCTACAAGAGCATTTTGTTTGGCAAAGCTTGCAAGTGGAGTTAGCTTCAGCTTAGATTAACTTATGTTGGGTTAGATTTCATGGGGAATACAAATACGTTTGCTTAAATTTTTTAGTTTGTAAGTTAACCAAATTCGTATGAATGTCAGGAATCACTGAAGTTTCAACACAGTTATAAGATTAAGACTAAGCATTAAGCACAATATAAGACTAAGCATTATTCTTGACTAATATATCACTGTACAACAGTGAAAAAAAAAACGGAAATGAGATCGTCATTTTTATGGCTAATTATATGTGTAGATTGCGAAAATAACACTAATTTATTTGTATCACCCGCCGATTTTATGAAAATGACCCTATTTCTTTGTATCATTTTGAGAACCACTGGTTCTCTGAAAGCATCTTTTACATTTTGTTCAGTCATGCATATGCTGTGGTGGTGATGTTCGGCTCTGTGTTTCCACTTTGATTTTATGAAAAATTTCTTTCATTAATCATTTAAAACAAAATTGTCAGCCATATTTTATCATAAATCGGTGCTATAAGTGAGTATTATTGAATAACAGCTATCAAATTATGTATATTTCACCGACAACGTCTATATTGTGTGAAATTGCAAATTGATCTATCATTTTCTTATTTTACAGGTTTTTAGTGATGCTATGCTAGAATGCCTAGAGAGTGCAAAAATTCGCCAGACAGTTTTTGTTATATTTGTGGGACATTAACGTTAAAACAGTATTAAAAGGAAGTTGACTCCTCATGTGAAAAAGCTTTATGAATTATACTTCGCATGCAAAGTTGGTGATCAGGACAAGCACTGGGCGCTTCATATCTGCTGTGTGAGATGTACAAGCTCGTTATCTGTGTGGTTCAAAGGCACCGGTCCTGGTCTGGGACTCGGTGTCCCAATGGTATGGAGAGAGCCGCTGGACCATTCAACTGATTGCTATTTCTGCTTAACGAACATCACAGGTTTGAATCTTCTATTTTTCTGAATATACGTCAAATTTGGTGTTTTTAGCACATTTTAGCATATCCTGCTCTGCATACTGTATTACACAATTATGCTATCTTAAGTAGTCAACAATGTCTATTGTCTCACATTACAGGGCGTCCTGTGGAACATTCTAGAGATATACCCATCTCTCGTCCTCCAGCTGAAATGCCGACCGATAACACAGACTCTAACAAATCGGAATCAGACGGCGAATGCTATGAAGCTCAAGTCGAGTCCAAGAAAGAACAACATCTCATCACGCAGCCTGAACTCAATGATTTGGTCCGTGATTTAATACTTACCAAGCAACAAAGTGAACTGCTGGCCTCACGTCTACAAGAATGGAATCTGCTGCGCTTCTTGGATTTGCAGGAATATTTCACAATGAAGAACAATCTTTGTTATTGCATTGATATACATGGTCTGTTCGATGCTCTGGGTTTGTGCTATGAACCAAATCAGTGGAGATTGTTCAGTGATACATCTCTGTACAGTGCAGTGTTAAGGGTGTACTGCTACACAATGGGAACACAATGCCTTCTGTTCCGATCGCTCATTCAGTCGTCTTGAGAGAAACGTATGACAATGTTGCTTTTATTCTGGACTATAAAATACAATGAACATGAATGGCTTATCTGCGCAGATTTGAAGGTTGTGGCTATTCTCAATGGATTGCAAACTGGCTATACGAAATACATGTGTTTCCTATGCAAGTGGGATAGCCGAGCAAGGTCTGAACACTACACACGCTCAGTATAGCCGCCGCGAGACAATTCCTCACCTGGATCTCACAATGTTATTCACGAACCACTAGTAGAAAGGAAAAGGTTATCTTGCCGCCACTTCACATAAAACTAGGGCTGATGAAACAATTTGCAAAGGCGTTGAAACAGGATAAGCCTGCCTTCAAATATCTAAAGGAAAAATTCCCCAAAATAAGTGATGCCAAGATTAAAGAAGGCATATTCGTCGGCCCTCAAATTCGCCAACTCATGCTAGACCAGGGGTGGGGAAACCCTCGCCCGCGGGCGAAATTTCGCCCACGAGCTAATTTCAATTCGCTCGCTTAGGTATTTATTATTTACTAAAAATTATTTATTTACAGCCCAGCAAATAGCTTTTTAAAATACATCTTATATACAGCGTGTCCCAAAGAAATGTATACCCACTTTGTTCGATAATACCAGCTATGAGGATAATAAATATATTACTTTTTATATGTTTTTTAATAAAGAATTTTCTCCTGAATCTAAATATGTAATTATGTTTATTAAAAATTGAAAAACAAAAAAGTTACAGATGTTTAAATTATAATTATTATTTTCGAGACTTCATGTGCGATATTTTCTAATATTTTTGCACGTATACGAGATAAGTTTGAAACCGACGGCACTGTGCAAAACTTACAAAAACAACGTTCTGGAAGACGTCGAACATCTTAGATAAAGTGTCATTTAACCATGGAATTTGTAAATTTTTTGAATTAACTAATAATTACAACATTTATGCTTCAATATCAACACTAAACATAAGTATCTCAAAACAGTCGGTTAAAATATTAGAAAATATCGCACATGCAGTCTCGAAAATAATAATTATAATTTAAACATCTGTAACGTTTTTGTTCTTCAATTTTTAATAAAAATAATTACATATTTAGATTCAGGAGAAAATTCTTTATTAAAAAACATATAAAAAGTAATATATTTATTATCCTCATAGCTGGTATTATCGAACAAAGTGGGTATACATTTCTTTGGGACACGCTGTATATAAGCTTAAAATTTGCCAGACGCCCGCGGAGGTGTTTATGTTATCGATTTTCGCCCTTGGTACTGAAAAGTTTCCCCACCCCTGTGCTAGACGAACACTTTGAAGCGGTGATAGATGAGGTTGAGTTGGCAGCCTGGCGTGCATTCAAAAACGTGTGCAGCGGTCTACTAGGAAAAACTAAATACGACAACTATGCTGCACTTGTGGATCAACTTATCAACTCATACCAACGTCTCGGATGTAAGATGTCATTGAAAATTAATTTTTTGCATTCACATCTCTCATTCTCTCCGGAAAACGCATCTGCTGTTAGCGACGAACACGGGGAGAGATTCCACCAGGATATAGCCACAATGGAGAGCCGATACAAAGGGAAGTGGAGTCCTGCTATGCTGGCCGATTTCTGCTGGAATTTAAAGCGTGACCAACCAGAAGCATCACACAAACGCCAGCATAAATACAAATAATGAGTTGAAAACAGTATAATACGAGAGTTTTATGTTAATTTTGTGCATATACTGTATGTTGAAGTATAACAATAATTAAACTGTTCTATATGATAAAGCCTATCTGTTTATCAATATATTCTTATTTTTTGGTATGAAGATTTTAAGCAGTCATTACAAAAAAACGTGACGTGATAAAAAAAAACTATTTTTCAGATTTGGAATCAGCACACTCGAAATATTAAGAATGACCGAATGTTATTCCCGTTTTTTTTCTGAACCGAAAATTTGTTGTACAGTGTTATTGGACCGAGATTGTCCCCAAACATACAGACTGTAGAATTAATAAGCGAAAGACTAATGAAATGTAAGTTGAGAATTAGGAATAAAACATATTCTCTTCCAGGTTTATGCGCCACAACAGGGCATAGTGAAGAGGAGAAGACCAACTTTACGGAACTATTAGATGATAATTATGAAGTGGGAGCAGAGGAGGTGGGAATGCTTATGGGATTTCAATGGTAGAGTGGGAATGGAGAGGGAGGGAGTGGAGCAGGTAATTGGACCTTTCGGAGAACAGAAGAAATGCAGAGGAGAGAAACTAATAGATTTCTGCGCAAGGATCGAACTAAAGATCATGAACGGATTTTTCAAACACCAGGAGACCCATAAGTTTACGAGATACAGGTGGAACCAAGTGACAGGAAACGTTGACCAAAAATCGATCATAGATTACTTTATATGCTCCGATAAGATAATTGTTGGAAATGTCAAGGCGATACCTGGGGTTACGTTAGACTCCGACCACAGATTACTGATAGCAGATTTGAAAATGCAGAAAATAGCAACAAAAGAGGACAAGAGGAAGGTAATTAAGACAAAGAAACTGCAGGATGAGAACATTAGAGTCAGATTCAGAGAGGAACTTGAAAGAAATATAGCTGAGATGGAGGAAAACAATGAATGGGAAACCGTGAGAGATTGTGCTAAGAGGGTTGCGGAGGAGATTTTGGAAACTGAATGGGTCGGGGGAGGAAGAAGACATACACCATGGTGGACAGATATAGTGAGAGGCGCAGTAAAACAGAAAACTATATAACATAGGAAGTGGTTGAGGCAACGTACACAGGAATCAAGACGGGAATATGTGCAAGCAAGAAATGAAGCTGAGAGGGAGAAGAAAAGGGCAAAACAAATGGCAATGAGAGAATTGGGAGAAAAGTTGAGAGAGGATGAGAAAGGAAACAAAAAACTGATTTATAGCCTTGCAAAATCCTATAGGAAGGAAAAGAAAAAGTATATAGTATTAAAAATGAAGCGGGAAATGTGATAGTGGAACCTGGAGCAATTAATAGACGATGGTCAGATTATTTTAAAGATCTATTGAATGGAGATCCAGAAGAAGTGGAGGAAGCGGATGGAATATACCAGGAATTAGCAGAACAAGTAATATTACCAGATAAGAAATGGAAGAGGTTGTTAATAAAATGAAGAATGGAAAGTCAACGGGAGTGGATGAGTTTCCGATTGAACTTATAAAAGAAGGAGGCGAAGCCATGAAAGAAAAAATTCAAAACCTGTTGAATAAATATTGGAGAGAAGGTAAAGTCCCCGGTGATTGGGAAAAAACAATCATCGTTCTAAGATATGAAGGAAAAGGTGACTCAGGTAGATGTGAGAATTATAGGGGAATATCGCTTATTAATCATATAACAAAACTTTACGAAAGAATAATAGAAAAAAGAGCAAGGCAAATAATTGAAGCAAGGTTGGGAGAGGAACAGCATGGTTATCGAAAAGATAGAAGTACGGTAGATCTTATTTTTGGCCTCAGTTCTGTTAAAGAAAAGGCATGAGAATTTAATAATAACATGTATGTAATATTCATAGATCATAAAAAAGCATTCGATACAGCGCCCAGAGGAAGAATGTGATGTTTGGAGGAGATTTATGGGGTGAGGGGGACACTTCTTAGAGCTTTGAAAAGTTTGTATCACGTTAGCGAATGCAAAGTAAGGACTGGACACAAAAATGATGAGTGGTTTGACGTTAGAACAGGGGTGAAGCAGGGCAGTGTTATATCACCACTCCTTGTTTATAGCTTACATGGACACAGTCATTGCAAGTTTCAAGCGATATCATGAAATGAATAATAATAATGGAATAATGGCATATGCGGATGACATAGCATTCTGGACGACAGATAGAGAAGATATAGAATAAGCTTTAATTGATTGGAATGAATGTTTGAAGGAGAGGGGTATGGAAATGAATGTAGAAAAGACAGAAATATTAAGTGTATGTCGAAGAGAAGAAGGAGAATTTGGAGTTCAAAGAGGAGATAAGGAAATAAGAAATGTTGAAAAATTGAAAAATTTAAATATTTAGGAAGTATGTTTACTAAAAAAAGTGGTAATATGCAAGAAATAACTGAAAGAATTGCAAAGTTTATTAAAAATGTCTGAATGTTACACCCGCTACTGAGATGAACATATGCCCCTTGGGACTAAGAAAATAATCTTCGAAACAGTTTTAACACCAATACTGATTTATGGGTTGGAACACTGGAAAATGCACGTGGCGTATCGAAGTAGAATTCAGGCGGCAGAAATGAGACCGCTGAGGACTATTTTGAGAAAGACGCGAAGAGATACGATAAGAAATGAAGAAATAAGAGCCAATGTGGGAGTAACACCGATTTTGAGAAAAATCGACGCTGCCAAATTGAGATGGTTGGGTCACTTGGAGAGAATGGAGGAGGGGAGAACTGCGAGGAGGTGCTGGAAGTGGAGACCAGGCAATGGCAGAAGACCGCGGGGGAGACCGAGGAGATGGAGGGACGAAATGGAGGAGAGCTTGCGAAGATACTTGCCCAGTATGCAAGAGCTCGAGGAAACGGGAGTGCTTCTGGACAGGGCGGAGTGGCGAAGGAGACTGGCTCCACTGACAGGCTAACTAGCTCACCTGGTAGCTGAAGTATGTATATATTATGTATATATATATATATATTTTTTTTTTTGACAATTGGTTAGGTTAAATCATAGTATGTTTGTTAGTTTTAACGAAATATCACAACTAAACCTAACCAATCATCAATTTGCGGGGATATAATGGAAAAGTACCGCGACTCCTTATCTTATAGAAAACTGGGAAAAGTGCAGCCAATGTCCCAGTCAAGGCTATTTGTAATATTAATATTAATTTAGGACCGTAAAAGTGAGGATACCCTTACGTACCTTAGGTCCAGCATCCCCAGATTCAAGGCCACCTATGGATTTGAGTTACTGTCAACGCGTACCCACTTTCAAAACAACTTCTACCCAACTAGGGTTGCTGTAGTGGTTAGTCAAAACTAACGAAAATATATGGTTGTAACATATATTCTGCTCGATTTTTTAGTTTATTCAGAACAAAATTTAAATGACTTATAAGGACAAATTTGCTCGAATTTTTAGTTTATTCACAACAAAAATTAAATGACATATTGACAAATTAATCATCAATATAATTCCCTTCTTTTACTATAACCTCCTTCCACCTATAGAAAAGTTTTTTTTATGCCACGTTCGAAGAAATCCCTTGGTTTCGAGTTAAAAAAAAGCGATCACTTCGTTTTCGATAGCTTCCCTGGATTGTAACTTTTGTTCATCTACGTGGTGTTGCAGACTTCTGAATAAATGGTAGTCTGAAGGTGCGATGTCCGGAGAATAAGGTGGATGAGGCTTTTTTTTTCCCCCAACCAAATGCCTCCAATTGGGCAGTGGTGATTCGAGCAGTGTGAGGACGCGCGTTATCCTGGTGGAATAGAACACCTTTGCGATTAATTAATGCAGGACGTTTTTCTTGTAATGCCATCTTCAATCGTTGGAGTTGTTGGCAGTAGACTTCAGCTGTGATTGTTTGGTTATCTGGCAGAAGCTCAAAATGAATAATTCCTTGCATATCCCACCAAACGCATAACAAAATTTTCTTTCGATGGGGTCCATTCCTTGGCTGAGGTTCAGGCTTTGTTTCACGGCTAAGCCACTGATGTCCACGATTAATGTTGTTATAAAGGACCCATTTTTCATTCCCAGTGACGATCCGATTCAAAAACGGTGCCTGTAGTTGCCGAGAATGCAATGATGTGCAAATATCGATTCTCTGTTGAAGATTAGCTTGTGACAAATCATGCGGAACTCATTTTCCAACATTCACTACTTTTTCTAACAGCTTCAAATGACGATGAATGGACATATGGCTAACGCTAAGTTGCAGACCAAGTTCTTTTAGTTACCGTTGGGTTTTCCTCCACTGTTGCTTTCAGCATCTCTTCATCTAACTCACTTGGTCGTCCTGTTCGTTGATACTCTTTCAGACTGAAGTCTCCATTTCTGAACTTCTCAAACCATCTCCTACACATCCATTCGCTCACAACATTATTTCCATAAACCCTTTGAATGTTTTTTGTGGATTTATTAGCGTTAGATCCTTTATGGAACTCATACAGCATCACATGTCGAATATGCTCTTTCGTGGGCTCCATGTTTTTTCAATTACTGTAATATCATTGGGGGGGGGGGGGGCGTTGTAACTGTATGAAAAACACCAGAGAAAAATTCATTAGCCTAATCCTACACTAGCCTAAGTCATTCTGTATCGTGATAAAACCTGTGCGAACCTGTCGCCACGTGTATTTTGCAACATTTCTAAAATCTATTACACTGGTCAACACTCATTTTATTGCCAATCATATTAGAGTGATTTTGGGGTAACTTTGTGGTGCTGATTCCGAATATGACATCAGTTTTGCTAGATTGGCTCTAATTTATGAGATAATTGGTACCCCATTGAAACGCGTAAAAATGCAAAAAATTTAATGTTCAGGCGGAGCCTACTTACAAATCGCATTGAAATTCTCAAATCATACAAAAGTAAACACATGAAATACATAATGACATTTTATTCGGTATAATAACAGATAAACACAGTAAGCTGATTCGCATAATTACAATTAATGTATAGTAAATCTCTGTTTGTACGATTCTCTTTTATGTGGGTTAGCAGGACAATCACGTTGGAGGTTCCAGCAATAGTCTGCCATCATGTGTCTGTCCCATCTGCCTTGATACCTTTCCTCCATCACTTTGATATCTTGATGAAACCTCTCCCCTTGTTCCTCGCTAAAATCACCAAGATTATCCGGAAATCTGTGTAAGTGGCTATGGAGAAAGTGTACCTTTATGCTCATATTAGTACCCAACTTTTCAAAGTTTGTGAGCATGTTTTGCACCAGTTCTTCATAATTGTCTGCTTTGTGGTTACCCAAGAAGTTCTTGACAATTGAGACATAACTGCACCAGGCAGAAGCTTCAACACCATTCATAAATTTTGTGAAATTAGAATCCTTGATAAGTGTACGGATTTGAGGGCCATCAAAGATTCCAGCTTTTAGTTTTTCCATACTTAGTCCAGGGAACGATCTACAAATGTATTTGAAGCAATCGCCATCTTTGTCCAAGGCCTTAACAAATTGTTTCATTAGTCCCAGCTTGATATGAAGTGGTGGGAGGATGATTTTTTCCCTGTCAACCAAAGGCTCGTTAATGATGTTCGCTGCACCTACAGTCATGTTTTCTCTTGAAGGCCATGTCACTTTTTCCAATGATCTTGCCTTGCCCTACTATCCCATAAACAGATGAAACAAGGGTACTTCGTATATCCACTTTGCTGCCCAAGCAAGAAGTTTACCATCTTTAGATCAACACAAATAGGCATCTGGTGCTCATGATAGCAGAGTTTCTGCAGGACCATTTTGATATTTTCATATTCTTCTTTAAGTTTTGTTGAGTGAGCAATTGGAAGAGATGCATATCGGTTACCATTGTGCAATAAAACACATTTCAAGCTTCTACTGGAGCTGTCTATAAAAAGCCGCCAATCTCCTGGTCGATATTCCAGTCCCATTTGAAGAACAAGTCCAGGGATGTTATTGCAGTATACAAGTTCTTTATCTTGGCTGAAGTAAGGAAGAAGTCCCGCCTTTCTTGTCCGATAACCTGTTATTTTAGCTTCTGGCTGTAGACAGTTCTTTTCTTTTAGTCTGGATGCTAAAAGTTCAGATGCTTGCTTTGACAGACTGAGGTCCCGTATCAGATCATTGAGTTCGTCTTGGGAGAACTGCTGAGGTGTTGAAATGCTTCCTTCATAGTCACTTCCACTACTACCACCTAAGTCCTGAATTTCTTCAAATTCTGACAACGGAAGGTCGGGCAGTGTGGTAAACACTGGTATGGGAACGTCTTCGCTGTGTGACACAGGTCGCCTTGCTGATTCCAAATTGGGATAATCCCACTTGAGTTTCTTGTATCGATTGAAACCTTTCACATTAACCACACAAAAATAACAATCGTCGTGGTGGTTTTTCGGCTCTCGCCACACCATAGGCACACCGAAGTTTAAACTTTTCCTTTCTCGATTTTTCCACTGTCGTAAGCATTCTACACAGGTTTTGCAAACCTTATGGGGAGCCCATGACTTGTCTTGGTCTCCAAGCGCCACGCCAAAATACGCAAGATAAGCTTGCTTTACAAAGTCTGTGATGTTTTTTCTTTGTTTTTGCAGAGTGTATTCGCCGCAAATGTAGCAGAATACATTAGGATTGTTTAAGCAGCCTCTTCGTGAAGAACTCATATTTCTCTGAAAAAAGAAAACAATAAAATTATAAGTTCATTTCATATTGACTTATGTACACTAAGTACATGTATACAAATACATTACACGGACGAGAAACACGAAAAACACAACAGACAACACGTACCGCTCCACTGCCAACTGTCAACTGACTACCAGGGTTGCCGAAATTTTTTTGGCAAGTGTACCAAAACTTAAGTCAAAAGGTACCAAATCTCGCAAAAAGGTACCAAATAATTGAAAAATGATAATAAATGCTTTAATACATATAAAGATGTTAAACTAACCTTATTTATTAAAAACTTTCGTTCACAAAAACACTTTTTTATATATAAAAAGACGATATATTTTGATAAGTTGAGACAATAAAATAAAACTAAAATCCAGCAATTAAAACAAGATTTTTATTTTGGCGACTTGAACAATGAAGGCATTTTCCAGGATAATTCTGGCCATTTTGATCCTAAAGTGCTCCTGCACCAAGATCGTAGTTTATAATATATTGTAATTCGAATGTACCCTGTACCGACCATTCTTTCTACTACGAAAATTAAAATCCATCAATAATAATTTTTTTCTTTTCCATTCAATAATGAACCAAATTATAGTTTTCTAAAGGATAGTTTTTATACATACATAGCGGTTTTTGTTTGTTTTGACAAAACTTCAAATAGTACCAAAATTTTCGGCCGTCGTACCAAACGTACCAGAGGAGGCAAAAAGTACCACATTTGGTACGAACGTACCAACTTCGGCAACCCTGCTGACTACTGGTTGGGTGGCCGATGACTTATATACGGAGGGGCAATATTCTAGAATGATCGCGGAGTAAAAACACTAAGAATATTCGCGTGTCTCACCATCTAGAATGTTCCGGTAGTTTCCCATATGCACGCGTTATGGTTACGTTTCCTATTAATTGAGGGTATTCATTATCTCAGGAACTAGAGCCAAATCGGAAAAACTACTTTCATTTTGGAATTCAGCAACCCCAAAATACCCTAAATTCGTATGAATTTCCTTGGCAACGAAACAAAAATTTTTTTTTGTTGAACTGTGTTATCTATCGTCCGTTTTCTAATCGAGCAAAATTTATGTTACCACCTGATATTACAACTTAACTAATCGTCAAGGGCGTACAGTTGACCTAAATGGGCATTCAATTTGTACCCATCATGCCTGGGTAGCAGGAAAAATAAGTAGTGTACAAGGTAAGTCATAAACTCAGAAAAACATCAAACATTTTTATTTCCAAATCTTATAACGAAAGAAATCTTTCAAACGAACATAATCAGTAGTACGAACAGTAATAAGCACAGTTCTTAAGTTCCTGCATCAGTGTGGTACCCTTTTAGATTTGACATTGCTATTAATTTTAATAATGTAAGAATAAATTTATGACGACGACATATGGACTTTAGGGTATCCTCACTTTTATGGTCCTAAATTAATGTTTGCAAATTCAGGTTCCTTTTACTGTCTAAAATTATCTAACCTATACAGTATAACGTTGCAGTTGTTTAAATTTAGTCATTTTTGAGCAAGTTGTCAAGATGGAGACACTTTTTAAATTAATATTACAAATAGCCTTGATGGGGTAGTTGCTGCACTTTTCCCAGTTTTCTATAAGATAAGGAGTCGTGGGTACTTTTCCGTTATACCCTCGCAAATTGACGATTGGTTAGGTTTAGTCGTGATATTTTCATTAAAACTAACGAAAATGTTACGACAACCTAATGAATCGTCAATATATGATGATGAAAATAACCACGAAGGAAAAAGGAAACACAGAATGGTGTTCAAGCGCTTTCGTCTAATGACATCCTCAGGAACACTGAAATAAATAACAAGTTCGAGACTATGTATAGGTCACAAAAAAAATAAAATAGAAAAATAAGAATTGTAGAAGCATACAAATTTACAAGGAAAAGCTACCAGAGTTTTAGCACTTTGCTGCTCTTGTCTAAATCCGTTCTGAACGAACTCAAAACAACAGGATCAAGCGAAAAAAGGCCCTGGCTAATATTGAAATTATTTGCAAGTTGAATAATGGCAGACTCAAGAATATTTCTATTAACAATGTTGCTTGAGTGAAACAAAATTGAAGCATTATTCCAATCAATACAGTGGGATAACTCTGACAAATGGACGAAAAGGGCACTGAACGACTGTCCCGTTCTAACGGAATATTGATGCTGTTTCACACCCGCGTGCAAACCCTTTCCCGTCTGTCCAATATAAAAGGAATCACATTGTTTACAACCAATTTTATAGATAATACCTGAATTATTGGTAGGGCTATTTTTTACTATGATATTTTTCACAATATTGTCATATGAAAATACTACATTAATATTCAAAAGTTTAAGTACATTAACAATGCCTAAAAAGCCTGGGAGAAACGGAAGTACTAAAATATTCTTCGACAAAGTGCGAGGGTTATTATTCACACGACAGAAAGTTCGTTTTGCCTTGTTAAGACAAGATTCCAAAAAAGCAGGTGGGTAACACAAATCACTTCCAATACTGTTGATTTTTTCTAATTCGGCATCCATGTATTCCGGACTGGCGATCCTAAGAGCGCGGAGAAACATTGAAGAAAATATGGCTTTCTTGATGGGGGTGTCATGTCTGGAGTAAAAGTGTACGTAGGACAAATTGTTTGTTTTTCCGATAAATACTAAACTTAAAACCTGGGCTTTCCCTATGTACACGCACGTCCAAAAACGGGATTGAGTTGTACTGTTCCACTTCTAAAGTAAACTTAATGGAGTGGACTTGATTATTTAACTGAAGGAGGAAGTCATCCAGGTCACGCTTCATGGGCCAGATACACAAAATATCGTCGACGTACGCAACCATGGGATGTCAACCTCGAGGATTCTCGGAATGCAAGTTATTTCGAAAAACTCCATATAAATATTGGAGAGGAGGGGCGACAAGGGATTATCCATAGCCATCCCAAAAACCTGTTGATAATATTCGCTATTGAAAGTGAATTTCCAGTCTTTGATGCAAAGTTTAATGAGTTCCAAAACGTTTTTTTTTTTTTTTTTTTTTTTTTTGCACTAGATTGTATTGAGCACGTCTTGTTACCTCCGGGAAGCTCAGGACATTGCGGGTAGCAAACATTTGCGAAGTTGAGCGTCTCGGGGGTAATTTATGTAGAAAGAGAAAAGTTAAGGGTAAGAGCAATTTAGATGGATAACTTGAGAAGTATGTGTGGCGTGCGCTGGATTGATGGAATGAGAAATTGTGTGGTTCTGCACAGATGTGATGTTCAGAAGACAGCGGAAATGAAAATTGGGGAAAATGTGTTAAGGTGGTTTGTACACGTTCAAAGAATGGAAGATGAGAGAATTGTAAAAAGAATGTATAAGTGTGTTTGCGAAGGTAGGAGTAGTATAGGGAGGCCCGAGGTGTATGGACATGATAAATGATTGAGTGATGAAGCGTTAACTTGACCTGGGTGATGCACGAGAACTGGCTGCAAATAGGTTGGATATTTTATATCCGAGCATGTCTGCCTTCTCACCCCAGCTCATTCGGGAAATGAATATTTTGATGATGTATGTATGTGTGTATGTGAAAATGTATAAACTGAACCTAACTTTTTGCAGTATATCCCCACAGTTGGAGTGTAGATACGTCAATCAGTAAACACCTTCAAGTAGCCAATCATAGATTCTGGAGGTTGATGGCGTAATGACTCAACTGTAAACTAAAAACTGCGAGTCGGAAACATATTCAAAGCATTTAAAGTCAATGAGTTTATATATATAAAATCGCACTTTGCCAAAAAATCGATTCCTTTTGTGACAGTACATTATATCAGGACCATTTGGTAACGATTACTCGAAAGTTGCTGATTTGGCGTTTTCGCGTTTGGGAATATATATATATTAGTGATGTATCGGATGTCAGATTTCAGACATCCGCGGATACTGATGCCAAACTTTGACATCCGCGCGGATGCGGATGTTCATGCATAAATTTGTCAGCTTGATATGATAGTTTAAATTCATACTTAATTAATTGACTTTCGATTTTTAGTTAGTTATAAATATTACATATCGATAATATTAGTTACTATAAGATAATATAATTTCGTAATTATAATTTTTTTACATACACTCTTCTCTTTTTGGACGAGTTTTCGCCATACAACTGTGTTACCTGGAGACGAGACGGGGACCCAACTCGTCTTGCATCCCACCAACCACCAAAGCTGTGCGCGCTACTCATGAAAACTAGCGCCGCTAGCGCTAGCGCTAGTGAGGCAAAATAATAGCGGCGCTAGCGCTAACGCTAGTCATTTCAAAATTTAACGACGCTAGCGCGTTTTCAATATTAGCTATAACAAATAAAAAATACCTATTATGTTAGTTACACTTCTATGCAGTAATATTGTCAAAAAGAATGTTTAAATGAAACAATTATACTATAGAACCAAAGCTTTTTATTTATTTAAATCCAGTATATTTATTTAAATCTAGCTATAACAAATGAAAAATACCTAATACCATAGAAAGCAATACATTTCTTTTATTTAATTATTTGATATATCATATATACAACAGAAGTATTTCAAGTAATATTAAATGCAAAAAACTTCACTTTTTTACGTGAAGGTCAAAATATGAGAATAAAAACCCACTCCAATAGACAGAGTTTACTTCCACGACAGTTTCGACGCCCACTGGCATCCTCCTCGGGTGGATACAGAAACACAAATGAAATGAAATGAAACAAGAGGGAAAAAACAGTTCAGGGATCGACCATTAAGAAATTCGCACCTAGGTTGGATTCCATTCTCTCGAGACAGGAGGGGCATTTTCATTAAGTACATTCGCACAAATTTTAAAACTATCTTCCTGTTCTAAACATACAGATTCTATTATTTTTACATAATTATTACATTTATAATTAAATTTATTACATTTAATATTGCATAATTATTAATTACAGAAATTATAAATTTATTATTACATTGGTTATTACATTGTTGTTTATTATACAGAAATTATAAACCGAAAAACGAATGAAAAAAGGCGATTAGGAAATAATCCAGAGACCATTGAGAAATTCGCACCTAGGTTAGATATCGTTCTCCCGAAACCAGAAGGGCATTTTATTACAGGGTCAGCCAGTGGGCGTCGAAACTGTCGTGGAAATAAACTCTGTCTATTAGAGTGGGTTTTTATTCTCATAATTCAAGTAATATGTTTGTAATTATTCAAATCAAGTAGAAAAAACAATACAATATAATCAAGCTAATTTAGGTATCAACTTGTTTCAGTAGTACTTTATTACAACGACCTAGGACAATTATTTATTTAATTTTAGTAACAACAGTTTTTCAAAATTTGAATCGGACAACGAGGACCTTTTCGGCTTTAAT
Organism: Bathynomus jamesi; assembly: GCA_023014485.1. Lineage (NCBI taxonomy): Eukaryota > Metazoa > Arthropoda > Malacostraca > Isopoda > Cirolanidae > Bathynomus > Bathynomus jamesi. The sequence continues at coordinate 1,478,305 of JAJOZX010000064.1, read as the reverse complement.
ATATCTTTTCCTGTCGAAAAAATCCTTTCCACTGCTGCACTTGACGGAATTGAAGTGTTTAATCGGATAAATAGTTTTTTGAATGAATCGGAAGGAATCGGATGGAATAGAAGGACTTTAAATTCATTTTTGAAATAAAAATTACCGTTAATTTTTATTTAAAAAACTAGCGGCGCTGGTAAATGCGCTAGTAGTTTGAAAATATAGCGACGCTAGTGGTGGCGCTATTAAAAAACTAGCGGCGCTATTAAAAAACTAGCGGCGCTAGTCACAGCTCTGCCAACCACCACCCTTTGGAAAGTAGTGTGCTTATGACACTGTTATGTATTGTAGCATGAACAATTAATTATACAAATACACAACAGACATTGCCAGTTACATTACATATCAAATGAAGCCTGCACAAATTTCAGTATTTGAACTGAATGAGGGGCAAAATATGCTTCAAAAATAGCAATTTAGTGAATAGTACACATCCGCACCCGGCAGGTGCAGATTAGTGATGTAAAAAAACCGTTTTTTTTGTTTTTTGTTGTTTTTTTTTGTTTTTTTTAATAATTAATATAGATATTGCCAATTTAATTATAAGGTATACTTTTGCAATGATATATATTATAAAAATAAATAAATAATAAAATAGGCCATATGGTACCAGTATAGAATGTCCTTTTCAGCCTATTTACAGAAAAAACTGGCCTCTTTCTTGCACTGAAAGTCTTGTATCTTGAGATCCATTAAACTTGCGAGAACACTGGCTGGGAGCTGACTGCCCATTGTCCAACCTTTCCAGGACTCTCCCATCCAT
>JAJOZX010000064.1:1455000-1475000 GCA_023014485.1 Bathynomus jamesi | reverse complement strand
GCCTAGCTCTGCTACATTTAGAACCTCAATATAAGCACTCGCTGTCTTCAAGTCAGATTGAATACATCAAAGAAAAAGGGGTAACTATTATATTTTAGCCAAAAACCAAAACTTAAACCTCAACTGGCAGAATTGAGCGTCCACTTTTCAAGGCACATAACATGTCCGTTTCAAGATGGGAATGAATTGAGGTTCTAAATGTAGCAGAGCTAGGCTGCTTTAAACCCTAGATCCATGTCCCAAAGCTGGATCCTGTCTGCTTTGCAGATAGCTGGTGAGGGAAGCTATATTCATGGGACCTCTTTGCGAGTGACCCGTTGCCCACGTCGGGCTAGCATCATGAAAAAGAAAAACTATGGTATTTGTCATTTACCATTACTTATTCGGACTATAGTGGATTTAATTATCCAGAAGAGTTCCTTGTTCCATGCACGGTCTGTGTGTATCATATATATATATATATATATATATATATATATATATATATATATATATATATATATATATATATATATATATATATATATATAAAGTGGGGGTACGCTCGCGCATAAAATGGTGATAGCGTTTTCCATTGTTTGGAGTTCTTAATCAATATAATGACTCTTAACTTGTACATTGTATCGTGTGATAGTATTACTGATTACATTGCTTTAAACAGTATGAAAACGACACACTGAAAGAGTTGGCTATAATAGGCTATTCAATGTTTTTAGTTATGGCTTCCACGAAGCAACTTCTACATACGATTATAGTTGTTCATAATTTTTGAAGTTTGGAGGTTATTTTACTCAATATAATTTTTAGTTTTCAGATTCATTTAAGTTAAAATAAGTTTCATTAGCAAAATTGCACAAATCAATGAGTGACATGGAATGTATATTACAAAAATTCAAGAACACAAATACAGTATCTTACCTTTAAAATAGTTTATAAAGTAACTCGTAATTCGGTGGAATTCCAGCCTTTATTTTCCGCGCTTAATTAACACATGCTATCTCATCCGCGTTGCGCCTTTCTTTTTGGATCCACATTTTCGCATACTTCTCAGGCTTGAAGATTAGACGAAATGGCCCTGCTAGCTTGTTGAAAAGCAGGCGTAATGTAGTATGCCGAGACAATTTCTTGTGGCATTAATAGTAGTGTTCATGCTGCTAAATGAGCGCTCACATTCGCTTGTTCATATAATTACTGAATTGATGGCAGACATCAATGGTTTTAGTTTTGATGGGCTTATTTCTCCTTTATCATCTATATACTGTTGAAATCTCTGCACTGAATCGTCCATTGATACTTAAAACTGTTCACTCAGGTAGCGAACGGCTTTATCACCAAAGCAAATGTCAGGGTCAGCGGGCCAGTTTGCAGGATCTAAAATTTCTAAGTGCTTCATCATTTCCTTATCTTTGACATTGTTGCTGTTTTCAGATTTCCTTAATGGAAAGGGAAGCTACCGATCCCGATGCAAACATCCTCAAAGCAAGTTTATCTACGAGCAATTTATAAAATGCCTGGTGATCGACCGTCACAGACCGTTTTTGTAGTTCGAACGACAAATCTTTCAACTCTGTGAGTGCATCCAATATTAATCCCATATGGGTTACACACGAAACATTCTCAGCAGCTTCAGTGTCTAAACAATGCAGAAAAATCCCGCCATACAGCCCTGACAGAGGGAGCACTAGACTCGACCCACCGCACTCCCAAAATACGTCCAACTTTTAGCAACTGCATGTCTAACAAATCTGCACAGCCTTTTAGTTCATTGCAGTTTTTTGGTGATGCACTATATAAGCTGTATAGCTTATCAAAGAAAATTTTCATGTGGCACACTTCTGACAGTTCCCTCACATCGGACACTGCAAGTTCTAAATGGTGATTTGCACAGTACTACACAATCAGAAGCAGAAACATTTCTAACAATTTGGTCCAACATAATTGATGCACCGTCACAAGCAAACGACACCCATGATGATAAATACTCCATTGTAAAACCAAGCTTATTCAGTCTCGTCAGTAAAGCTGATACAATTTCTGCAGCAGTTATTTCAATCTCAAGATGATTTGAAAACACGCTTGTGGCTGCATCCTCCTGGAAACTGCACTCTGATGCAGATAACTAAAGCCGTTTTGTTACCGATTGATGATGATTCATCAATCATTATATGTTCCAATCTTCAGTTTTTTGCTTAATATTTCAGTCGTTAATTCCTTTCTCATAGCATTAGCAATATGAGGACTAATGTCTGCACAAGAATGGTCAGTGTAAAACACGTACCATGTCAATTCCATTGAGTACTTGAAGATGATGTACAAGATTGGGCAAGTAAGTAAACGGACGTCCAGCCTTGCAAATACCGTAAACGGTTCGAAATACACAAGTGGATTCCAAGCACGAAAGTTCTGTTTGGCTACCATGTTTTCCAATGCCTTTTTGGAAGCTGCAGTGCTGTTCTTGTGTTTGAATACTTTATTCCTTAACTACTGTTGTTTTCACCAATAGCCTTCCACCGTTGATGTAGTCGAGACCGAGACCCCCAAAAAGGTCTCGAGACTGAGACCATATGCAATTTCTGCATGTAATTAGTATTGTGTAATGCCTAATTCCTAAGATCTGTATTTCACATTCAGGAATAAAGATTCTAAAGAGGTTAGCAAGTGACAATTGCAAAATTTACTCAATTTATTCACAAATTCATAGTTTGTAACATTTTTCAGCAGCTAACTGGCTACTTAAAACAAGTGTTCGTTGCACTTGAAGAACATCACAGCGATGTAGTCGAGACCACCATGGCCGTGACCGATACCTAAGCACTCGAGACCAGAAGAGAGAGTTCTCGAGTCCTACATCACTGGCTTCCACACTGTCATCTTGCCATTCACGGCATAAACCCAAGCCTTCCGTTTTCAGCATCTAACGTTGAAATATTCTTTACATAATAAAGTTTACTTTCTCTCATGTAAAACCACTCATATTCTAGAGCAGGGCTGTCCAACTGGCAGCCCTAGGTTAAGTCTCCAAAATTTTCTTCAGACTTTTGCCCCAAGAACGGTATCTAAACTTAAGAGACTTTGTATTAAGGATGTGCTCTATGTTTGGAAGTACTTGTGTGAGAGCGCCTTTTCCTACGTGAAATTTATGTAGTCTCGTTATCGTTATTCCTCAACAAATGAATTACTGTCACACTCGTTGAGACTCGCCACAACCGACATAAATGTGGATATACCCACCTTGGTGCTCTCACTAATTACGATTCAATAAATCTAGTGAAAGTAGAGAGTCGTGAAGTTAATAAAGATGGAAGGTATTATAAAAAGCTTATTTTATTTATACAACGGCACAATCTTTAATTTATATTAATTATTAGGGTGTGGCCCCCTTAAGGTTAGAAGTTGGACAGCCCTGTTCTAGAGAATTGCTTTCCTGCACGGGCTCTGCATCTCACATCCTGCTCAACTGGGTCTGCCCCGAGCCAGTTTTCTTGCGTTCTTTTGAATACGCCCACACACGCGCCCTCATTCACCGTCTCATCTTCTTCCACTCCATATACAATTAAGAACTAGTACCGCACAATCAACCCACCTTTAATGCGGTCTTCCTCACATACGCTTGCCGTCCCATTCTCTTGAATTTAATCCTACCACACCTCCGCTTCACTTCATTTCTCACTGTCAGTCCTCCTTACTACCATCATATTTCTCAGACCACCCATTTCAATTAATCATCCTAGTCCCTTTGTGGACAGCCCATACAATAGGCTCACTCCCATACAACAAAGTTTCTATCAGGTCATCCCATAAGTAATGTTTTTTAGATCGGAATTTGAAGGACAAAAAAAAAACTTTTTTAATCTAGTATATACTTTCCATCGGAATCAATGACACTCTGCCAACGTCCTACAAGTTTTTCAATGCCATGTTTATAAAATTCAGGCGGTTTTGAGGCAAAAAACGTACAAAGACTGGTGTGCAGGTCATCTAAAGTAGTATACGGTTTCTCGTCAAGGTAGTTTTGCAGACTCCTGAAGAGATGATAATCTGAAGGCGCAAGGTCTGGAGAATATGGATGATGTGGAAGTTTTTCCCACCCAAGCTCCTCAATTTTTGCAGAAGTGATCCGAGCGGTATGAGGACGTGCGTTGTCGCGGTCATGACTCCAGATTTGAAAAAATTTACTGGAGCACAGCTCTGAATTTACTTTTTTTCCCCTTACACCACTAGATAGGTTAATGATAGTAAACTCTTGAATTGACGACATACCAATTACAAATTGTTTTAGCTAAACATAATAATACAATAATGTACAGTTTATAACTCACCTAAACATTTTATCATCAGAAGCATCATCAATATCTTCTTGATTATCATCATCTTCATCCTCAACAGCTATATCTACATCAGGCATATTAGTGTCACTATTTGCAATGTTTTCCATTATATCACTTGGTACTGAAAATGAATCATCAGCATGCCCTAGATCCTTCTTTTCCACCAATTTGAATGTAGATTTGATCAAATCATTGTTCAGGATTTCTTGTATTGATTTACACTTGCTTAAATGGGCTATGGAAATGTCAAATTTGTTGCTTTTTGCTTTATTAGATTTGGATGCAACACTTGAACTTGAAGGCATATTTTGACTCTTCTCTTTATTAACCACAACAGCTTGGTGAGTTTCTTTTGTTAGGGGCAAAATTGCATTCAATGTGTTCTGGATTTGGGAATTTTCAAATTCCTCTAAAGCAGTTTTGTTAGTCTGATGCGCAGATTCCTCACTTACCTTTTGTTTCTTAGGTGGAGGAGAAGCACTTTCTTCAGCCTGTGAAACATCTAGTGAAAAAGTTTCATTTTCTAGATTAGCAGTTCATGAAGTTGGTTCATTTTTCTGAGGTCTAGCACTAGCACATTTTGTGAACAAACTAAATGACTGCTTTGCCGTATCTCTTTGCTGCACTTCATCCTGGTATTTCTTTACTGCAATATCTAAGCTGTGGGCCCAAACTCTGGGACCTCTTGTATTGTAACAAATATTTTTTTTAGAATTAAAATGTTCCTCCCAGTTTTGCTTCTTTGAATATTTGTTCTTGCATTGACCACAAAAGTAACCTCTTTTAACACCCTCACTTTTCTCTCCAACTTCATCAATATTAGGATCCATTATTGATTATTGACTACCTGAAAAAATACAAAATAAGTAAAAGTTAGTAAATATAGTATGGTAAAAGTGAGTAAAAGTAAGTAAATATAGTACAATGAAAGTAAGTAAAAGTAAGTGCTTTAAACTTAGTAAAAGTAAGGAAGAGTAAGTAAAAGTAGGTAAGTTAAAGTTAGTAAAAGTAAGTTTAAACTTAACTAAACTTTTCAATTCTAGAGTCATGGTGGATTACTTAAAACCGCACAAGTAATTATCTGGCCAATTTATCAAACCTGGCCGAGATCAATGGAACATAGTCCAATCCTGATAATTTTATATTAAAAAAATATACGTTTTAATAAAATTTTAATTATCAAAACATTGAAGCTTAACAAAAAATAAAAATAATTATGGAATTACCAACTAAACTTAAAATAACTAAATTTGTAATTTAAAAAAATTGGTTTGTACAAGAACGTATACGCAAAAAAATTGCATAACGTCTAGCGGATGAACAAAACCCAAACCCAAATTTACTTTTTCTCATGGTCAAATTTACTGGAGCAATGCTCCCAAGATCCCAGAAATCTGGAGTCATGGTCGCGGTGGAACACGATTCCTTTCCAATTAACCAAAGGTGGTCTCTTTTCTTTTAGTGCAGTGTTCAATCGATCCAGTTGTTGACAGTAGACTTGAGCGGTGATTGTTTGGTTGTGTGGTAAGGTTTCAAAGTGTATTACACCACCTTTATCCCACCAAACACTAAGCAACACCTTCCGAGGGTGATTTGGTTTTGGCTGTGGTGTCGCTGGTTCTCCGGCACAAACCCACTGTCGACGGCGCTTAACATTCTGGTACAGTATCCACTTTTCATCACCAGTCACTAAACGGTGCAAAAACGGATCTTGGAGTTCACGGGAATGAAGAGCTGTGCTAATGTTTACCCGCACCCTCAGACTGTTGACCGACAATTCATGTGGCACCCATTTTCCTAACTTAAGCACTTTCCCGAGTTGTTGCAAATGTCGATGGATGGTGGACGGGGATGAATTGAGTTTCTGGGGCAATTCTTCGACAGTTGTTGAAGTCTTCAAGTGGGGCTAACAGCAGGTTATCATCAAACTCAGCAGAGCGTCCAGAGCGTGCTGCATCTGTCAAACAGCAGTCACCATTTCTAAACTTTTGAAACCATCTTTGACATTTCCTCACATGCAGAATATCGTTGCCATAAACTTCCTGAATGTTTCGCGTTGCTTCAGTAGCACTATTCCCTTTTTTGAACTCGTAAAGCATTATATGCCTGATATGCTCTTCTGATACCGCCATGTTTATGAGGGGTTCACAAAGCAAAACACACGTCTTCACTGGTCAAGGTCTGTAAAGTATGTAGCGAAACACGATAGAGCTCCTCTTAGATATAACCTTCGGAAAATTTATGCTTAAACCGAATAGGACAAGTTTAAACTTAATCTATCGTACAAAACTACATTACTTATGGGATGACCTGATACAAACATTCACAAACAATTCCTCACCTCTACCAATCAGCACTGCAACATACATATACAGCAAATGAGAAAATACCCATTCATTACCATTTCCTCTCAACGATCCTAATCTTAACCTCACACTGCCAGCAACTCATTTCTTTTAATTTATAAACTTAAATGATAAAGAACTTCAGTGAATTATAAATGCTTTTTGATCTAAGATTTGGCAAACATGTCCCTCCTGAAACCACTAGTGTCCCAAAAATTGGATGTTACTATCAATCATGCTGCATACATACTCAATTGGCTTGAAAAGAATGAAGTTTACTTTCAACAGCTATCCTGGTCAACAGATTTCAATCCTACTTAGAATCTGTTGGATATGATAGAACATATTGTGAGGAAGTGTAAATCCTAACAACAGACCCGTATATAATTTCTAAAACCAACAGGTCTTAAAGATTTAAATAAAAAATGAATATGGAAAAACACTAATTCAAGATAGTTAAATATCCCATACAAAAGAAATTCCTTCATTTATGTATTTACGATAAAGGCAACGGAATGTATAATGATCTACGTTGAGTTGTCAGTATGTGTAGAATGAAGGAATTGGGGAGAGAGGGTGACACACGCACACAAAAAAAAGAAAAATGGATACACAAAGGAAAAAGTAATGAACTAATGATGATAATGGAATCATTTCTCTAACATCCATGGCTGAAAAGCCGGGAAAAGTTATAAAAGTGCTATCGATATTAGAGGGCTCAGATAGACTATCAAACCCTAACTTGTCATCAAAGAATGCTTCAAATGGATCCGTGAACCAAAGGAAAATAAAGACGTAACTGACGTTACAAGTTAAACGATAACTCAACGACGATTTGGATTGCTTCTTATTCGCTTCAACTTCGTGGAAATGTAACTAAAATCGCTCTTTGTAGTTCTCTTCTTCTTTCCCTTAGAGACATTTTCATTGGCAGCACTTTCGCCAGGACCATCTAAATCAGCTTTCACGTTTTTTTCATTTGTAGCTTCTGTATCTTTGTGTAAAACTCCATTTTGTGGTTCCTGAATCGACATTTCTTCTCCAATGTCAATGAAAAATGTACATTCCGAGTGTCGACAGACGCCTTCCCATCTCTATTTACTTCGTTCGAGTCCTTTACTCTGCGCAAAGGATTCGTTGAAGAGCTTTTGCTGCTCTTTGGATCACTAATCCCGATGAAGGTGGAACTCGGGCTCAGTATATTGTCACCAACTATGATATTGCTTTTCGGAGGTTTGAAAATTCTTTTGGATTTGTTTTGTCTATTTAAATGGCAAGCTTTTATTTCTTCTGGTTTGATTCGTTGGGAAGTTTTCGACGCTTCTTTACCTCCTGCAAGATTCAGTTTTGCAATGCTATCCGATTCAGTGGGCGAGTCGAGATGATCGTAACCCAAAGCTGCGCAACATTTACAGAACAAGTTACGAAACGGACCATTTTCTTCACAAGCGCAATTGCTAAGCCCTAAAGCTAGCGAGCTTTTGATACCAATTGTCTCTTTAACAACATAGTTAAGTCTCTTGACAGGAATCAACGGTAAAGACTTCAGGTTGCAAATGGGAATAAAAGTTTTCGGAAGGAAATTTGGTTTCGCTTCAGCATTTACCAAAACGCATTTAACTTTACCTTGTTCAAGGCCCCTCATTACAGCATTGAAGCCAAATACTACATATGGATTAGCAATAGATTTACTCACGATAACCTTACCACCCTCTTTGGAGTCTGAAGAGTTGGTATTAGACTTTGTTCTTTCACTCGTAATTTCCTGATGAAGTTGCAACAAGGATTCTTTGAGCGAAGAAACGACCTCTGAATAAACTTTACAATTCAAGGAAGGCCAATTGAGATTAAAAGGACTTTCCACCGAAGTTTTTACGGCATTCTTCTTTAATTTTTTTTTCTTATCCTTATTTACGTTTTTCATTTTAAGTAATCAAATGTTCGCACTTCAAAAACTTAAGTTTTTGAAGTAACAAGTGGTAACAAGACAAAATAAACTGATTATACAAATATCTACACCACACAATGATGAATAACTACAATTTGTTGCCCAACAGAAACGCTTCAATTAATTACATCAATAATTTCTTTATTTTCTGGTTGCAAAACTCCAAAAAATGTGAGAATAGTATGCGTATAGTGAGGCAAGTAGACATATGATGAAAAAGTAATTAAACAAAAAATTGTCAGAAATAACAAGTTCATTAAAAACTTCTCCGTTGGCTCCAGCATATGAATTGCAGTGTTCAGCTCATACAATAAATAAATATGAGAAATTTTTTTCTTCAATGCAGTAATCATATTTAAATATAAACGAAATTCTAAACCAACTTCTTAGGCTTTGTTATTCCGTCCAAAAGAAGGAGCGATGAGGAAGTAATTTCTCCGAGTAATCCCCCGATAGCGCAAGGAAGAGGCCACACCTGAAAACGAAAGTTTTGTTTATATTCCAGTTCAGAGCGCAAAGTTACGCGACAAAAACAAGCTATGAAAGTCTATAATTATGCACCCTCAAAATTTGGTAAACTAAAAATAACACTGGCCAACAAAATGAAACTTTTTTTCTCATCACAAACATGATCACACTTTTCTCAATGCATTTTTCGCGCTGATTCCGAATCTGGTTTTATTTTAGTTATATAGATACACTGGTTTTGATATTTTTAAGTTTTTGATATTGCTATAAGAAAATTTATGGATGTATAGATCACACTTAGGAATGCTAAACAACAAATACATCATATATCTTATTCAATGTACTTATAAATAAAGAATATATACATTATTTTATTAAAAGCGCTGTGAGTGTGATTTCCTTTTGTAAATTTGGCCTGGATTGTCACGATACAGCATCCAACAATGGTCCGCCATCATGCTTTCATTCCAATATCCTTGGTAGCGCTTCTCCATCATCTGAATATCTTGATGGAAGCGCTCTCCTTGCTCGTCACTCACTGCACCAAGGTTTTCAGGAAAGAAATCTAAGTGGGAACAGGAAGTGAATTTTTAACGACATTCGACACTCCATTTCTTTGAAGGCATCAAGGAGGTTCTTGACTCCATCCTTATACGCAGGTGACTTGTTGCTTCCAAGAAAGTTTTCACATATCCATTTGAACGCCAGCCAAGCCTTCAATTCCAGCGGACTTAGGACTTAGGACTTAGGACTTAGGACTTAGGACTTAGGACTTAGGACTTAGGACTTAGGACTTAGGACTTAGGACTTTTTCAAATTCAGTGTCATTCAAAACCTCCCTTATTTGTGGCCCAACAAAAATTCCTTCCTTCAATTTTGCTGCAGTAACCTTCGGAAATTTCCTTGAAAGGTATTGGAACCCTTCAGAATTGACTTTACCCATTGCTTTAACAAAATTCTTCATTAAACCAAGTTTAATGTGAAGAGGTGGCAGATAGATCTTTTGGGGATCCACTAAAGGGACAGACTGGACATTGCTTATCTCTGGGACATATGTATACCTAAGTGGCCAGTCACTTTTGGTGTAATGTTCTATAGGCGCGACTGTCCCACAGGCAAAGGAAACAAAATTTTGTGAATCCTGACTGTATACCCATAAGCATTCCTATAACTTTTAGATCTCCACAAACATTCCATTGATGACTGTCGTATTTGATTGCCTTAAGTAGTATATCCATATTGTCATATCTCTTTTAGATGGACGGAATGGGCAATGGGGATGGATGGCATTATATTACCATTATGCAAAAGAACTGCTTTCAGGCTTCTCTGCGACGAATCAATAAAGAGGCGCCACTCAGATGCCACATACGTCTGAGATATGGCTGTAAATAGTCCATTGATGTCATGGCAATAACAGAGAGGACCGTCTACTGAAAAGAATGCTGTTAATTCAAAATTCCGCTTTCGGTAGTAACTAATACGAACATTGTTCTCAAGTAAATTGTTCTCCTTTAGTCTTGAGGCGAGAAGCTCTGATTTCTCTTTAGACAGCGATAAGTCTCTAACAAGATCATTCAACTGTCCTTGGGTTAACTTTTAGGCTCTAAATGTCTACCTTCAAAAGTGTACTCTGGTTCTGTAGATGGTCCGGAAACGCCAGTTGCACCTTCATCACTTTCCATGTCATCTATGATAGAATCTAGCCTATCACTTGGGGAATTGGAATGGGCAATGTTTCATGTTTTACTGGTCTACGTGCTGAATCCAAGTTTGGATATACAATCTGGTGTTTGTTCTTGGCAGAAAACCCCATTAAGTTCACACTACAAAAATAACAGTCTTCATGATGATCTCTCGGCTCCCTCCATATCATGGGTATGGCAAATGGCATTGAAGCTTTCTTTTTGTTAAGCCAATCACGTAATCCATTTGAACAGCCAGAAACAGATTTGATGTGGCGCCCATGGTTTATCTTGGTCACCTAGATGGCAACCAAAGTATAGCTTGTATATTTTCTTAATGTCGGTTGTAATACTTCGTTGCTGTGTTTTAGTTGTCAACTGGCCGCATACGAAACAGAACTTGTCGGGGTCATTCTTACATTGTCGAGGCATGTTGACTGACCTGAGCAAACTATAAATTCAAAAAAAATGTACACCAACTTGACACAACAAGTTCTTGGACTGGACTGATCTTTTGACACACAAAGCACGGCGTTGTTACCTGAATCACAATGCTGCTAGACGTAAAAGCTCACACCTGAAATACGTAAGATGTATAATTAAGATAATTGAAATAAATAAGATGAATAAACTAAAAAAACACAATAAAATAAACACAATCAAATGTTGAAATATTAGTATTTTGCCTATTTAAAATGGTTAAATCTGTGTAGTTATATATATGCCTTCATCTTGAAAACTATACGTGCTAGAAAAAATCTGAATGCAGTTTTGGAATCATCGTGAAAAATGCTATCCAGCCACCACAAATTCTACTCTGATGAAAAATCTTTGTTGACCAGTGTAATTAGAAGTTATACGAAACCAGTCTAAAAAAACATTGATGATGTCATACAATCTTTATATCCATCCTTCTTTCCTATATTAATTCACAATTTGAGCTATGTTCATAAGCAAACTGGCATAGACAATACATAACATGCAAATCATAGCAAATGCATTTATGATTCTGCTACTGTTAACGACCTTTTTCTCTCGAAATGCATCCCACAATATTCTAACACGACCACATTCATAACACCCGAGGAAGGTATAACTAGTAACAGATTTAATTAGATGCCCTAAAAGTTTGAGACGAGTATGATCTGCTCACAAATTGCAATGGGCAACCAGTCAAAAGGTTAACGCCAGTGGATAAAACGTATCACGCATATACAATAATAATATACATATAAAAGATCATTCCACTTTTTACGATTTCAACACTCCCCCCATGATAGATACCCACCTGCCAAGGTCTATCCCAATCCAAAGGAATAGTGAAAGCTCCAAGCCAAGCGCCAAACAGAACAAATGAACCTTGAACTTGGGAAGGGTTTGACCAATTCCAACTGAAAAATTCATACAAATCTATCATATATAGTATATACAATTATACATACACCAGACAAAGACTCGAACCCAGCACCTCTCGAGTTGGATGAGGGCGCTCACTATCACGTTTATGAGTAAAAGTTCGTACAAACTGGCATATATTTAAACTCCTAGGGAACACAAGGCCTTTGCGTCCGGAGGTGCCTTCTGTACTGTAATGTGCATATCTGAATTATCAATAATAATAAATGGCAACGAGAGAAATTCTGAAAAAACGTCTGTTCATAAAGCATTTTTGTACATAGTTGTTTATGGAAGATAATTGAAGATGTTTGTTTGAATGTAACTTCCAAAGATCTATAACAGTTTTTTATTGCGCGCGCGCGTTATATATATACATATATTTATTAATATTAGGGTGCGTTAAAAAACATGAAGTTGTCACACGCGTTCGCTCGCTTGCATTTTTGATCCACTTAATGAGAAAACCTGGCAGTATAAAAATCACTTCAATAACCCTATTTATACCGGGGTGGGGCCATATGATCTGGTTTATCCGTATATATATCATATGGCCCCACCTCGGCTGTTCTTTTCGTTAAAATACCCTGGAATACATGGGGTTAAGATTTTCTATATGAGGCTCTCTATTAATTGTTGGTTTCTTTTCTTCCACACGTGGTTTGCTTAATGAAAATGGCGACAAAAGGTGCTAAGGAAGTGAAGAAGCTAGCTGATGAAATCTGGTTGTTGGGGAAACCCTGAAGATTTGGATGTTCAAGTAGTAGTTTGTTAGACTCTTGCGGCCGCAACGTCCTCCTTCCTCTCGTGGCCCGAAACGCATGGGACTTCTCTGGGAAAAGTTCGGAGATTTCTGCATTTTTGTCGTAAAACATTACCTACGCGTCTGGTTCACAGCCAAGACAGCTTCCGCAGCAGCACGAATGGACCTCACGCTGCTCAAGGAACTCGCGGAACATGAGGATCCCATCATCAAGGAAGCCGGCACGAAGGCGATGAGTCGGCATCTATGGTACTTGTCTGAAGTTACAGTCGGTCTCGCTCTCTTCGACGACGATGTTGCAGATGCTGACAAACTCAAGATGGTCTCTAACATGAACTCTGTGGAAGGATCCCTCGAGCCCAGCCCTCGTGTGTCGGCCGCCGCAAGAGACGTAGTTGCAAAAAATCTTCCGGACTACTTCACCTCCACAACTAAGAGGATCTTCCACCATCTTGAAATCTATACTGCGTTCTTGTCAATGCCCCTGCGGCCTGGATAACATCAGACGGGTACAATCTGGGGAAGGAACGGGTCGAGAAGTTCCTCGTGACTAACGACACTGCTGAAAGAGGAGTGGCCCTCATCCATGAGTTCACGGCAAAGGGGCGTACCAAGCACGAGGATCAGTTCCAATACATGATCCAGGTGGCAAAGGGGCGTACCAAGCACGAGGATCAGCTCCAATACATGATCCAGGTGGCAGAGGATCATCGGCGAGCGTACTCGAAGACAGCAAACAAGAAGGACCTTCTTCGCTGAAAAATACTTTCTTTCTGAAGGCTTTTAGTTCTTGTCATGCCATTTCAGAGTATTGTTTGTCAATTTCTTTCGTTTTGTTGGTGTTCACGTAGTACGGGGAAACCAATCGCAGAATATAATACAGGGTGTACATAAAGTCAGGATCTATATTTGTGAAATAATTTTTTTTTTTTCTATTTTTCTTTTCAGAAGCCCTTAGAATGAATACAGAAGAGCGTGTGGCAATAGTGATTTGGCGAATCGAGGGAAAGAAATACAATGACATCAGAGAGAAGTTTAGAAGGAGATTTCATAAGCCGGGGCCAATAGACAAGACAATACGAAAATTGGTGAACAAATTTAAACGAACGGGATCTGTAAATGATGAAGCAAGATCAGGACGACCGTGTATGTCAAATCTTACCGTGAATGCAGTACGCGGAATTATCACTGAGGAGCCACGTACGTCCGTTCGTGCTGCATCACACAGACTCGGCCTCCCGACGTCATCTGTGCACAAAATTCTGAAAGTTAATTTGCAGAAGAAAAGCTATCATTTGCAGGTTTTACATGATTTACATGAGGAAGATTTCCCTCGACGAAGTGCTGTGTGTGCTGATCTCGTAGAACAAATCTGGAGTGATAATTTAATGGACAACATTCTCTTTAGTGATGAAGCCACTTTCCATACGTGTGGAAAAGTAAATCGCCATAACTGTCGAATTTGGGCAGATGAAAAACCGAATGATTTCGTCTAAAATTGGGAGAGAGACTCACCTAAAGTTAATGTCTGGATGGGTTTAACAAAATCTAAGGTTTATGGTCCTTTTTTCTTTGCTGAAGCTACAGTTACGGGGCTTATTTATCTGGAAATGTTGCAGCAATTCCTTGAACCTCAGCTGATTGGGGATAGGATTGTTAGTACCGTCGTCTATCAACATGATGGTGCTCCTTGTCACTATGCCAAAATTGTTCAGGATTATCTAAATGGACGTTTTCCAAATCGCTGGATCGGACGCGGAAGCAACAGACCTTGGCCAGCGAGATCACCAGATTTAACCCCTTTAGATTTCTTTGCATGGGGCTTTATCAAATCGCACGTCTATCAGACGAAGATTACGAGTCTTGAAAACTTACGTACACGTATACAAACTGCTGCAGATAACATAACCCCGCAAATGCTCCAGAATGTGTTTAGAAATGCTGCGGAACGATTTGAGCTGTGCAGGGATACTGATGGGCGTCACGTCGAATCCTACTCTTAATTAATTAATAAATGTTACCACTATCATTTTATGATTGAATTCCATATAATTTCCAAGTGCTTCACAAAAATAGATCCTGACTATGTACACCCTGTATATAAGTTTAGCCGTTTTGTTTCCAACTATTTTATACTGTTCATTCCAGTTTAAATTCTTGTCAAAGTAAATGCCTAGGAAATTGAAATGATTAACATGTGTTGTGGAATTACCATTAATTCTGAGGTCTGGAATGTGGTCGCTATTTATAGGTTTTTGTGGAAATGTATTTTATAGTATATTTTGTTTTATTAAATTATCTGTTTATCAATACATCCTTAACAAAGTGTATTAGCAAAACGTATTTTTATAAATATAAAACACGAATTATGTCTTCATATGCTGTAATGTTTTAAATATTAAGAGTGTTAAACAAGACAGTTTTCATAGAGTTACTTCCCCTGAAAATAATCAGTACGGGGAAACCAATCCCGGAATATATGTAGTATGTAGTGTACAAACTTTGTAGTAGATGCGCGACCACTAAATAAACGGCTACTCAAATGAAAATTTGTCTGTGGTGTTTTCTCCTTCAGTGGCTTAATTGAGAAAGCAAGCGAAAGAAATGGACCACCTTCAGGTTTTCTCCCTTATGCAGTGACGCATCCTAATATATATATATATATATATATATATATATATATATATATATATATATATATATATATATATATATATATATATATTAGTGAAAATTACAAATTTTGCCATGAAAAACCTTTCACTAATTTCCTTATTCACGACATAGTCTCACATCATACATTCCTATCTCCCTTTCCTTTCCTTCAGCCCCTCTCCATATATCATTTAGGGGGGTGTCGAAATTTTGTATTCTTATTCTACACATTGCTCGGAGTTTCCTTTGGGCCCCTAAACAACACTGTAATTACACCGCTATGCGCCCCCCCCGTTGAATATGCCCCCCATTTTTTTAAATTGAAATGAAATTGAAACCAATTCTTTGAATAAAAAACCTGATAAATGACAAAGATTAAAGTAAACAATGATATAAGTAAAGTTAAATTAAGATATATATATATATATATATTTTTTTTTTTAAGTTCGGGAAGAACCGATTCGCCTCTATTTAAAAGGGCATATCTCAGCGGAAAAACAAAGAAAAAGTGAGAGGAAAGACAGAGGAAAAAGAAAGGGTGGAGGGGACAGTCGAAGTGGAAAAAGACCAAGGATGACAAGGACTGCAGGGTCGAGCCCCATCATCCTTGGGTGCTAGGGCCGGGAGGGCGCACGTGAAACCTTCAGGAACAAGCACGTACAAACGAGCACAAAGAGCACTCAAGAGCACGAGCTTAGAACCCCCTTGCGGGGATATATATATATATATATAAGAAATCTCTCTGTATATTACTTAAAGAATCAATTGAAGCATATTAAAACCAAAATATTCACCTTAAGAAATTTAAAATCGTAAATTACTGACACCGCTGGCCTTTCCATTAGAACACAGGTAGCTTTTTTCTCAACTCCAGTACATTCAAAATAAATTTATGTCTGTTTTCGTAACCAATTCTATCTTGTGATGCTTCGGTTACCACATTTACAGCATGTTCTACTCGCTGGCTGTGACAGGGAAAAGGAATAAAGCTGAAGTGGTTCATTTCGAACTTTAAGATCATCATTTGTCAAATTCTGTAAAATAGGTGGAGGGGTGATGGTTTCGTTGTCCCAGTCGATCATGTTAGGATAACCGTCTGCTTCAAAGTTCAGTGTTTTTGGCAGCTCAAAATTTCTCGCATTGGTGCTCCTAGTTCTTGCTCGAATGATGTGCTGAAGAGCCAGCTCTCTGACCTCTCTTCTTGTGTCTGTTATCATTGAGAGGAAGATATTCTCTGGGTGGGCAAAATAGGCGTTATTTCTGAGGACACGCTCCATAATCATCCGATGCTTTTTATCTAAGCCTTTAAGCAAGTGCATGATATACCAAATATTAGATGCTCCCTCATTTGCCTTTGGATGAGACTTTATCCAAAACCAGCTTGGAGCGTAAACTAGCATTATAATTTTTACTAGGTCTTCGATGTTTTTGTCTGGATTCCGTGTAGAGACATATAAGCGCAGGATCCTGTTTGCTCGTGTTAGCCATCTTGCATGATGGAGGGCACCTGGGGATCTGGTGGCTAACGCTTGAGAGATGCGTCCATATTGTATGCTAATGCACATTTCATACATATATTTTTGGTCACTACTGAAACTTTTAATGTTGCCCTCTACAGGGTATAATGAACTATATCCAGTTTGGTCAAATCCTCTAGGAGTTTATTTTCAAGAGAACTTTTGAAGGTGTTTGGTCCCGAAGTTTTTCCATCAATTGCTTCATATACGTGCCTGAAGGGCAGTTCGTTTGCATGCAAAAGGAAAATCAGCCATTGTACCGGCCTGTCCAGATATAATTCAATCAATTTTAGCACTCCGCCAATCCTGCCAGTGTTCACTGGGGTGCCATCGCATAGCAAAGCTTTGAAGGATTCTTTGCTATTAGAATCAACTATAAAAGTTATTATTTCATCTGCAATACAACAAGCAGTTCCGTTATCTGGAGCTATATGATCCATGTAAACATCACCAGGTTCTTTGACTATTACATAATGTTCTTCGTACTCCATTCCCTTCTTTGTCTTAGTTTGATCTTTTCTACCATCAAATCCGATGCCTTCAATCTGTGTTTTCTCTGATTTCACTTTGATTATCTTCTTTTTACCCACACGTATTCTTTCTCTTTCCACTTTTTTCCTATCCAACATATTGGTTTCGTCTAATATTCCCATATCCTTCAAAGCTGAATTTACTACAGCTGCAGTAGCTCTGTAACTTACACGGTATCTATCTGCTGTTATTGCTATGTTATCATAAATAATTCTGTTCTGATGGTTTTCTCTCAGCGACGATATTGACTTTGTTCCGGATTTTGAGCTGTCATCATCAATTTCCATGCTCTCATCTTCCATAATATGTAAAGGGTCCAGTTTGCTGGTTGAGGCGACATTCATATCTAGGCTTATCTTGGCTCTTCTTTCTAATCCTTTAACTCTATCGTGAGTCCTTTTTCTTGGGGAAGTCGTTATACTCTGTCGATTGGTCCTAGTTGGGTTTTTCTTTGTTTCTGCCCCACAAAAGACTCCCACTCAATCATTGGAACTCTATCACATCTGCAATCCGTTCGACTGATTTTTTTTATCGTAACAAGTACAAGTGCAAATATCAAACATTTCATTGACTGTCTCCACCTTCTGCTGAAAACTGTTGTTTCTTTGTTTTAATGGTACTTTATTTAGCTTTGCTGCAGATTCTATCAATCGTTCGACTTTTATAGCTATTCCTTCAAATCCTATATGTGGAAAGGAAAACTTCTCCCAAATGGCTTCCATATCTTTAGTGACAATTCTGTAACATTCTTTTGCTGTTCTAGAACCTTTCGAAATCAGTTCTTCTCGTTTTCTTACCAATAAATAATGCCTAAATACGTCAGCCTTTGAAGGAGTCATTGAAGGTGGAAATTCTGCAGGGTGACCAAATGTTAAATTGTGCGTTTTGCTTCTTGTCGCCATGATTTCACTTATTTAGGCCTAGTAGCATTAATAACAAGAAACTAATTGTTAAATTCTAGCAAATGAATCATTCAATCTGAATTTAATATAACTCATTCGGAATTAAATCATAACTCATTCAATCATAAACAATCTGAAAATAACAATCTGAAACTAAACAAAAAAAAAAATGTGACAATTTATATAATTCATCTAATCTATCCAAATTAATCTAATCTACTTAATAAGACTTAATATAATGCATGATTGTCACATTTGGGGTTTATATCTGTGGAGAGAGTAAAATGAAGGGGATGCTATGCAAGGGATAAGGGGGGTCGCATATACTATTTTTTTTTTTTTTTTTTTTACATGATGTTGAGATCATTTCCAACTACGTGCATATTGTGGAATTGGAGAAACTCGATTTTTGATGTTTCGACCCCCCCCCCCCCTACACACACACACAGTCCGGTAGAAACAATTACCCATTTTAAAAGCGGCGCCATTACTTAAAGGTTGAAGTGAAGGCGCTGCTGTTTATCCTTGAGTAGAGCAGTCAAAAGCATTGTTTGTAACAATGGAGCGGTGGTCGAGTGAACATTGTGAGTTTGCTGTGGAAACTTTTTTTTTTTTAAATCAGGTGATTCTGTTATAATGACAACGTAAATTTAGACACCACTTCAACATTGGCAGAAACGGTAGTGTTCCAAGTCGCAAGACCATCACAATTTGCATTAATAGATTCAGAACAACAGGTTCTGTAACAGATGTGAAACCTCCTGGTCGGTTACGTATGGTGCGTACTCCAGCAAAATTTTGAAAGAATCAGAGCAGCAATACAACGAAGTCCTCGAAAATCGGCTACTCGTCATTCAAGAGAACTGAACATATCGGATCGAAGTATACGTCAGATTTTGCATATGGATTTGAAATTCCACCCCTATAAACTGCAAATGGTGCAACAATTATTTCCTCGTGATGCTGATACATGCCCGCAAATCTGCAATCGATTCCTACAGATGGCGAATGATGAGTCAGGTTTCGTTAATCATTAAATCATGAGGGACGAGGCCCACTTCGACTTGAATGGGTATGCAAATAAACAAAATTACAGATACTGGGCAGCCGAAAATCCACGTGAACTGCATGAACAACCGCTTCATAGCCAAAGTTACGGCTTGGTGTGGGGTGTCTGCTTTCGGGATCATCGGTCCCTACTTCTTTGAAGATGTAAATGGTTCAGCTGTCACAGTAACTTCAACCCTGTATGAGAATATGCATGCTGCGAGAATTTATAAGAGATGACCTTCGTCAAAAACGAGTGAACATTCAAGCTGTATGGTTTCAACAGGACGGCGCTACGGCACATACCGCAAGACATTCTACGGCCACTTTAAGAAAAATGTTTTCAAATCAAATTATATCTTGTTAGGGTCACATAAATTGGCTACCATGATCTCCTAATTTATCTGTGTAAACTT